>CM076570.1:354135009-354471793 GCA_034641835.2 Pinus albicaulis | reverse complement strand
CATCAACCATGGCCTCCTTCCAGAGTTTTCCATCCTCTAAATCTACTACCTCCCTGATAGTTATGGGATCATCATCAGTTATAGTTAAGGAAAAACCTGAACAAAAAGCAGATGGACTATACCTTTCTAGTTGCCTTCTTTCCCGAACTGATCTTCTCAAAGCTAGAGTTTGTGGCTCTTCCTCTTCTGAGTATTCTTCTGTTGTAGATTCTGATTCATCCTCCTTTAGCTCAAAATCTATCTTCTCAGGTTCCTTTGGTATGAATTCATGTTTAACAACATCTTTCACCTCTCTAAACACCACATCTCGCCTGTACACAACCTTCCATGTTTCTGGGTTCCAAAGCTTGTAACCCTTTAAACCATCCTTATACCCAATAAAGATGCACCTTTCAGATTTATTATCCAACTTGGTCCTTTTCTCCTTTGGAACATGTACATATGCATCACATCCAAATACCCTTAGATGTGAAAGAGAGGTTTTATTACCAGTCCATACCTCATGTGGAGTCTTATCCTCCAACGCTGATGAAGGTGATCTGTTAACTAAGTAACATGCAGTCTCCACTGCCTCTGCCCAGAATTCTTGTCCTAACCCGGTACCACTGAGCATGCTTCTTGCCTTTTCCATCAGTGTTCTATTCATTCTTTCTGCAACTCCATTTTGCCGAGGTGTGTATGGAGTAGTCTTCTGCCGTGCTATACCACACTTCTTACAGAACTCTTCAAATTCCTTCTTGCAGAACTCCCCACCATTATCTGTCCTCAATGCCTTTATCTTATTTTCTGTCTGGTTTTCCACCAGAGCCTTAAATTCTTTAAATTTGTCAAAGACTTTAGATTTCTTCCTCAAGAAATATATCCATGCATTCCTTGAGAAGTCATCTATGAATGAAACATAGTACACAGACTTTCCCAGTGATGGAACTGACACAGGCCCAAACACATCACTGTGCACAAGTTCTAATATCTTGTTTGCCCTCTTAGCACCAGAAGGAAAACTCACCCGATTCTGCTTTCCATATACACAATGTTCACAGAAATCGAAATCCAGAGAGCAATTAGACATACCTTCTACCATACCATTTCTATGCAGTATCCGAAGGCCCTTCTCTCCAATATGTCCAAGCCTTTGATGCCATAGCATGGTATTTTCTCCAGAGACAGCTAGGCTTTCCGCTCCACTTTCAGGAACCACATAACTGTTACATTCATCAATAACAGTGCTACCTTGTAGCTTGTATAGAGTTCCAGTCCAAACTCCTCGCATTAATACCAGTGCTCCCCGAACCATCTTGCAGGCATCTTTCTCGAACACTGTTTTTACACTTGCATCATCCATCTTGCTTACAAAAATTAGATTTCTGGCCAATGTAGGAATATGTAGAACACCAGGAAGTGTTATAATCCTTCCACCTTGCAGCTTCAGCTTGACCTTTCCACATCTGACGATTCTGGCCTTCCTATCATCCCCTAGGAAGACATCACCACCATTATATTTCTCATACTCGTAGAACCACTCCCTATGGGGAGTGAAGTGAAAGGATGCACCTGAGTCAATCAACCATGACTCATGATCTACATGTGTATTTGAAGAAGAAGCCAAATACACATCCCCACCTTCATCCGAGGTGGTTTTTGCCTCTGCAGAAGGAGATTCATCAGATCCCTTTCCTTTCTCAGGAGCTTTAGATCTGTATTCTTTTTTGTAGTGCCCTTCCTTTCTGCATTTCCAGCACACCTTTAAAAACTTTCCAGGAGATTTAGATCTCCCTCTAGATTTATATCTCCCACTCGAAACCTTATTCTTGTTTCTGTTCTGGGACCTTCCTCGTACAGATAAGGCATCTCCATTCTGACCCTCCATATTTCTCCGTCTCATTTCCTCTGACAGCAAGGCTGAGACAATGTCATCAAAATTCAAGGTAGTTGTATTGCTACCTATTGCAATAACCAAACTGTCCCACGAGTCTAGTAGAGAACACAACAAACTGATGCACTTATCTTCATCTGAGATTTTAATATCAACAGATGACAGCTGACTTACCACAGTATTGAAGGCGTTCAGATGCTCTGTCACTGAGTCTCCATCCTTCATCCTCAGGTTATACAGCTTTTTCCGCAGGAAAAACTTATTCACTAGAGACTTAGATTGGTACAAAGTCCCAAGTTTTTCCCACAAATTCTTTGCCGTAGCTTCCCCAGATACATTCAACAATACTGAATCTGAGACACACAACCGTATTGTGCTCTTAGCCTTCCAATCCAGTTTCTTCCAGTCTTCATCTGACATTGCCGTTGGTTTAGTACCTGGATCTACCGCGATCCACTGATCTTTATCCACCAGTAGATCCTCCATCTTGAGCTTCCACAACTCAAAACTCTGACCATTAAATTTATCGATCTCTATCTTTCCGCCGCTCGCCATCTTCTTTCACCACAAGAGTCGATCCCGCAGATCTCCCACTGAACAGGGTCTACCTCAGGCTCGAACAAAAAACCCTCAGCAGCAAAGGCGTCCCCTTGAAGCCGAAACAGCTCTGATACCAAATGTAGGTTTTAACCCTGAACAGAAATTATCTACACACGAATCTTATAACAGAAAATAAACAATAGCGAGAGCATAAAAAATAAAACAGATAAACACAGAGATTTTCCCCTGGATCCCAAATCGGGACGACCAGCTTGATTTTTCATTATATTCCTTTTAGTGTTACAACACATATATATACATGCCGAAGCATACATAAACCCCAATCCATTAACCCCGGATTAGAACATAACCGTTGTTCCCTTGCCCGGATCTACAAAATACCAGGGGCCGAAAACCATCGAACCCCAAACCATGTGCAAAATCATGTACAAAACCATCGTACCCCCCTGTGACCCCCCTGCTGCGCCCGACGCAATGTACAGCGCATGGGGCTAGTCGTGGAAAGAATATAACACATACCCAACTTAGATTTCATAGGAGAAATCCATCCTGCTTCATCTGCCCAACACAAATGGATTCTCACAGCCACTGACTACTTCACAAAGTGGATAGAGGCCATCCCTTCTAGGAATGCCACAAATTTTTTCATTGTAAAATTTCTTGAGGACCATATCCTGTCTAGATTCGGTTGCCCTAGGAAGATTATTACTGATAATGATGCTGCTTTTTGTTCCAAAAATATGATTGATTTTTGTCACAGGTATCACATTAAACTTGGTCATTCTACTTCTTACTACCGTCAAGGTAATGGGCTAGCAAAATCATCAAATAAAAGTTTGGTGACCATCATCAAGAAGCTGCTTGAGGAGAATAAAAAATCATGGCATAACAAGTTGGTGCATGCTTTGTGGGCAGACGGATTGACCACAAAGAAGTCCATTGGAATGTCCCCTTACCAGCTTGTTTATGGAGCAGATGTAGTGTTTCCTACCAGCCTCGGTGTACCAGTGATAAAATTAGTCCAAGAAATACAGTCAGAAGACGACATCATGATAAGGAGGATCAGTCAGACAATACATCTCCGGCAGACAACGGAAGAGGTCTACAACAGAGTTCAAAGGGTGCAAGAGAATATAAAGAAGTTTTTTGACAAGAGAACAAAGGCTTGTGACTTCAACATTGGAGACAAGGTACTCAGGTGGCACTCTAGAAGAGAAGATAAGGGTAAACATGGAAAATTTGATAGTTTGTGGCAAGGTCCTTACATTATTCAGTCCACCATTGGTCCAAATGCCTTTTTTCTGCAAGAGTTAAATGGCACAGATTTGTTTGGGGGTCCTGTCAATGGTAGGGTGCTCAAGCATTACTACTACTGAGTTCAATTTTAAAGCTTTCATTTCCATTGTAAATACCATTGCTTTGTTCAGTTTCACAAAAAAGAAAAATACAAAAACAATGAAAGATAGAAAAGAGGGCAGATTGTAAAAACAATAAAGGTACAACCCCATACCAACAAAAAGAGAAACAAATCTAAAAGTGTGCAAGCCTAAATGCCACTCCTGAAAAACACACTTCTAGTTAGTCAAACAACCTAATCTTGATTAATTAGTTTTAAATTTACTGTTGATAGGATAGTGAATTCGATTTTCCAAACTGTTTAAACTTGGCTTATCAGTAGATAGATTAGGATATAAATTAAATGTTCAAACATGCTCAAAACCTGAACCTATGTTTCCAAGCAAGAATTGAATCCAATCTATTTTTAATTTTGAGTCAAAACAGAGGTAAATCTAGTTCTAATCAGTTCAAAATCTGAACCAGTCATACAAAGAAGGAACAGTTCAAAAAAAAGTAAAAACAAAACTGTAAAGAAAAGAGAAGGCCATGATGAGAAACTTTCAGATCTTAAGCCTTCCATTTTGTTCTAAATTTTCTGCAAAATTAATATCTATGTGCAGCTTGTTTTTCATGCCATAGATCACAGCAAGTCAAACAACTTAATCTTGACTTGACTATTTTTAAATTTCTGTTTTAGAAATTAGAGAATAAAATCTGTTGGATAGTTTAATCCCAACAGATGGTAGATTAGGTAGAGAAACATGTGAACTCAACTGCTTAATTTGAGTTCATGGAGAGATAAGGAGGAGAAATAGATTAGATTTCCTACTTTCAAAAGAATAAAATGTTGTGAAAAGATTTTTCCAATCCAAGTGCACTCTAAAGAAGAAAAAATATTAAATCAGTAGGATTGGGTAGGTAGAAAGCTTGTGTTGATGAAAGATCCATTGTTTTTCATGTCTGCTAATATGTTTCAGAGCAAAGAAGATCATTCAAGTAAAGAAAGGCAGCCCAATAGATGAGGCACTAATCAACCTCCCAGAGAAATGCAGGTTTGAAGTTCTTGATGCCTTCAGGAAGGCACCATCCCCAAGTGGAGCCACTATTGGCCACCTGTAAAATTTGTTCTATCAAAAGGTGGCCAAAACATTTTTTAGCCTTCAAAAAACAGTTTTATTGCCAAAATGTTATCTCTTGAAGCCTCTTGAAAACCTCATGCCCTTGTCTAAAAATCTTCACTGCTGTTTCCCTTCAGAACTCAGAAATTTTGCTAAAATTTCCATGAGAAAGACTGCTGCAAAATCCCCTTTCTCCCCTTCCTCCACTCAGAAAATAACCTTCATTTTTACTCTCTTTTTCCCCATCGTTTTCCTCTATTTTAAATTTTTCCTCATCCCCCCCTTCATATAACCCCTTTACAGAGTTTAAAACTCCTTTTTAAACTCTGCCGAAACCTCCAAATCCATTGAAAAACTTGAAAATTTTCATTAAAAATACATATTGTTGTATAAAGGCTTAAGCCCACTTGTGCTAAGTCTTTAACCACTTCCCCTCCATATGCCTTGGTGCTAGAACCAAGTGCTGAACCATTCAAGTGCTTAATCGCAAAGTTTGAATGGTTAGATTGAAAGACCAATACCGAAGTCCCGATTGCGATTAGCCCTTTTTTTATAAGCCCCGGGCATGTTATATTACATAGAGACCACGGGCCCTGCAGTCGGGTGCTAGACCATATCATAAATATATATCCCACCCCAGAAGCATTAAAACTTTGAATTATATTGAAATTTTGGGGTTTTATATATCATAAAGGGTTTCCGCCGGTGCAAGGTTTTAAACGATATTGACCGTTGATCTACAGCCGATCAAACGGCCCGCGCTAATCGCATCACAAGTTTCTAATGGTTATATTGAAAGACCTATATCATATTTCCGATTGCGATGGCCCGATCGCACAATCACATCGGCCTTTTCCCGATCGTGCCAATTACATCAGAGATTTCTATTGCACCTTTACATTTCTCCACCTTTAATTGCCATCCCTCCGATTCACTCCCCACTATTGATCTGATCCTCAGATCAATGGCTAGCGCTCAATCACTACGTCGCACTCCAAGTTCATTACCCCACCGATTGCGATCTCTCGATGCATTTCCCACCGTTAATTTGATCCGCAAATCGATGATTTTCATCTAATCGCATCAGGGTTTTCCATCGGGTGTGCCTAATTACTTTACTTTGCCCCCCTCCGATCGCCGATTCCCGATTTATTCACCACCATTGATCATTGCGCAATCAACGGTTCCGACTTATTCTCCCCTCTGCTCTCCTTTTTTAACCTTCTCTTAACTAATCCCAACCGTTGGATGATGCCATCCAATGACCATGCTCTCTCCCCATGCCCTCTGAAGTAGTTTACCCATAGAACGCAGGATTTTTTAAATATTTTTCGTATTTTGCAGGTGTTGAATGAGCTTTCTATCATATTTAAGAGAAAGACAAAGGCGGGTAATGAAGATTCCCACACCTTTGATTCATCAAAGGAAAAAATCACAGGGTTCTACTCCATGCCTCATCAATGCTTCATGGGCATTGATGTCATACGAGCCCTGGGCGGCCCTGCACATCAACAAGACACACAACAGTACATAAAATAATTAAAAAGAGTATCAATGTCGAAGACAAAACATAACAGAACAGAAGATTGAAGACAGTTTGAGGGATTATGGCCTTAATCCACAATCAAATGCCTAATCCACTCAATTAAAGACAGCATGAAGACCGAAGACACAGATCGAGCATAATATGTCCTAAAAAACACTGAACTAAAGTGAATTAAAGGTGTTTTAGGATAAAACAAAGAAATCTATCAGTCTGAGAAGCCTCCACCACCATAGCAGAGGAAAATTGAACCCTCGCCAGCACCAAAAGCCAACCTTTCCAGATGCCAATGACACCTGCAGCTACACAGAAATCAAAGAAGGCCTAGTAATTACCTGAACAAGAGGTGTTTTCCTAAAGATAGCTGAACAATTAATACAAATCAAAGATCTTATCTCTAATTGTCGGAAAAACTATTTTTAAAGATTAAGAAAAGCCCAGAAGCAAATCTTTTCGATCATTAGGCCTTGAAGAGCAGAAATAGAGTTACTTCAACATGACACAGAGTCTCAAAAGTCAACAAAGGCTCCCACCGAGCTTAATTCATAAATTTAAATCAATCAATACAGACAGATCATCTGTAAACTTCTTCATTGAGCCCCTCAAAAGGCCGAGAAGTATTAAGTCTCTATTAATAGACTCAGGAGATCTATTATTAGATCCCACCTCCTCATTCTTCTATAAATACTTCTATAGAAGATGAGCAATTTTTGGTCTCTGGACATCTGAATGCATGTAATAGTTTTCTGAAGCTATTGATGCCCTGTTTGCAACTTGAAGATACATAAGCTGATATGAGAAGTTTGAAGTTGTAGAGACCCACCGTGCTTGCCGATTGTAACTGGTTTGAACATCAAATAAAGCTGTTGATTTATGGGATCCTGGTTTATGTCAATGGTGACGTGTTCCTCATGGTCAATTGTTATTTTCTTTAATGTTTTCACTCTGTACACTTTCTCTGATAAGGAACAGCAAATATAGAGCTAGGATTTACTCTCAACAGTACCCTACTCTTACTGAAAGCTTTATTTCTATATTTTCTTCATTTGAAAGTTCTCTTTAAAGAGTATATTAAAGCAGGTTGGTTTCAAAGCACTTGCCTGATCTAGATTGCTCTTTGTGATTATTATCTGTGTTTTCCTTTAGAATATGCTGAAAGCAGGGTAGTTTCGAAGCACTCGCCTGACCTTAAGCTATTTCAACTGTTTTTAAAATGTTTTCTAACTGAAAGTACTTCAATGCAGGCTAGTTTCAAAGCACTTACCTGATCTCATAATATTTTTATGTTTTTCCCTAAGTACATGCCGAAGCAAAATAGTTTGAAAGCACTTATTTGATCTTAGGTTGTTCACTGTTCTTCATTTGTTTTGTTCTCCATTTCCTATCTATTTCATTCCATAAAATCAACTTAAGAGATCCTTTTGACATAAGTGACTTGCCCCATGGATCCTTCTTGAACCTTTCTGTCTAAATAAAAATCCTCCTATCACTCCATAGCCCAATGGGTTAAAACTGTTTTTTCCTTTTCTATCAGCCGAATCATTCCTTCATTTACATACATCTTCACCCTTTATTTTGAACTACCTTCACCTTCATCATGTATTTTCCCAACCAAAAAAAAAACAAGCAAAACCCATGCTCTTCATAACTAGTCTAATATCACATTTCAGGTTTTAAAGATCACATCTTTAAACTCATTCATAGAGAGATCACTCTCTGGATTCAGGAGGACTAGATCCTTGAATCCCAAAGCGGTTTGATGTTGTCTTATCTTTTGGTCTTGCCAATCTGGCCAAAACATAGGAACCCCAACAGCGACCATGTGACCTTTGTGAGGTCGCATCTCACATGAAAACACCAAGTCGCACTACTGTTAAGGTTGCAAGACCTCGCCTCAAGGAGGCAATAGGAGTTGCGACCTCGTAATTTAAAAATCCTACGACCTATGAATTTCATGCTGTGTGTGCACACACTGAGAGAGCCTTCCAATGGTGTCTGGGGAAGGAGCATGACGAGTGGCATCACCGTGGTTCCAAAACATCAGACGTGTCAACTTGCAGGCTCATGGGAAATTTGAAGGGCATGAAACTCTTGTTCGAGGGATCACTTCCTATATTTGATAAAAGCACATTTTTTCTCCATGTTTAACCATTATTCTCATGGATGCATAGGATTAACGCTCAGATTAAACCCCATTTCAAACGGCTTCCCCCTTATTGATATCTTGGCGCAAAATTTTTGAACATGGGGGAGGTATCATCTAGTGCATATCGCGGTTTCCATTATGGAGAACGTAAGGAGGGCGTAGTCTCAGTTAAAAATCCTCCTCCAATGGGTTCTGGACCGACAGGAAGTAGGAGCTAATATCAGCAAGATGAATTTTTCTCCCCAATCTGCAAGGTTGATGGCTCTGCTGACGGAGGCATTATAAAATGTTGAAGGTTCAACTGTTTATCCATAAAGGCATCATACTTTTATGGCCAAAGTTTCCTGATACGAGATTAAGAAGTCAATGTTTTGCTACCAAATTTCGATACAGGGTCACGAGGAAGGGCTGCAAGAAATCCTCTTGTTCCCTCATTCCCAAGGAAGATTTAGAGAATAGTTTTATTTCTGATAATGAGGACAGGGGCCTCGTTAGCTTCAAAGCTTGTGAGTCAAGATCTTCAGATGTCACCTGCGTTGACCACATAAAGCCCAAATTTGAAATATGTTGCATCACAGTGGGAGATGAGTGCGATGTCAACCTTAGACCACTGTGGTCGTCGAAGAAGTGATGTTTCACAAAATGTGTATCTGTAATATGATTGGAATTAATGCAAATGCATTGTCGGCTACGTAACAAAATACAGTTAACAACTTAAAGATATACCTCCTTTATATGGCTGTTGGATTCTTCTTTGGAGGTAGTCAACAACCTCAGCTGGGTCTAGAGCTTCAAGAGTTGAAGATGTGGAAGGACCCATCTCATCAAGGTCCCTCCCCTCATTCAGAACTGGTCGTTATTTATTTTCACCACTGCAGCAAGTCATTTGGTGGATTTAACATGCAAGGATAATTTAATTATGTGCACTAAGCCCTCAGTGAAGTGTGAGCAATAGTTCCGTGTCTGTACCTGCATTTTATAAACTCATTTCTAGATGGTGCAATGTTCAAAGAGGATGAAGGGGCATCATGTCTCACCAACCGAGCCACCCTTATGAAGTAACAGCTACCAAAACAAGTTAAACTACATATCCACATTTGGCACTCAGTCCATAGCGATACCAACGGACATTTCACTGATTGAAGAGGTGCAGGGAAAGCCTACATGAGCCATCCACTCTGATGACATAGTGGCACGACACTTGACCACATAGGGGTCTAAATTTATGATTTTCACTCTTACAATTAATTAAATATGCCTCTGGCATTCTTATTATTTGATCATGAAGACATGTAACCTATGCTATGTGATTGTAGGTGGAAGGTTTTTGTTTGCACGAAGAGCTAGAGTCTTTCCCAGTAAGCAAAGAGGTCCTTTCAGAGCAAGTGGATTCTCATGAATCCCTAAGACACTCACTCTAAGCTCAAAGGCACCTGGTCACGTTTACGAGACAAGGATGCAGGAAAAGGAATCTTGATGCAAAACCTAGAGATCACCAAAAGAAGGTCGCAAGTCGCAGATTGCTTGAAGTCGCAAGTCGCGAATTTCCCAAGGTCGCAAGTCCCAGATTGCCCAAGGTCACAAGTCGCAAATTTATCAAGGTTGCAAGTCGCATATAACCTTGGGTTGCAGGTCGCAAATGGACCAATTCACAAGCGAGCCCAACAATCGAGAAGACCAAGAGTCAAGGGCAACTCAAGAGTCATCTCAACCTATATGTACAACTTCGAGGAAGAGGATAGAGAGTTTTAGCTCGGCAATGGAAGCCCATGATGATAGAGGAATTGTTGCTAGAGAGCTAAAGGCACTCAGCTCTTGGTATCAAGTAGAGAGGGAGGTAGCGAGGCTAGGGTTTTGTATCATGCATTGACATGAATAGCCCATGTTCCACTATTGGGTTTTGATGAGTTGTAAACATGTATTTGACGTTGCAATAGCATTAATAATATATTCTCCTTTCCGACACTGATTCATGTGCTTGTTTGTGGTGATAGTACTAGCTGTCTAATACTTCATTATGTTGTACATCTGCTTTCATGCATGCCATTGGTTATGAACTATTTCTTAGTGGTTGCATGTATCTTTTCTTTTGGATTAGTGCTTATTTTTCCTTGCCACGATGGCGATCTATTGTGAACTACTTTGTAGTTAACTTCTGGCGTGTTTTATTTCACGTATGTGTGACTTCTTTTCGGCTCACTGATCCCAGTCATGGCATACCCCCCTTTTATTTTATGCTTCTTAGACTTGCTTGTATCTTTATTTATGGTTCGTTAATATTGGGCTGATCTTGCTTCACCGATTGGTCATTTCATCTTCGCCTCTGCTCCATCATCTCCTCATCCGAAAACCAAGAGTGGAAACAACTATGGTGGCAGCTGGGCCCACATACCGGATGGGGCTCCTATCCCAAACAGTGTGAGGTCTGATTGGGACCTTTCACTGGGGAGACCCTCCTTGTTGTTAGCAATACATTTTTTCCTGTTAACAAATTGGCGCTAGAAGGAGGGCTATATGACAAGCTGAGCCCTCAGAGCTTGCAGTTAGTCTCATATCTGTAATGGCTCATCCCCAAATCATTTTCCTGAGATTTTTATCGGATTTTTCTGGTTGTCGATGCTCAATCCCCGATGAACCTATGTATCACTTGTCCCAGTTAAAATTTGATGGTGAAAATGGAGTTTCCATAACCGAGAACCTTTCGGATTTCTATGATTTTTTTGAGTGTTACGAAATTGATGACGACGAGTTGGCTTGTGTGATTTTCTCCCTCACTCTCGAAGTTCGTGCTGAGAAATGGTGCCACACATTGTCGGCAACTTCCATCCATTTGTTCGAGCAGCTCGCCAGTGAATTACAACAAGCTTTTCAAAGGTACGATTTTCAAAATGTATTAACAAGGTTAAATGAGATCAGAATGGAACCTCAAGAATCCCTAGAGGATTTTTCTATCAGGTTTGTTCATTTTTGTTAGAGCTCCCTGAAAGGGATGTCAATTGGACATATTTAATTGAACAGTTTCAACAGGTGGTCTTTGTTTCCCTAGAACAATTTCAATCGACAACCAAGCCTGATCCTCGTGATTGTTATGATGATCTTCAAGTTGCCAGCTGTTCAGACTTTGTCCCTAAATCTTTCACACACCCTATCAAATCAGAGCTTGAAAAGCGTATTGGCCTAACATCTCTCCCTGTCAATGAAACCTATCTCGAGTCCACTAAATGCTTGCCTAGGTATGATTCTAAATCTCATTCTCATACTGATAATAAATTTAGTCCTGTCTCGGGCAATGTTGTTTTCCCTACCAAGTCATTGGACTGTGATAGGCATGCAGGGTCATTGATTTCTCTGGATGACAATGATGTGAGAAATTAAAGTCCTTGTACGGTTGATACCCCCGCATCTGAATCATTTCATCGACTATTCCCTGATTTATTTCATGAGTCTACCACACCAGTAATTTCTACAAGTCATTCAAAATTTTACAATCATGAGCACACCGGTGTTGTTTCACAATCACACTACAAAATTGATGAATCTCTTGTATTTGATATTTTTCATCCACAATCTTTAAACAACCAAAAAAGTGACTCCCTGTCTCAGCAACCTCTAGATGTTTATTTTTTTGATTCATCCCAATTATTAACTCCCAGGGAGCCTAACGTGCGAGGTACCCAACCTGATCAAATTGATGGCTCCAAAAATCACCACTTATCTAAAAATATTTTCACTCACGCCTTTGCGAATTTTCATTTGTATCTATATGTTGACCGTATGAAGCCACCAAAATTTTATGATCTACTTTGTGATGATTCAAGGACCCGTCAAGAAATTGAAGCAATTCAGCTTCTGCTGGTTGTTACCTCAAGTTCTTATGATCATGGTGATGCCCCTGAAACAAGTCAAACTAGGGTTTCTCGAAGTAAGGATTCTGAAATGACGATTCCCATATGTCATACTCCTCTCAGCACAAATGTGCTATATTTCAGCTCATCTGGGCAAGCCTACCATTCAAGTGATGCTTCTTTGAGCACATCTTTCTATTCCCTAACAGTTGATATGCAACAACCGATATTCCCTAATTTATTCACTGGAGGGAAAACACCGATCATTGTCTCTAATCCTTTCGGTTGTTGCCCAGCTAATGCCAGTTGCATTCAGGCACAAGCGTGTGATGTTTGGAAAACCTTTCTACTGCCTAAAAATATTTCGGTCAATTTACCTCATCCTGGGAAATCTAAAAAATCTAATACATTGGATTTTCAATCTGCCAGTGTGCAAACATTTGGATGAATTAATAATGAGCACACTGACATTTCTCCAATCACCACTAATAATGATCACATTCGTTCGCCAGTTGATCTCATGAAACTGTCAAAGTTTGGAAGCCCCCCACTCGAAGGTCCGGAGTTTTTCCAAGACGGTGAGGAATTTCAGCCTCCACTGAAAGTTTCTTTGGATCCTCACATCCTCGATGGAACCCAAAGATAACTCTGAACTAGAATTTTCAAAATTAGGGTTTTTGCACTTGGTTTCACAAGCACCTCGAATTCACTGGGCAGATGCTTATTTTTTCCATCCCATCAAATTAATCATCCTCAACATCATGATGAGTTTTCTGGCTAGTTTGAAGGATCCTATCTGATGAATATACCTGCAAATAGGCAATGTCTTACCCCAGTTCCATCGAACCTAGGGTTGTGCGTGGATGGATGTGTGTCATTTATAAATGATTTTAGGTTTCAAGAACATATTTTTGTGTATCAAGATGAAAGAAAGATTCAGCTTACACAATCCATTCTGGCATGTTCTCTGGTAAGTAGCCATGACCTTCTTTCTGTTGCACATGTTCTTCAGGTAAGTATTTTTGTTGGTGCACGATTTTGTATGCTAGCTCTGATTGCGAACATTGTTGATCTTGCAGGGTGGGAACTATTGCGGTGGCTGCACTGGAAAGCTGATTTCACATAACCGGACCGCCTTTTTGGTTAAACTAGGGTTTTAGGATTAGGCTAGCTAGGATCTGCTAATAAAATTTTGTTATTCAAGTTGTTAATTAGGTTTATTCTCTAAGGGTTTTCTTTATGGTTTAAAATTATGCTTGTTGTATTTTCTTGCGGTCAGTAGTTTATGCATTATAATTTTCTAATTATTTTTTTCACTCATGCTTTTTTAGTATGCCTGTTGCTGCATAATATTCAGGTAATCACTGCATGTGTTTTGCCTTGATTTTTCACCTACAAATAATTGATCTTTCTCACACATGGCATTGCATTGTTTCATAAGCCTCGTTTGTTGCATTGTGCACTTTCTCCCTCACCTCATTGGCATTGGTTATTAACATGGCTTGGAAAAGTTCCTTACATTGCATGCCACTGCATGAGCCCTCATTAAAACCAGAGCCTTCAATCTCTTGGTGCCCTGAATGGCCTCCTTATGTCTCTTTGTATATGTCTGAAGCCAGGTGGGTTTCTTTCACCTCTCTGCACGCATCAAAACCATAGTAATCTCCCACACTTTCCTTGTCATAATCGTTGAAGCCCTAACTCCATTTTTTGTGTGGGGTTGTGGTGTTTACCTCAAGAGGCAGCTCCTCTTAGAACAGGTCATCAAAGTCACATTCTCACAATAATGCCTATGATTCTAAATTCATTAGCTAGGGAGATATGATCTAGTGCTTGTGGGGAACCCATGCAATTTGAATGGCCTCTACCTGTAACCTGAGCCTTGTGCCCAACATAGTCTCAAACATCTTAGTGATCTGTTTTGCACGTTTCTTCTGGGGGTGGTAAGTAGGATGTGAAGGATTGGCATGAGGGAAAACCAAAATTAGGATATCTTTCAGTTCCTGTCAAACAAGAAACAACCTCTCTTTCTCGTAAAATAAGTCGGGATCCCTCATCCTCCCAGGCAAAATACGTGCCACGAGCACATGAAAATGAGTGCTACAAGCACATGAATGAATAAGGGTAAAGGATTGAGAAAGGCTTCCTACGCAGAGAGGTAACACAACGACTCCACCGAGGTACTGACCAGGCTCACTGGCAGTGGAGCAACGTTTGTGATTTCTTGAAGTGACTCCACCGAGGTATTGTCCAAGCCTGCTGGCAGTGGAGCAACACCAGAAACTTATTTTAAAATTCTGGATATAATAAGCTCATTGCCTTGATCTCTACATCATCAACCAACCACTGGCATCCGTGAACTTCCACTTTGACGCGTTTTGATTAATGAGACCTAGCTGAGGCACAAGGACTAGGCATATCTGTAAAGGTCAAAGAAATACCAAAGAATATCCTCACAGCCTGTTCAATTTTCCCTTGCATACCTATCTAGACTTAGACTATTGTTGGGACGTTGACAGAGATGTTGGATTCTACTAGTGGTTCGCCATTTGTTTTAGCCACTACAACACTACCCAAAATTTTGGGGATATTCAAAATTTCAGGTCCCCTTCTGCTCGCTTAGCGATTAGGGTTTTGACCCGGCCTGTAGTGAGTAACATCCCCATGACCTATTCTCGGCCCCTCATAGACCTTCTCACCATCATGACAAGATACTTTTTCAAAAGCTACGCCATGTGTGGGGGGGGGGATCATCATGCATACACTCGAATGGAAAATTTTCTGTGTATTAATTATATTCATTATAAGCCCTTTCACCATGGATCATTTAGGCATTCTGTTTGGACACTTCACCAAGCTCATGTAAATTATTTGGGGGTATAATTCTCCATAGGGTAACTGTAAACTAATTGACATTACAATGTTTCTTACAGCTCAATCCCACGGATGATATACCCAACAATTTCATCACCACACCGAGGGAAAGAAACTGAAGCTAAACAACAAGGCTGTAGTGGTGAAACAGGACACTTTCATCCACATGCCCCATGCCCATGTGGGGATGAGACTTAAGGCTACAGTTGAAGACCTCGTTAAGGCGGATGGCAAGGATGTGTCAATAAGTGAGGGGGAGGAGCAAGTGAACATTATTTTCAATTGGGGGATGTTGTGGTACGTTTTTATCCAAATAAAGAATCAAGGGAAGAACTTTTCATGTTGTTGATGCAACAACATCCTTCACCGATGTACATCGGGTACTTAGAATCATTTCATTGGGAAATGTTCATACCTTGTGCCATCATCGACTGCGCCTTTTAGAACAGAAGTTTAGTCTTCATCTAATGCCAGATGCAGATAGAGAATTCATGGCTCAGAAGAGTGCACCCCACCGTGATTTTTTACAAGGTTAGAAAAGTTGATAGCCGTGTACATCACTTGGCATGCTTGAACCAAAATCATTTGCTGCGTTTTATCAAATCTAAGCTGAAGGAATAACCGGATGAGGTAGTTATATTCCGGGATGGCAAATATCTCACCTTAAAGGAATTTTTTGAAAATCTTACAAGGTACAAACTCAATGTTAATCTCCTAGATGTACATGCAGACAAGAATATATTTCACCAGTTTGATATGTCTAGTCTGAAGTATAACCCATGTGGAAAAAGTAGACTCAGAAAATTTTCCTAAAGCAAGACAATCTCATTCAAGGTTGTTTTCTTGCTGAGCTTGCAAAACAAGTATGTTCTGATCTGGAAGCAAGTAAATGTCAGGTGGCAGAATATAGGATATCTATTTATGAAAGGAAACAAAGAAAATGGAACTAGTTAGCAAGTGGTTTTGTTAATAATGAGATATACAGTGAAAGTGCCATCTGGTTAATTCAGTTTCATTGACTGTACAATGTGTACAAAGGGATATGACTTGCTCCATATTTTTGAAATATTTTGGATAACATATTCATTCCTCTCTTTGAGGTTACAGTTGATCCAAGTTCTCATCCTCAACTACACATATTCTTGAAACAGGTGTTTGTCTTTGATATGGTAGATGATGAAAGTAAACCTGAAAGGTGTCCCACAAAGCACATGCCAACCCTAGCTCAGTGGACAAATGATTTCAATCCTGCTTGTTCATATCGTCCTTACTATTGCTATGAAAATTGGTACACACTCTACAAGCTTCATGAAAGGAATGACATACATAAGAAAAATGTACCTCATATGCGAGTTGAATCTCGCCACGAAGTCGGGAAAGGAAATAACTTGTTCAATGGGGGATCATATTTTTAATTAAAAGAGAGATCCCATCCCACATGCATACCAAAGCCATAGTTAGAGGGCAAAGGGAGGATTCTAATGACTACACATTAAAAAATGTTTTCAAAGGCCGTGGGCTAACAAAGGAATGTCTGTCTCTGTAAAATGCGCCTTATTGACCACCCAAAGACCCATACGGCATGGAGCCCTAAAAAATTTTGCGGCATGTATACATATGTGTTGTGGAGACTTGTCGATTAGGAGAAAAAGAAGCCAGATAAAGATAGTCTTGCACAATGACAAATTCGGGTTTCTTGGAGGTGGAACAAAAGTGCAAAATCGAAAGAAAGATATTTGAAACTGCGTTAAGATTTAGTGCTCCTTTTGTAATATGTATCTGATTGCAAGCTCGTGAGGGAAGGACGATCTTACCATGGAAGTAGAATAATAAAAAATTTAGGAAAAGAGAATTAAGAAACCTCTCATCGACATAGTGTTGGCCCGCTAACCCATATCTTTTGTGGCAAAGAAATCATTTTGTTTTGTTGTAAGGCCACTGAAATAATCAGCATCCTCCGCAATGTGCTGCTTCAAGCGCAGTATCCACATCTCACAAATAAAATAGTTTCGATTTATGAATCCAATGCATCATTGGAATTACGAATTAACCCATATACTTTTATCTATGGAAGGCCGGAATTGATTTTTTATTAGAAAGGTTTGCGCAGTTGCCTGTTGGGGATATAAAAGGGTCATCATGTAGCATAGGCAAAGATCTGTATCCAATAACTTATGCGCCTCATCAGCTACCCAAGGAACCATATTTCATGAAAGCATTTGCACGTAATGAACGCCTACGCATTGTGGCTACGACTGCGTTGAGGTCTGGTGCACATTGAGAAGTCCATATCCATTGGAGGCTCGTAAGAGAAGGAGGATCCTTACACGCCTCATGGGGAATGCACATGATCGCATCATAAATTTTTTATTGTGTAGTGCATGAATTGATGAAAGACAAGCCCAAAGAATGTCTTACACGCTCAACGCACCTTGGAAACCCAATCACCCAGCTAATGAAGCATAAATGGGCATGGCAGGAACGCATAGTAACTGCGCATAGGTTTTTCTATGACAATTCTCCCTTTTCAAAGTCGATGGATTCGGGCAACAACGTAGTCTGGAAGACTAAGGGAATAACGAAGAAATCCTTGGATGTTTTCGGTGAGGACCTCATGCAAGTGATGGCTCGATGCTTCGCGATGTTCCCATAACGTCACCTTATAATGTGTGCAGCCACACTGGTCAATAGGTCACAGTCCAGGTCCTCGATTCGTCATCCAAAGACACGACTGCATCAAGAACGCGACCGATTGTTGGGTCGCAAGACCAATGGAGCGAATGAAAATGCAATTGGGTTGGAGTTATGACCCCACGACCTTTTTGAGGTCGCATCTCACATTAAGAGCATAATCACGGTATCCCTCCAGGTCGCTAAGTCGCGAAACTAATGGATCAAATGAAAAATGCAACTAGGTTGGAGTTGCGACCGTGCGACCTTTGTGAGGTCGTATCTCACATTAAAACACCAAGTCGCACTACTACTGAGATCGCAAGACCTCGCCTCAAGGAGGCAGCAGGAGTTGCGACCTTGTAATTTAACAATCCTACTGCCTATGAATTTCATGCTCTGCGTGCACACACTAAGAGAGCCTTCCAATGGTGTCCGGGGAAGGAGCATGACGAGTGGCATCACCGTGGTTCCAAAATATCAGACGTGTCAACTTGCAAGCTCATGGAAAATTTCAAGGGCGGGAAACTCTTGTTCGAGGGATCACTTCCTATATTTGATAAAATCGCATTTTTTCTCCATGCTTAACCATTATTTTCCTGCATGCATAGGATTAACACTCGGATTAAATCACATTTCAAAGGGCCTCTCCCTTATTGATATCTTGGCACAAAATTTTTGAATATGGGTGAGGTATCATCTAGCGCATATTGCAGTTTCCATTGTGGAGAACATAAGGAGGGCGTAGTCTCAGTTAACACTCCTCCAATGGGTTCTAGACCGACAGGAAGTAGGAGCTAATATCAGCAAGACGAATCTCCACCCCAACCTACAAGGTTGATGGCTCTATTGATGGAGGCCTTATAAAATCTTAAAGGTTCAACTTTTTATCCATAAGGGCGTCATACTTTTCTAGCCAAAGGTTCCTGATACGAGATTAAGAAGTCAATGTTTCGCTGCCAAATTTCGATACAGGGTCACGAGGAAGGGCTGCAAGAAATCCTCTTGTTCCCTCATTCCCAAGGAAGATTTAGAGAATAGTTTTATTTCTGATAATGAGGACAGGGGCCTTGTTAGCTTCAAAGCTTGTGAGTCAGGATCTCCAGATGTCACCTGCGTTGACCAAATAAAGCCCAAATTTGAAATACGTTGCATCACAGTGGGAACTGAGTGCAATGTCAACCTTAGACCACTATGGTCATGGAAGAAGCGGTGTTTCACAAAATGTGTATCCGTAATATGATTGGAATTAATTCAAATGCATCGTCGGCTACGTAACAAAAGACAGTCAACAACCTAAAGATATACCTCCTTTATATGGCCATTTGATTCTTCTTTGGAGGTAGTCAACAACCTCAGCTGGGTCTAGAACTTCAAGAGTCAAATATGTGGAAGGAGCCATCTCATCAAGGTCCCTCCCCTCATTCAGAACTGGTCATTATTTATTTTCACCACTGCAGCAAGTCATTTCATGGATTTAACATGCAAGGATAAATTAATTATGTGCACTAAGCCCTCAGTGAAGTGTGAGCAGCAGTTCCATATCTGTACCCGCATTTTATAAATTCATTTCTACATGGTGTGATGTTCAGAGAGGATGAAGGGGCATCATGTCTCATCAACCGAGCCACCCTTATGAAGTAACAACTACCAAAACAAGTTAAACTATAGATCCACACTTGGCACTCAGTCCATAGCAATACCAATGGACATTACATTGATTGAAGAGGTGTAGGGAAAGCCTACACGAGCCATTCGCTCTGATGACATAGTGGCACAACACTTGACCACACAAGGGTCTAAATTTATCATTTTCACTCTTACAATTAATTAAATATGCCACTGGCATTATTATTATTCAATCATGAAGACATGTAACCTATGCTATGTGATTTCAGGTGGAAGATTTTTGTTTCCACAAAGAGCCAGAGTCTTTCCCAGTAAGAAAAGAGGTCTTTTTCAGAGCAAGTGGATTCTCGTGAATCCCCAAGACACTCACTCTAAGCTCAAAGGCACCTGGTCATGTTCATGAGACAAAGATGCAGGAAAAGGAATCTTGCTGCGAAACCCAGATATCACCAAAAAAAGGTCACATGTCGCAGATTTCTCGAAGTTGCAAGTCGTGAATTTCCCAAGGTCGCAAGTCACAGATTGCCCAAGGTCGCAACTCGCAGATTGCTCAAGGTCGCAAGTTGCATATAACCTTGGGTCACATGATGCAAATGGCCCAAGTCGCAAGCCAACCCAACAATCGGGAAGACCAAGAGTCAAGGGAAAATCAAGAGTCATCTCAGCCTATATGTACAACTTCAAGGAATAGGACAGAGAATTTTAACTTGGCAATGGAAGCCCATGATGATAGAGGAATTGTTGCTAGAGAGCTAAAGGCACTCAGCTCTTGGTATCAAGTAGAGAGGGAGGTAGCGAGGCTAGGGTTTTGTATCATGCATTGAGATGAATAGCCATGTTCCACTATTAGGTTTTGATGAGTTGTAAACATGTATTTGATGTTGCAGCAACATTAATAATATATTATCCTTTCCGGCACTGATTCACGTGCTTGTTTGTGGTGATAGTACTAGCTGTCTAATAATTCATTATGTTGTACGTCTACTTTCATGCATGCCATTGGTTATGAACTATTTCTCAGTGGTTGCATGTATGTTTGATTTTGGATTATTGCTTATTTTTCCTTATCACGGTGGTGATCTATTGTGAACTACTTTGCAGTTAACTTCCATCTTGTTTTCTTTCATGTATGTGTGACTGGTTTTCGGCTCACTGATCCTAGTCACGAAATACCCCCCTTTTATTTATTTTTCTTAGACTTGCTTGTATCTTTATTTATGGTTCGTTAATATCTATTTGATCTTGCTTCACCGATTGGTCATTTCATCTTCACCTCTGGTCCATCATCTCCTCATCCGAAAACCAAGAGTGGAAACAACTATGGCAGCATATGGGCTCACATACTAGATGGAGCTCATATCCCAAACAGTGTGAGGTCTGATTGGGACCTTTCACCAGCGAGACCCACCTTTTTGTTGGCAGTACATTTTTTCCCGTCAACAGGATGATATTCAACATCGTTTCTCCTTTATGCTTGGCCTTAGGTCCATGTCTACTTGTATCTAGAAATTCACTTCCCAAGCTCCCTCCCATCCGCTTCAAATGCCCATCTTGACAAATGAAGTCTTTGCAAAAGGTAACCTGTGAAACATTACCCATAAAGGTTTTTGTGAAGTCTGGCGTAGCTAAGACCGGTACTTGGCACATTTCCTCTTTAAGATTTTCAAAGGCCTTAGTTGCTTCTGGAGTCCAAGAAAATTCATCTTTCTTTAGTAATGTTGTTATAGGTGCTACTATTCTACCATAATTCTTAACAAACTTGCAAGAATACCCTGTTAACTCGAGAAATCCTGACATATGATTTATGGTTGTGGGGATTTTCCATTCCTTAATGGATTTAATTTTTTTTAGGGTCTACCTTGACACCATCATGAGATACAATATGACCCAGATATTCCACCTCATATAATCCAAAGAAACATTTGGAGGTTTTTTTATATAATTGTTTCTCCTCCAATATTTTTAGCATCCTGTCAACATGTTGAACATGATCCTTCCAAGGCTTGTTGTAGATTAGCATATCATAAAAAAATACCAGCATAATTTTTCTAAAGAAGGGTGTGAAAATGGAATTCATCAACCCTTGAAATGTAGAAGGTGCATTGGTAATTCCAAAAATAATGACCAAAAATTCATAATGAACCTCATGAGTTCTAAATGTTGTTTTTGAAATGTCTTCAGTCTTCATTCTAATTTGATGATATCCTGAATGAAGATCCAACTTGGTGAAGTAAAATTTTGCATGTAATTCATCCAATAATTCATCAATGATAGGAATGGGAAATTTATCTTTAATAGTGAGATTGTTGAGCTCCCTATAATCTTGACACATGTTCCATGATCCATCCTTCTTGTGCACCAATACTACTAGAGCAAATAAATAACATTGACTAGGTTGAATTATACCTACCTCTAGCATTTATGCAATCATGTGTTCAATTTAGCTATTTAGGGCATAGGGATATATGTAAGGCTTGATGTTTGGAGGAACACTTCCTGGAATAAAATTAATAACATGATCATGATCATGAATAGGTGGGAGGCCTTTGTGAGTCTCAAATACCTTGGAATGATTATCCAAGAATTTTTGGAGATCTGGAGAAATAGATGATTTCTATGTTTGAAACTCTAGTGAGCATAATTGTGAAATTATGCCTCATTGTTCCTTATTTCGAAGCTTTGTCATGCCATTGGAGATGATTATATTTCCTATTTTACCTATGATACCCCTTAATTCAAATTCCTTTCCTTCCCAAAAAAATTTCAAGAAAATTTCTTGAAAATTAAAAGCTGTCATACCCAAATATTGTAACCATCATTTGAGACTCTGGTGCTGGATATAGGAAGCAATTCAATTCCTTGGTTATATTACAATAAATAAAATTATGGGTACTACATGAATCAATCAACACTATTAACTTTGTCTTCTTGATATGTCCTTCTATATTAAGAGCTTGAGGAGTGGTAATTAATGCCAATGCATTACAAGATATAGTCAGATTCATTTTTTATTTCTCTAATGTAGGTTCCTGGTGTATATCCTATTAGTTTGATGTTTCTTATTCCTTTTCTTATTCCTCTTCAAAATATATGTAAAATAATTTCTTCTCAGCACACTTTTTACCATTAATGTATTTTCTATCACAACTATAACAAATCCCTTTTTCTCTTTTTTTCTTCTAGTTGTTGTGGAGTCAACCTTTTTAGGTTGTGGAAGGATAGGATCAACAACACTTCCATATTTATAGTTGTGAGTGGTAGGCTTCCTTGTTGCCATAATTTTTCTTTAATTTTCTCTTGCAAACTTGAATGCCTTCTCCAATGAATCAGGTTCCCAAAGGTGAACCTCATGTTGGGTTTTATCCTTTAAAGTTCCTATCAAGAAATCAATACTATGCACCTATACAATATCATTTACCCTTATATTCAAATGTTGAAAGTCCTCAATGTGTTCCACCATTGAACCCTTTTGTTTGAGATTTATCAATTGGCTAAAGAAGGTGTTGCCTTTTGTATCATTATAATGTGCTATCATTTTCTCTGTAAAAAATTTAAAAATTTCAAGTGGTTTATGAGAACAAAGCCATCGATACCATACAAACAGACTAGGTTCTAAATATAAAGTTTCAATGCATACATTTTTTGTGTTTTACAAATTATGGATATCAAAATATTTCTCCATATGTAGTATCCATGTTACCAAATCCTTTTCATCAAAAATTGTGTCTCATATCGATATTTGGAATATGGTGTGTCTTAAATCCAATATTAGAGTCTATGAAATAATGATTAACATTTCATTTGTTCTCATCATGAGTTTCATCTACTACCTTTTTGCCATTAGGAATAATTTCTTGCTGCAAATTTGTCAAACCTTCCTTCAAACCTTCCAAGTTTGATTTTAAACCATTCTTCATGTCTTCCATGTTTATTTTTAGTTTTTATTCTATACCATCGATCTTAGCTTCCTCTCACTTCTTTAAACCATCCATGTATTTCTTCAAACCATCCATCTTAGCTTCCATTTCATTTTTGGTTACTCTTTGCGATAGAGAAATTTATTGCACTTGGTCTTGTAATTGTGATATATCATGTTGCAATTATTCCTCTTCATGCATCATAGTATAGATTTATGAGGGCTTATTTGGTGTGGAATTATTTTTGGGATGAATTTTAGAACCCAATACTGATATCAATGCTTCAATATTCCCTTGGAATCACTTCAAACTTATTTTTCAAACAAAATTTATGTAATTTTTAAAAAAATACACACCTTTTTCTGGATTTTTAGGAGCTTGATATTGAACCTGATGTATATCTATGATTTTAGATCCCAAATATTTGAACTTCAGTACTGTATTATCCCTCTGAGTCTTCTTTTCAATTATATAGGTTAGACCTAATTTAGGTTCTTCAAGGTAAACTTATGCCCAATCTCCCACAATGACCTAATTATGGAGTAGAGGAAACTTGTACAAGGTGCTACGTGTCATTGTTTCGACCTTTGGCCCTAATATTAATACACAAGAAACTGAATTCCATGCAATTTCAGTCACTTATTACCGAATTTAAACCTTATTCCTGAAACAAAAGCTATGATGATTTTCCCTCGATCACCTGTTTTAGATGAAATTATGGATCCTTCAAAAAATCTAACTTCCTCAGATCATATCTCTAAAAATTTAGTGTAACAAAATCTAAAATTAGTACATCAGGTTGACTAGTATTTTGAATCAACATGGTTTCAATTTTAGCTTTTGAAGCTTTGCAAAAAAAATGTTATAGCGAAAATTCCAAGATGACCTATTTGAAGAAGTGAAACTCTAGAATCCAAAGCTCTCATACCAATTTTTATGCAACCAACTCACAAAATAGAAGAAAATATAGATTAATGACTTATAAATTGACCTCTTTGAGGGGGAAACCTCCTTTATATTACATAAATGAAAAATTCATGGATGATACAAATGACAAAAACTACATTCCATATATAGGAGTCTGAGGGGTCAAAATATAATTAGTGCCTACATAAAAATAAAAATGTAAGGGCACAACAATAACAATAGTGGGCTTCTATGGGGCACAATAATAATAATATGGGGACTACACGGGGAAAAAAAAAAACAATAAGGGGGCTACACTAACAATAACAATAAGGGGCTACACTAGTATTATAGGGACATAACTTCGAGTTCCTTTGTTTTTATAACCTCCTTGAGGGGTCAAATAGCCATCCTTTAGGAAGACTTGATATTGCTCCTGGGTTGAATTTCTCTTGGGATACAAAATGGATTTTAGTTGATAAAATAATTCATTTCTTTATTACAAAGAGTCCAATCAAACTATGACACATGACCACTAATATTATTTATCCTAGAAATACCTAGAAAACCTAAAAGCACGAAGAACATGCTTTTGAATAAAACTTGAGTATGAAACCCATAATACAAAATATAATATAATATCTATTTGTTTATTTTCATTTATTTATAAATAATATACAATTTCATGATTACAATTAGGTCATTATGAAGACCGAACCTAGTTACAATTTTCAACACTCCCTCTTAACTAGGGAGGTATTCATAATCCCATTAAATGGTAAAAAAAAACTCAATCCTGAAGCATTATAATAAGAAGAGTCAGATTGAAAAGCCATATTTTTTCAAGCATATTTATCATAACCAAAATTTTCCTTGAAGGCCTTTACTAGACAAACTCATCCTTATTCGAGAGCATTATGTTGGGAGACTTTACATGAGATTTTGCACAACATCTAAGGTACATACCCCATCCGTATGTTCATTGGGCATGTCATTTGAGGACTATTGTTATCTTTGAATACCAAACCGGAATCCTCAAATGATACTAGTCCTCTTCTACTACTCTTATCTTGGATTCCCTACTCATAATGAAAGAGTATCAGTCTGTTATCACAAAATCTGACCCTGATAGGCTGCTCATCAAGTAGACTCTGAGTAACTCTTTCAAACCAATCTTTTGGCTGAGGCTTAGCCTCCTCAACCTGAGAAGGCTCTCCCAATAGGTTTAAGATTTTTTATTAATGATTAGATGGCTAACTCTAGGAATAAAAGGATAAAAATGTATAACTGGTTGAATCAAATATTAGCAAACACTCATTGGGCCATGGTGTTAAGATAGTCTTCAAAAAAACATCATAACATGTCAAACATGGATGTCAAGGCACTTGGAGTCTAGGTTTATGAGAAAAATAGTAACACAGTGATAAAACACAGACTATTTGCATGTGAAGGAAGTTAGAGCAATGTCAAATGAATTCTAAGTAACACATACAAATACTACTACAAGTAGGTAATTGAAAAAACCATAAAAAAATGATACACTTAAACTCCTTGTGAATCTTGAGTAGTCAAACAAATCTTTGTATTAAGTTGAGAAGAACATAGTGACATATAGTAACAAAGCTTCCTTACTAATGAAAAATTCCAACCTTGACGAATTCAACATTATGCTTCATATAAAGCATTTACAATCTTGGATTCCATGATCCATCATTAGGAGAATTCAAATTTCCATTCTTGACACCTATTCTATTAATAAAACAAACTATTAATTACAAACTGACAACTAAACTGACTTTTAAGAGTCCTAATACAAATAGGAGTGAAAATCCTAAACATGTTTGAAACAACCTTATCTAAACCTTTAATGCTTTCTTGACAGCTGCAAATCTAGGTTTTCAAACTTTGATGATGCCTCCAGCCTTGTTGTAAACCTGCTGATTCATGACCTAACTGTCCTAAAAACTAGGAGACAGAGTTCCCGCTTTTTAGCCCTTAATCTCCATGTTTATCTTCGAGCAACTTTGTTAACATTTATGACTGTTTCATATGTGTCACATGTGCTAATATTCCCTTGAAAACTTTAATCCTCCACATGTGCAGAGAAAATATTTGAAAAAAAGAAAAAGGCATGAAATATGACTGCGCTACGAAAGTAGCATGTTTTCGTAGCGCAGATTTTACATTACTATAAAACATTTCCTTTAACATTCTTTCTACTATTTTTCAATTTGAGTCTTCACCTATGATCTTCATCTTTCCTCCAGCAACATTAAAACTTGAAACCCATCAATCCTTATCTCCAAAATCTATATATAAAGTGCCAAAAGGAAAGATCATCTTCAGTAGTTTCGTAGCGCGCTACGAAACTGCTGTGCAGGCTCTTTTTTTAACATAGTCTTCAAAAATTTAAAGTTTGAAGATATTCAAATCTTCTCCGGGATTGATATCAACATAAAAAATCAAAACAACTTAACTTTAAAGGTGTTTTTCCTCAAAATGGTCTTCTTCTTAATGACAAACTGATTTAAGATTTATCATTTACTGCCCTATTTCATTACCCTATTTCACTATTGTTGTAGTTTCTCTTGAGATCTTGTCAACTGAATTTCTAGGTATTTAACTTGTCTCCTTAGCTTTTTGTTGGTGGCTCTCAACTGAGTATTCACTACGCTCACAAATCTGGCTTCTTTTATTGCTGGTACAGTCCAAGTGAAATATTGTGTTTCACTGCTAATGATTTCAGGTTTAGCAACCCTTTCAACTTCCCAGAGGGCTTTCATCCTCTTGAAATTTGTCTTTTCAACAACATGCTTTCTTGCTCTCTTCCTTAGCCTAGAAATTTCAAGATTGACTGATTTCAACCTTTCCTCTATCCTGCATAACTGATTTTTTCTATTTGAGTGGGGAATACTCTGCTTTTTACCTTTTATGGTACAGGTGATGAAAGGTTTATAATTTTTTCATGAACAGTGGAAGCTTCCTTTGTTTTCTCCAGCTCAACATGCTCTTGCATATTTTTGGACTATCTTGTTATAGGCTTCCTTGCCTTGAATACAAATGCTACAACTCCATCATTGAATACTAGTTTCTTGGATGACTTCATCTTTTTCTTCTTTCCTTCATCAATTTTTATGAAATCAACTTGAACCAAAGGGGACTCTTCTATATCAACGACTTTTAAGATATCATCCAAGTTTCCCTTTAATTCTGGAGTATCACTTGCTCCTGAAATCACTGCTTTACCCTTTTCTTTTGCAATTTGACTCTTATTCAATCTCTGTTGAACCTATTTATTAGCTGACTGTTCCTGTGCAATCTCTTTAACTTCAACTATCCTTTGTTTTGCAAGTTGATGAGTTTCAACAATAACCACTGATTCTTTTCCTACTGGCTCTTTCACCTGTTTCCTGGGTTTTAGCTTAACAAACCTTTTTGACCTTATCACTATAGGCTTGCTAGATTCTGTAGGTGGAGTTTCTTTTCCTTTAGGGTTACTACCTGTAGTTTGTGCTTCCACTCCAAAACCACATAAAAACAAAAATTATGACCATTATCTATTGATGTTTCAGAGTTCATGTAAGACCATCAACTTGATTAAACCATGGTGGAATAAAGAGGTTTCACACCCTTCAGACTTCATTTGAGCCTTGTCTGCTATCTTAGCTATACTTATATACAGAAAAAATGGAAAATATAAATATATCATGCCAGTAAAGTGCAACAGAAGTTTGAAATGATATGAATATACTTTATGATACCTTCCCTCACAGGTAAAATACCTCTGGATGTTGTATAGAAAATTAGCATATGAATATTTGATGTAGCTCTTGGGAATTACGTTATTTAAATCCGTTTCTGCAAAATTTGGCTTTAGAAACACTTTTCATGCTATAGAAAATGAAATTAACTCAGAAAAAAATTACAGAAAACAAACATACAAATCATACACAAAATATTGGTGGAAAGGAGGCTTCAGAATCATGGTATTCTCATCATTCTCACTTATTAAAAGAATTTAGAGTTACAATTTAAATAGATGAGAGACAATGTCTTAAGATAGTCCGAGCTATCTTAGACTCCTTTGGTTGAGATAATTTCTCACCAAAAACCCACCAAGATAGGAGTTACTAAACAAACTCCAATATTTGAGGAAAAACCCAAGAGTTAGGCACATATTCCTAACTTGGAATATTTAATTAATTAATTTATGTTTGGATTTATTATTGTTTTTGTGATAGAGGCTAACATTCCCCCCTTCAATTATAAATCCAAAATAAGAACAAGGAACCATCTTCCAAGTTTTCATGTTGATCCTCAAAAACATTGCCTGAAAAACCGCCAAAGCTGGATGATGAAAAACTGCAATTTGAAGAGACCATGAGTCAGCTGCATGTCTGATTCATCTCTGAATTTCACTTGACAAATCCATCATGTGCCAAGTTGCAAAATGATCCATCTGTCCTTTGCATGAAATCAGCATCCTTTGTCCACTGACAAAATTTGTTCAAAGCCCACTAGCTGATGATGTCAAAAACAACTCATTGTTGCTTTTACTGTGCTGAAAATTGTTCACTGCTTCTTTGTTGTCGACTGCCCACTAGAAAATTTGTTGATGCCCACTAGAAAGTTTGTGGATGCACACTAGATGTTGAAGATGCCCACTGGCTACTTTTGATGGTTTTGTCGAGACTTTCAGTCTGACAACCACTGTCAATTTCATTGACATTTTCCCCCCTTTGGCAACTGAAAGCAGAGACACTTCTCTTGGAAAGTATTCCTAAACTCCCCCCCCCCCCCCCTTTAGGTGTAGGATTTTTACACTGGTGTACTCCCCCATTCAACTGCATGAGAGTACCATCATCTTTTCACTGTTGGCTGCACTATGTGTGATTGTATGCGATTGTAAAACTGAGACAATATTTTGACTGTGGATGACCATTTCCAAGGGTCGATCCATTCATAATGTATCTTCAATATGGCTGATTTTTGTTGGTTGCGGAATTTTTCTGAGGAATGATTGGGCTTGCCACAATGGCGACAAGGATGGAGATCATAACATTGATCTTCCATATGACTGGTTCTTTGACAATGTGAACATTTCGGTTGGACTTCAACTTCAAGTTGCGTGCAATTTTGTTTGTCTGCAACTTTGGGTTGTGTGCATTGCTGGTTGTCTGCAACTTTCTCAGAACTTGCTGAGGTGAGTTGCGCAATAAATCCTGCACTGACAAACTTAATTGGCTTGGAACAATCTAGGATATGCAGGTTGGTGTTAGTGTTGACATATCCTAAGACTCTTCGATTCTTGTTATTTTGAATTTCTTCCCATGGCTTGATGATGGGCTTGGAAGAAATTGGAATTGAAACAACTTCGACACTTGAAGCTGTTTGAATGAATGACTTCTCATCTGGATGGTTCAAAAACTTGAAAGTATCACGCTTTTCTTGCAATTCAATCCTTTTAAGTTGCGACTCTAGTTGAATAAAATCAATGGTTTATTTTTTTCGTTGTAGATGCCATGAAAGATCAGCAAGAGTGTCTTTGTTGATGTGCACCATGTCTTCATCACTGGAGATGATCAAACTGTGAAGAATGTTTAACAACTAAATATGTTGCGTCATCTGAACTTGCTCACTTGAAATCAGGCTCTCTTGTCGGAGATGTCGTGCTTTGAATTGTTTCACTTGATTTTGGTGCTTGAAATATAGGCTCGCTTTCTATGTGGCGTGAATGGCACGCTCTCTTGATTTGTTGCTTATTTCACTTGCTTGGAACACTTGCTAGAATTGTAGAATTTTCTTGCTTAAACTCTGGAATTCGCAGTCGCTTGATGACGATCGCGTTTGCTTGAACGCTCACTTGAATTACGTTATGACTTCACGCTCACTTGAATGAATAGCCATGCTCGCTTGATGTCGATCTCAACTTGCTTGATTGATGTTAGAGTTGAACTTGTTTGGTTGCTTTGATGGTTGCTATAATAAACTTCACTCTGGCTCGCTTGAAGGTTTGATCTTTGTACTGACTTGATGCAAATTTCTTGAATGAATACTCATGTTCGTTTGTAGGAGATGTGAACTTGTTTCTTATTTGTTTTAGAGGTAAAAAATCGTGCACTCACATGATTTTTCTTAAATAAAGGGTGTCGAACACCATCGAAAATGCACCTAATAAAGCTTACAATGAGTTTAATGATTCACTTAGAACAATGAATTCACTTGTCCACTTAAAAAATTCATTAACAATGATTTTTTTTAATGATTCACTTAAAAAAATGAATTCGATTACAAGTTCTTAAATGGATTTGCAAGAACACTGATGTAGACTTTGCTTTGAAACACTGGAGTTTTCAGATTCATGAACTTGATTGTATTGCGTTGAAGTAGAATGCCAATGTTGAAAACTTTGATTGTTTGTTGGCGTGGCGCAAATGCATGTGTTGAGTTTAATTTTCTTTCCTTGCAGCTATTTCGTTACATGTGTTGTGCTCGCTGATATTGAACTTTATGTATGCGATATTAAATGAAATCATTGATATGTCACAACTAGAAAGAAATAAAAAAGCAACAACATGAAGCAATAAAAATACTCGCCATCCACAAACACACACATTATGTACCTAAGATCCCCTTATTCAATTTCAGGCGGATCTAGGAAACTTGAACACCACAAATAATATGTCTTTATTGAGTATTGAGGTCATCAACCTTTCATCTTTTACAACATTGCCACTGAAGCTTTCTCAATCAATGAGAATTTGACGCTCGAAAATTTTGAAAGAAAATGAGTTCAAAAAAATTGACTCAACCTCCTATAATAATGAGCTTTTCTTTGAAAAACTAATCATTTCAAAACATCACCCTTATGAAAAAAATACTTACAATATGCACTCCAAATGTACAAAATAAGTTTATCTTATCACTCCATAAAAAAACAAACTTATCTCTCCAAAATTACAAAAAATAAATGACACCTTATTTCTCCAAGTTACAGCTTATTACTCCACTTATAAAAAAGCACACTTATCTTCTCCAAAACTTAAAATTTAATGCACCTTTACAAAAAATTTCACACTTTTCACTCCAAAAAAAAATAATTACAAATACTCCTTCACTAATATCCCACCTTCTTCCAATAACTTTGTTTAAAGTGCATATGTTTCAAATTTTCCACACCAAGTCTATCATATGCTTCAAGTCTGGTTAAAGCACTTTAATATACCCCTCCAAATACGTCTTATTACTCCATTAAAAACAAACCTTTATAATCCATGAACTCCCCTTTTTCAAATTGATTTAAAAACATGTATGAAGTCACCTTTTTTTTAAAGGAAGGGTGTTTTATATTTAAAGCACATGAATTATGTAAAGCACACCTTAAAAAATTTGTGAGAATGTCAAAAGTCACGTAGTCATTTGCAGGCTTCAAATCTGCAGTAGCAGAAGCCGGATCTCAATTTATCAATCTTTTCTTTGCTCAGATTCAGCATACAGGTGAAGATTTGACAGGTATGGCTGGGAACATCTTGAGGGCAATTATTTCAGGTCACCACTTGGTACTTCAGGAAATGTTGAGTATGGTTTTGTAGGAATGGAAACAGTAATACCTCTTCTTATAGAAGCCTGCTAGAACCGATCTGGACTCTATTGACTGGGAAATAGCTATGCAGAGGAAAGTAGCCCCCCAGGAAGGAAAATTGGATGCTGCAATAAATGCTCTTTCAAATATAGAGAAGCAGATGCGTCTTGCTACTGATGATTCTGGAACTCGGAATGTGGTAGTGGTGATAGTGTAGATTTTTTATGAAGCGCGTGCATGGAAGACACTAAATGAGAAAATATCTATTCTAAAAAAGAAATGAGCACAACTGAAGCAGGCAGTCACTGCGATGGTTCAGCAAGCCATGCAATATATTGATGAGACACTTGATCTTGATACACGTGTTGAACTGATCAAAACATTGAATAATGTCTTAGTTGGGAAGATTTATGTCAAAATAGAAAGGGCCCAGTTGGTCAAGAAGCTTGCAAAAATATATAAACTCTCAAATGTATGATTTTAAACAATTCTGAGCCAAAATTTTGTACTTCAAAAATATTTAAATATTTCATTTATGGACTTTTAATTCACTCCCTTGGGATTCGATCTTCGAGAAAATTCGAATTGGGTGGCACACAGATTTAAATAATAGTTCAAAGACCTCAGATCCAAAAGCCAGGGGACAGGAATAATCAAGGTATTGGATATCAAGTCATTTTATAATGGAAAATGTCAGACTTTATCAAATGACAGTACTAAAAAATGACATACTTTTTCAAGTCTTTTAAAATGTCCAGATTTTAATTTCGGGGCATATAAGGATTGAGAACCACGATGAGCTATGACTCAAGATCTCAAGATATGGAAATGTCTCTGACCATTAACATAAAATACACAACTCCTTGCTGAGTAAGAATTAAGGTGGTATTCCAGTCCCAGAGAAATCATAGGCCGGAAAACAATTCATCAAGGTTTCTACAGTGAAGGCCCTTTATCTAGAATTTATATGGAAATAATAAAACAAAATTTGAATCATAAAATTAAAGAATTTATATTTGACCAAATGCTCACCACACGGTCACTCGCCGCACCAGGCTACCTCTTCTGTAGGAAAACTCGGCCCAATGCACACAGTCAGCACTGCTCGGATTTTAAAGAATGTCTGCAACTAAAGCTTCCCAGCGCCATGAATCCTCTCCTTCTTCCAGTCATGAAACTCAATTGAGAACTCGAAGTCGATTTGGAGCAAAAAATAGCATTCCAACACTGATCCTGGCTCCATGCACTCAGGAAATGTCAAATCCGAATGCATAGGCAAACTCGAGTTCCATGCAGGAATGTTCTACCAGTGTTCTAGCACCTCGAATGGGCAATGGCAAACAGCTCATGGAATCTCCAATCTAGTAACAGCTCACGACATCTCTCCTCCAAAGATGTGAAATGTGGCTACTGGTATGCAGCAAATTCCTCGTTCATTAGGCCATCATGCAGATCTCTCTTGGACTGGTACTGCAAGCCCGAGGTGAATGGCAACAACAACAATGATCTGATGATAATATGAAATCACCAAAAACAACCAAACACGGCCAAAGAAGCACGCAGCGAAAGAGCAACCTGTCTCTACTTCCAATATAGTGTTACCACAAGCAACATAGTTGAGCTTGCAGGCTGTCACTGATGTCGACAACATCAGGGTTGTTTCTGACACTGCCTGTGGTGGCTTAGGTGCAGATTCAAAACAGACATTTTCCCTAGCTCTGATACCACATGTAGAAAATGAAATTAACTCAAAAACAAATTATAAAAAACACACATACAAATCATACACAAAATATTGGCAGAAACGAAGCTTCAACCTCATGGTATTCTCATCATTCTCACTTATTAAAAGAATTTAGAGTTACAATTTAAATAGATGAGAGGCAATGTCTTAATATGGTCCGAGCTATCTTAGACTCCTTTCGTTGAGATAATTTCTCACCAAAAACCCACCAAGATAGGAGTTACTAAAAAAACTCCAATATTTGAGGAATAGCCCAAGAGTTAGGCACATATTCCAAACTTGGAATATTTAATTAATTAATTTATGTTTGGATTTATTATTGTTTTTGTGAGAGAGGCTAACACATGCCTCCATGTCAAATCTAAAACCTTTGAACCATCTCTCTTGCCCCCTAGGAATCTCTATTACTAAGGAAATAATCTCAGGAGTAACTGACAAGATTAAAATTCCAATTTTTGTGTTTGAGCCAGTAAAATGTAAAGCAAACTCCTTTCTCACTTGACTGTGTCCTCCCTGTAACTTTTCACAAAATTTCAAACACCCTGCCTTCTTGAAAGCCTCCAATACTAATTTTTCTCTAGCTAGGGTTCTTATGCTTTCAGGCTCTGTCCTTAAACAATGTCCTGACCTGTGATTTTTCTTCTCTTCAGTCATTTTTATCTTTGAATTTCTGAAACTTTCCTGTGAACTCTGATTATCAGCCTCGCTTGAATTCAAAACATTTAGCCTTGCTTGATTAGAGTAATTAGCCTCTCTTTTCAGCCTCACTTGATAATGGATAATAGAAGCTTTGGTGTGAGATTACCATAAGATTTACTCTTGAAAATAGTGTGTTGGAGTGTTTTACATGAAAACTGGAAAAAGAAACCAGCCATCCCTTTCAAATTTGAACTTAGATTTCATAAATGAAACCTCTATGAATGCAATGATTATTTTGAATGGATGTTTGTCTTGGAAATGACCTCTAAATGACACCTAATGATGAAAAACTAACGAAATTTGAATGATTTGCTAATTTGACATGACCCGCTACGAATCTACGCTTTCGTAGCGTGCTTAGTGTATTTTTGGAGAAATGCGCTACAAAAGTAGTAGCGCTTTCGTAGCGCAAAACAATTTGTTTCCATAGACTGCGCTACGAAAGTGTGGTTTCGTGGCTAATTTCAGAAAAAATTTCAAAGGGTTAAAATATGACTTCTAAACAAAATATGGGACCTTTAAACCATGGAATGAGGTTGTCAAAATTTATTTGGGAATGAAAATGACACTTTTCAAACTCTAACCCTATCACTTACCCCTTAAAACATGAAATGACTCAACACCTATCTAAGACCATGACTAGGAACAAGGTAAACTGTCAAAGTTTAAAAAAAAAACATTTATGGTGATAACACAGTCAAAAACTTTTTTTCCTTGATTCCACAATCCATAATAAGTCTTAATATAAGATTCTTATCCAATCCTCCAGACTCCATTATTTCTTGATTTCCTTCAATAATACTTACGATTATTATTTCTAGTCTAGTGCTTGACCCATAAATACAAGAAATATCCAACATCGCTCCCTCACAATTAGGGAAGAGATTTCCACTGAAACAAGCTTACTTCTCAGCTACTCAAGCTTCTTATTTGGTAACACTTTAGTGAATATGTTGAATACTTGTTCATTTGTACGTATATAATGTAGCTCCATGATCCCATCTCGTACCAAGATATTGACATAGTGGCACTTATTATTTAAATGCTTTATCCTGGCATGAAACACCAGGTATTCTATTAATCTAATGCAACTTTCATTATCACAATTGTTACACCATTTTTTGGTCATTTAACCTATTGTTATTAGATGGACCCAAGTACACCATGTAAGACCAATTTTACCCTAAGTAAAATTTCTTTCACTATGTAAAATAACTTAATAAAACACATTTATTAGGTTGTTTATAACAGGAAATCCCAAAGGGAAATATTAAACAAATCTATATCTGTTTGATTTTCCTCATGGAATAATTAATTAAACAATAATTTAATTATTATTCCTGGTCATATTTAACCCAAAACAAGGAAACTAATTAGATAAATCCTTATTTATCTTATTATTTTCTAGGAATAATTATTTAAATCTTATTTAAATAATATTCCTTGTTAAATATGACTAAGTCATTTATAAATAATTAAATAAATCATTATTTATTTAATTATCATTCAACCACTTCCTTAAAATAATAAAAAAATCATTTATTTATTTATTATTTACAAATAAAGGGATTTGACCCAAGTCAAATACCTTTTCCCTCCAACAAATATAATAAAATATTCCATAAAAGGTGGATCTAGATTTGGTTAATATTATTTTAATCATGCACCAGGATCTAGAATGACCTAATATTTTGTTATAAATAGAAGAGTTTTCTCATTCATTTGTCACCTTTTGTTGCCTATTAGATCACTCTGGATCTATACTCTTGGTCTGACTTTGAGCCATTATCATTTTCAAATTTTCTATTATTTCATTTTGTGAGCTCCCTTTGAGTTCTATGTTTGTCTGGGTTTTCTACACCAACAAGAGAGAGAAATGCTAGATCTAAAGCACTGAGGACTTTCAAGAACCCATCCCATTGAGGAGAATTGGAAACACCTTTCTTGTTTTCCTCTCAGGTGCCCTTAATATAAAATTCTTTCAAAAATAGTGTTCTTGTCTTTTCTATTGGATGTATCGAGCAAAACCTTATTTTCACTGCTTAATGTCTTTTTATGCATAGATTTGGATTTTTGCAGCATTTGTCTTGATCAACTAACTGCAGATCTGAAGATATTAGCATCCATATTTGATGTTAGGGCTATAAGTTATGCGTTTTTCGTACACTTCGACAAAATATTCATACTAACAATTGGCGACTCCACACGGGTTTTTAATTATGACCGCTGTCGTTTTTCATATTCCTGCATGTCCAGCTGCTTCAGACCCTAGGATTTATTTTTAGATTTTTTTTTTTCTATTTTTATGTCATTTTTTACCTATAAAATCCTCAAACATTAAAATTTCTAACTTCCATGTGTTTCTGGCCCTATTGCGCAGGTAACCGACATCAGCCGCAACTAAGACAACAAATTTTTCTGAAATCTGCCGCCGAGACACTCAGAGCTACAGGTCACACTTTTCGGCCCAGAACCTGTGACTTGGACTGCAGGATGAACTTTTCAGCCCATAATCTACAACCTGGATAGAAAACAGGTCAGAACCTACAACCTGCACTTTTTTCTACAATTTTTCAGCAATTTTTCTAGGTTTGTCTGAAGCTTCTGTCAGGGTTTTCTAGCCTCTTTCTTAGCCCATTTAGACCTGTTTCTGATCTATTTTACTCAACTAAGTGAGAATCTAGCCCCTTAGGGCTTTAGTACCTCGAATTTTTGTGGAAGAGTTTTAGCCGTTTCTGCTCTCTGAATTTTCAGGGTTTCCGCCTTTTTCTTTTCAGATCTAATACCTCACTTTCATATCCCTTTTAGATCAGCTCTTCTCCCTTTGAAATAACCTCATATAGTTTTGTTTGGGTTTGCCTCTAGGGTCCCCTCCTTGGCTCTTCTACCTTTAGCTGATTTCCTCCTTTGTTGCAGCAACCTTGCCTCTGCCTCTTTGTTGTTTTCCGCACCTCTTTCAGCAGATTTCTCCTTTAGATCCCTGTCCCTCCCGACCTTAGATCTATTGGCCCCTTTTTAGTGTGTTTTGAATAGATTTTTTCCCTCTTTTAGACTATTTTTGGGAGACTCACCTTCTTTGGTTAGATCGATGCATTGTTAAATATTAATTTTCTGTTATTTCAGCATTATATACTGTTCTCTGCAGATTTATTTTCAGTTATGCAGCACACTTTTTCTTTTACTCTCAAAATGTCTGGGTTTAAAAATTAAAATTAACACATGCCACACACTGACCCTAAGTGAAGAAGAGCCTGGTTAACACTGCTAGGCAAAGACTTTAAAATCAATTGACACTGCACCTCTTTGCCCTTGTTTCGACATTGTAATCACTTGATTCTGCACCTCCCTGCCCTTGTTGGTCATTCTTCTTCCCTTTGTGCCATCAACATTGCACCCCCAAGGCGTTTATCCCAGAGAATTCTTGGCCTTCACCTTCAGTTTTCAGTTGGTCGACTTGCTCCTTCCCGCCGTCATCGAGTTAGTCCTCCCCCGAGTCCACACTCTGACTCCTCTTTTGATTCTCTGGTTCTCCCCCTGTTACCTTCACTATGTCTGGTCCAGGGCCTAATGCTAGCGGCAACCCCAGCCCTAATGTTGGGAATGTTACTAGCGGAACCACCACAGGAACTACCTCGACTGTCCCTTTGCTCCCCTATATGGTAGGTCTCAGTCTCCCCGATTTCAATCAGTTGATCAATGATCCTATCTGCCACGATGTTGGTTGGCCTGCTATGCCAACCAAGCTCCCCTTTGACATTCCCAAGTTTGAAGGCCTTGCTAGAAAATATTCATCCAACCATATCCGATCTTTCCACATGTGGTTTTCATACAATTCCATTACTGATGATTCCATTCATCTTAGATTGTTCCAACGCACACTTATAGGCGAAACTTCTAAGTGGTATGTTTATCAGACTGCCTCTTCCCATAACACCTTTGCGACCATTTCCCAAGCCTTCTTATCTTATTTCCAGCTCCCTCTCCGATATGACACTGGTACCGAACTCTTGACTTCTTTCTGTCAATCATCTGTGACCCACCTTTCTGCTCATTTCCATGAATGGCGAAGAAGAAGGAGCTTATGTCGAGCTCCTACATTTGAAGATCGGGTCTACATGCACTGGTTCCTTAGATCTCTCTTACCTACCATAGGAAAATATGTCGTATCCCAGTTCCCTCAAACCGAAGAAGCCGCCCTCCAAATAGCCTTGAAATATGACCTCATCTATGCTCAGTTTGGTTATGTTTATACCGCCCTCCCTAACCTCCCCAGACTCGATGGCGCTAACGCCTTGGGGGCGTCTCATTCTGCCGACGGTATCATTGGAGCTCTTTCACATCCGTACACTCAACCTCCTATGGGCTATGGTCTCCCTCCGGGAGGGGCTAGCACCTCTAGCACTTTTCCCCCTCCAGGTAGCATGTATCCAAGATATGGCATGCCTCCTCCTTTTGCCCAACCTCCTGATTACCTCAATGTTACCCAACCTAATGATTATCCTTATCCATAGCCTGGTGCCCCAGCCCCTCCAGTATTTTCACCTCCACCTCCCTTTCCTTCTCAACCCCAGCAACAACAACTACCACCCCCCCGGGGCAAGTATTTTCACAGCAGGGCGCGACTAATCCTCCTTATTTTCAAAGAAAGAGGAAAGGAAATCAAAATAAATCTACCCCTGGTAATCGTGGACCCAATCCCTCAGGTATTGACTCTAACACTGCTAACCAGCAACAGGGCACTCAGCCCAAGCTGGACAGGCCTTTTCGTACAAATAAGCCTTGTTCGTGTTGCGGTGTTAACGGTCATTACACTCACAATTGTCCCCTATTACCACATATGTGGCAGATGTGAGAGTCTTAGGCTACATTGTGAGGACAGCATGCCTCCCCTACTATTCCCCCTAATGCGGCCACTTCTCAATCGGTTGTGTTTACCGATCCTTTCCCTCAGCAAGGATTCGTGGCTACCCAACCACCTCCCGAACCGGTAGTCACCCAACCTTCCCCTTCTGGTTCCTCCGATTACCAGATCCTTATAATGAACTCTAATACACCTTTACATGTCGACCTTCGCCTTAAAACTTGGTCTCGTCATTACCCCAAGCCTCCCGCTCCGTCTGTCCTCGAGTCACCTTCTTCAGGTTCTATAGAGCCTCTTTCTACATCCAATGGTCCCTTATATATCCCTCTGCCCAAAATTGAGGTTCATACCAAGATTCCTAAGGGCCAATTACGCTGAAATGCTACTTCTAGTCGAGTTGCTCATTCGTATAGAATAGTAGATGATTTGGCGCAGTCTCCTACTACCATTTCAACATTCGAACTCCTCCAGTCGTGTCCTTCTCAAAGGAAGGCTCTACTATCCGCCATGGGCGCTATAGATCCTACTAATGACCAATTGATTTTTTTCGATGCCCAGCAATCAAAACATCCTCCCCTTCCTACTTCTGTAGCTTTCCAAATCCTAGTCAAAATCCGGAACGCTAACATTTCTCGGTGTATCATTGATGAGGGGGCATCCACTTGTGTGATGTCTACTTTGGTTTGGAAACAACTCGGATCTCCTTAGTTGGCCCCTTCCACAATCACCCTTTGTGCGTGGGATGGCCATGCCTCCCAGCCCATTGGCCTATTTCGTAATTATCCTATCACTCTTGCGGGCAAGACTATTTGCGTTGATGTTGAAGTCATCAACGCCCCTCTTGATTATAACATTCTTTTAGGGAGTAGCTACACTTATGCCATGTCTATTGTCCCATCTGCAGTCCACTGTAAGATGTGTTTCCCTCATAATGGAAAGATATTCACCATTGACCAGTCGACATATCATGAGCCAAAATCTCAGACCCCCCCTGAGTCGACCATATCTTATGTAGCCAATAAGAAAATTGTCGATTCTTTGACCAGTGTCTCTCCTGGCATCTACAAAGACTCTTCCTTTCTTGGAACCTTCCCTGGTCTTCCTCCTCCTCCTATCTCTGATCCCAACTTAGTGAATGTTTGCATGATGCAATCATCTCGGGCTGACCTTACGCGACCCGCTTCGGCTATTCAGCAACCTCAACCTCAACCTCGCCCACTGCAACCTACTCCTAGCCCTTCACCTCAGCTAGCCAGACCTTTTCCTTCTGGCCCTTCTCCTACAGATAGTACCCATGAGCCCCTCTATCCTCCTGGGTCGGTTCCACCAATTCTCAACCATATTGGAGCCGTTCCTCCTGGCCATTACCCCATTGGTCAGATACCTTTCCTGGCTCCCCCTCCCATAGTTTATTCGGTTCCCATAATGGCCACCCTCTCCCTCCCCAATTTGACCTTGGGTATACCCGTTTGGTACCTTGATCCTCCGACCACTACCCCGCCTAGTCACCCAAAACCTTACCTTGCTTTGACACAGGTTCAACCCGTTCCCTTAGCTTCTTCCGTTGCTATAGTGCCACCAACACCTCAATGGGACCCTTCTCTTGTTGTGACATCTCCAAAAAAGAAAGGCAAAGCTTTCAAGGGGGCATCCAAAGACAAGGCCACCCCGACTGACCCTACCCCTCCTCCGCCCGCAAAGCCTTGCGCCTTGTGTGATGTCATCGGTCAGGCCACCCATACTTGTCCCGAGTTGCCCCATATTAAACCCATGGTTAAAGTCGTGTTCCTTGAGGCTATGGTCCCTGAACACTCTGTTTCTTCCTTGACCGTAGCCAAGAACCCAAAGACTATTCGCACCAACAAACCCTGTGCTCTGTGTGATGTCCATGGCCATTATTCCCACCATTGTCCTCACCTGACACATTACCACACCTCTTTAGAGGTAGTTCGAGAGTACGAGATTGAACAAATCAATCCGCCTCTCCCATACTTGCGCAGTATGCTTCAGGTTAGCTTGAGGATTTACTCACTTCGGTTGACATTCCCCCTCCCGATGTTGAGATGACAGAGCATGCTGCCACCATTTTCTACCTATCATCATCCATGAGACCCTCGATGGAAGTCCCCTTGGAAACTTCCCCTGATGTTTCTCTTGACCTCCCTTCAATGATCACCCTGGGCTCAACATCAGTAGATCCTTTATCTACTTACTTTTATGTCACCCCTTGTGACAATGTGCATGTGACCCTCTCTTCTCATGATGATGAGTCCGGTAGCTTCGCCGCGTGAGGTGATATTTTTTCCACTAGTCACCCCATCTTCTATCACGATGACGAAATTATGGAAGGAATCACCTCCCATGACTTTATCTATTCCCCCTTACATCGAACCCATGCATTCGACCCACATACACCTTGTGGCCATTACATTGAAACCCAATGTTTGGGTAAGGGGGCATCTATATTTGAGAGACCAGGAGAAGCGATTCTCCACCACTCTCCTAGTGTATCTGGTCATGTCGACTCTAGTACCATTATTATTCCATATTTAGAAGAACCTCTAGAGTCCCATATCACTTTAGATCACTCTCGGGATGATACCCCTTATCGTTCCTTCATCTTACATCAACAACCCAATCTCTTAGACATTACTGTTGACCAACCCATCAGTTTTCTAGGAGAGCATCAATTCAATATCTCCAAATCCTATTTTTAGGATAGTGACACTTGGTATGCCAACTTGGAAACTCAAATTCCATTTGATTCATATATGCAGTACCAAAAGAGATTGCTAATCCTCCATTCCCTTTCTCAAACTGCATAACCATAATGAAATCAAATGGTGCACCACATCATTAACATGTGTTTAGCTTCCACTTTTTCTAAAATACATTTTGGCATGAACACAACATGTTTGGGGGCACATATGCCCCTCCACCATAAAAATCCCAGATCTCAGCCAAAAACACCACTGAAACCCCCTTCTTTGACAGGTCGCACTTTTCAAGTCATTCCCTGGGACAGGTCGCAGTTTTTTGCCCAATACCTGCTACCCAGGACATAGAACAAACCCCAAAAAGTGTGACCTGGCTTGTTCATGAGATCTGGGTACCCGTTAGTTTTTTGATACTTCACCATGACACATTTTATCCAGTAAGCGTCCCTTCACCCCTCCTCAAAATCGAATTTCTTCACTTGCAACACTCATACTAGGGGCACCACCTAGCCTCCATACTTGTCCTTGCTCATGTTGATGTTCGTCATGAGCTACCATCTTGTAATCATGTTTTTATGGTCCCCCATTGGACCTTTACTGTGTAGTAGCACCATCGATTCACCCTTGTTTAGAGCATCCGAGTTGAGTCATCATCGCATTCATGGAGTCTATATCGAGTCACTTTGTATCCTGCTATAGTGCTCCATCCTTCATTGCTTGGTCCCTCTCTCGTGTCTCACATTATGGCCTTCAGTCCCACTGTCCCCTATCCCTCATGATATTGTGTCAGTCGCTGCTAGGTCACCATGCCCTTTATGCTCTACCAAGGGAAGTCATCCATTCACTATTTAGTATCCCCCACTTCATCATCATCATTAGTGTCAATTTGTCAGTCGCTATACTATTTTCTCTTGTGCCTTAGTTGAGGATCCCTTATTGCCTCACCTATGGCGGACCTCCTTCTGTCGACATCAGCTCATTCATTCCAAAAGATAGGTCTAGAGGGCGGTGTACCTTGGTTCCAGCTTCCACACTTGTTCGGTGCCTCGGATTAGGCAAAGGAATTTCTCATTACCCTTTGACTTGATTGCTTCTCAGCTCTAGCTCCTTTCAGCATGATCAAGATTCGTATACTTGATGGTCCAGTGATGCAGCAGTAGATATTGGTGATTCTTAGGTGTGTGTGAGATGTCTCAACCCTCATGAGGGGGTGGCCCTGCAAGTAGCCCCCCACATGTCTAGATGACCTCTTCATTGCAGCCTTTGATGCAGCTCCATATATTTGATGATGTCGGCCTTAGTCGCTTGTAGCGCCTCTTTGATTTGCATGTATCAGTCAGATTTTGTGAGCCCTTCCCCGTTTATAGGGGGAATTTGGGTTGTATTTGTATCTCATGTACTCAGATATTATTGTATAATTCATGGTTGTTATCCCAAGGACAACATGTATGTGGGATTCCTCATTATATCTTTTATCTGGCTCATGTTATGCCAACATGTACTTTATAGTTTAGTCTCTTGTTTACTGAACTCACTATTCTTTTGTACTTTGTCTCGACAGGCATAGGTATGCCTCCCCCACCGCCTCTAGCACAGGTACCCACTCATAAAAAGAGACTTGTTGCACCTGTAAGTCTCATCTCCGTAGGGTCTAGTTCTTTAGCACATTAGACTACCTTACATTTCTCTCTCTGACTTCCCTTTTGATGTCTGGCGATTGAGTTCTTACAATGTACTTCAGTCATATGATTTGCTCCTAACACTCACATGCTGGGGGGCAATCTGTTACACCATTTTTTGGTTGTCTAACCTATTATTATTAGATGGACCCAAGTACACCATGTAAGACCAATTTTACCCTAAGTAAAATTGCTTTCACTATGTAAAATAACTTAATAAAACACATTTATTAGGTTGTTTATGGTCTAAACAGGAAACCCCAAAGGGAAATATTAAACAAATTTATATTTTTTTGATTTTCCTCATGGAATAATTAATTAAACAATAATTTAATTATTATTCCTGGTCATATTTAACCCAAAACAAGGAAATTAATTATATAAATCCTTATTTATCTTATTATTTTCTAGGAATAATTATTTAAGTCTTATTTAAATAATATTCCTTGTTAAATATGACTAAATCATTTATAAATAATTGAATAAATCATTATTTATTTAATTATCATTCAACCACTTCCTTAAAATAATAAATAAATCATTTATTTATTTATTATTTACAAATAAAGGGATTTGACCCAAGTCAAATACATTTTCCCTCCAACAAATATAATAAAATATTCCATAAAAGGTGGATCTAGATTTGGTTAATATTATTTTAATCATGCACCAAGATCTAGAATGACCTAATATTTTTTTATATATAGAAGGGGTTTCTCATTCATTTGTCACCTTTTTTTGCCTATTAGATCACTCTAGATCTATGCTCTTGGTCTGACTTTGAGCCATTATCATTGTCAAATTTTCTGTTATTTCACTTTGTGAGCTCCCTTTGAGTTCTATGTTTGTCTGGGTTTTCTACACCAACAAGAGAGAGAAATGCTAGACCTCAAGTGCCGAGGACTTTCAAGAACCCATCCCATTAAGGAGAATTGGAAACACCTTTCCTGTTTTCCTCTGAGGTGCCCTTAATATAAAATTCTTTCAAAAATATTGTTCTTGTCTTGTCTATTGGATGTATGAAGCAAAACCTTATTTTCACTGCTTAATGTCTTTTTATGCATAGATATGGATTTGTGCAGCATTTGTCTTGATCAAATAACTGCAGATCTGAAGATATTGGCAGTCATATTTGATGTTAGGGCTATAAGTTTTGCATAGCTAAAGTGGTATTTTTTCATACACTTCGACAAAAGATTCATACTAAAAACAATGCATCCATGTAGGGATAATATTTCCTTCAAGAAAGTATGATAATAACTTCTTAAGCCAAACTGCTTCCCAACATACCTCACTTACAACAACATATTCAAATTCAACACTACTCAAATAAATTTTATCATGCTTTATGCTCATCCATGGGACCATGAAAGACCCTAAGTCGAAGCATATACCTGTTGTTCTTCTTTTGTTTGTCTCACTGTCACCAAAATTTGAGTTTGTATATCTCATAAGTTTGATTTCATTACCAATATACTGGAGGTAGTGATGTATGGTTCCATGCAAATATCTTAGGATATGCTTGGATGCAATCCAATGGTCATGTTTTGGCTCCATCTGAAACTGACTGAGAACATTTACTGAAAATAAATTTCCAGTCTTGTATTTACTAGATATATCAAGGACCCAATTAAATGTATCTAGCAAGTAGGATCTAATGGAATAGACTCTAAAATCCTCAAATTCTTTAAATTTTTAATTATAAGAGTCATCAAAGGATTTCTATCCATCATTCCAAAATTTTGAAGAACCTTGATAACATATTTACCATGACCAAGATATATCTCACCTAGCCTCTGCCACACTTATAGTCCCAAGAAATAATGCATAATCCCAAGATACTTCATATAAAACTCGACTGCTAACTGCTTCTTGAATTCTTGAATCTGATTCTCTACACATGTGACTAGTAGATCATCCACATACAAGAGTATGATGATTGGTTCACCCTTGACAACCTTGATGTATAAGTTAGGATATGCAGTATTCTTGGATACCAATCTGTAGGTGCTTGATTTAAGCCATATAGAGTTGTTTTAACCTACAAGCATGAGTACCCCTCTCATTTTATTTCAAATCCTTGAGGCTCCTCAATATATGGTTACAAATTTTAGTAAAGCTACCTTGAAATCCATTTTATGGATGTTCCACCCCATAGTAGCAACCAACAAAAGAAGTGATCTTATTGTTGTATATATAATCGTGGGAGAAAAGGTTTCCTCGTAATCAACCCCTTATTTATGCGAGAGGCCTCTTGCTACAAAACTTGCTTTTTATTTATCAATGCTCCCATATGTAGTGTGCTTTATCTTGTAAATTCATTTTTAAGTGACTATAGACTTGTCACTTGGCCTAGGGAAAATATCCCAAACATCATTCTTCATTATGTACTAGTATTATTCCTACATTGCATTCCTCCACTCTTGATGTTTAAATGCATCTTCATAGGAGGAAAGTTATGTTTCAATAAGATTTTTCATATATGCAACATGTTGGTGTTAAGATATGAATTATATAATTCACCCTTTTCCCACATTAAATGTCAATCTGGGACTCGTCTGGTTATTGCAAGGTTACCATGTAAAATATATGTAGGCAGCAATTACACAATTTCATATTGATCAATAATTCAATAAAATATGCATAATAACAATTTAATGTAACAGTAAAAAAAGTATGAACAACAATCAACTATAATAAATACTAGATTCATAGTAACTGCGTTAAACCATTAGAACAATAAATAAAATATGTGATATAATAAAAGGTACTAAACACACATTAATTCAGCAACACCTGGTCAGGAGAGTGGGCCCAACTCCTTGATAAGGGATGTGATAAAATCACGAAATCAAGAAAATATCAGAAAGCTCTGAATTGCATTAAATTTAGTTGCATGAAAAAGTTACTGTTCCAGACTCTCAATTATCTCATATGTTCCTTATATGTGTTATATCCCCATTTTCTCTCTGAATTGTGTCCTTTAAATATACAGAAAACAAATGGAAATAAACTAATTACAAAATCTCAATAATAAAGATGAGATCTAAAAGATCTTTCCATCATTATTCAGTTGGCACAAGTCGAATATGGTAATTACAATTGGGGTAATTTGGAAAATGGCCAAAACAGAAAATATGCACATATATCCTTTGAAGAACCTTGTGTTTCTCTAAATCAAGATAAAATTTTGGAAAAATTCTCACAATAAAACTAATTTGGTCCATTATGCACAAAACCCATTCTCGAATATTTAGGATTCTTCTTTGTTTGCCTAAAACGTCCAACACAAAATGGTCACTTGTTATCCAAGGAATTTTTAAGTTGGAATATTTGATTATGAGCTCAAGCTCAAATCTGCAATATCGAGGAGACCTTGGAGGCTAAAATTAGGAGTGATGTTATAAAAAATTCATTAATAAACCATCATTATAAAATTATGCATAATAATAATTAATTTATTAAAATAAAGGATAACACATATTACTTATCCAAAAGAGCATAAATAATTATGAAATGGAATTCTATAATAAATTATGATAAATTATGTGATAAAAGAACATTATAAATGGATGAAATAGATATTAATAAGTGATAATAATAATGAAAAATTAGTAGCCCAACACATCATACCCAAAATACCTCTTTGGAATTTTAATTTCCTTGAAGGTCCCTAATATCACATGTCCTTTCACTTCTTATAGAGTGGATCTCAACCAAGCATGTCTTTTTCTAATTTCTAAACAATTACTTGTTCTATAGGCTCACTTGGACCTTCAACATCTTCTTGAATAGATATCTGATCTTGACCATAATTTTCCCTTGATATATCCTCAAAGATATGTATCTATTCTTCATCAGAGTCAAGCAAAACATCCTTCAATTCCTTGTAAGCTATGATTTCAGAAAATATGACAACCCTGCCTACTTCAATTCAACGATCCTCCTTAACATAGATTGTATATGCCTTTGATGAAGCAATATACCCAACAAATATTCCCTTTAGACTGGTAGGATCCAACTTCTTTCTACTATCCTTAGGTATATGAATATACATAGGACACCCAAATATTCACATGTGATGCACACTAGGATTCTTTCTCATAAATTCTTCTTTATGAGTCATGTTTTTTAGGATTATATTAGGACTTCAGTTCTGCAAGTAAAAAATTGTCATACATGATTCTCCCCATAAGAATGGAGGGATATATTTATCATGAAGCATGGCCCTGGAAATTTTTCAATAGTTCTATTCTTCCTTTCAACCACTCCATTTTGTTCAAGATTATAGGGAACAATAAGCTCCCTCTTGATCCCATATTCCTAGTAGTAAGCTATCAATTCTTTGGAGGTGTATTCTCCACCTTAATATGACGTTAGAGTCTTGATATTTCTTTCAGTTCTATTCTCCACTTAATTCTTGAAATCCTAAAACTTTTCAAGTACCTAATCCTTGTTCTTGGGGAGGTATAGCCAAGTTTTCCTTGAGAAAACATTAATGAATGTTACATAATATTGATGCCCACCAAGAGACTTAACCACCATAAATCCACATACATATGAATGTATGAGATCTAATATTCCCATAGATCTGGTATCACTTCTTGCAAATGGATTATTTACGTTCTTTCCTAGAGCACATCCCTTGTAGGCTCCTTCATGTTCTTCCTTCAATTCGGGGATGAAATTTATAATTTGACTTATACACAGAAAAATATATAATGAAGGTGGCCATACCTTCGATGCCATAACTAGAAAGGACTCACATCTAAGTGGACTTTGGCATGAGATGGAGATGTAAAAACTCTATATAATTTCCCCTCACGAATCCTAATCACCCTAGCATCCTAAATACTAGATCCCTTACCCCAAATCAAAAAATTACCATCAACAAAATCAACTCTATCACCCTTATCCTGTAGACAAGAAATATAAAGTAATTTTTTCTTCAAACCTCGAACATATCAAATATTTTTGAGGTGAATGCTTCCACCAAAATCAATCTCCAACGAAGTAGATCCAATCTCTTTCACTGGATAACTCTTCTTGTCTCCAAATTCGATTGAATGGGATGAATTTCCTTTAGATAGAGTTTGATGTGGACTACATTCTCCTGTCATATGTATGGAGGCACCACTATCAATAACCCATACATTCTAATCCTTGAAAGTTATAGATAAAGTGGAGAAAAAAATTCCATCTATTACTTCCTTTGCGAGCTTGTATATGGTATTCAATAGATAATCCTTGATAGATGTAGCAAGATTTCCAAGAAACTTGAAACCATTCCTTATAACCCCTTCCATAGTGCCAACTAAGATGTAATCTCCAGTCTCCATCTTGCACCTTAGCTTTGATTCTATTAGGTCCCTATATTAATAGTATAATCCCTTATTGTTGTTAGTGTAACCCCCTTATTGTTATTTTTGTACCCCTGTAACCCCCATATTTTTATTATTGTGCCCTTACATTATTATTGTTAGGTCGGCTAGGATTACATTATGGTCCCATGGACTCCTATATATAGAAAGGAGTTTGGTCCTTTGTATAATTCCAGAATTGTTCATTTATGTAATGTATTGGAGGTTTCCCCCTCGAAGTGGCTTATTTCTAAGGCATTGATCTCTCTTTTCTTCTATTTTTGGAGCTGGTTTCATAATATTTGGTATCAGAGCTTTGGATTTTAGGGTTTCACTGCTCCAAAAAGGTAATCGTGGAATTTTCACTATAACTATTTTTCTACAAAGGTTCAGAAACTGAAATATTCACAAAGCGAAGCATAAATCCCAATGAACCTCCTATAAAAAGTTAAGATCTTGGTTCAGAATATTTTCATAGATATGGTCTGCGGAAGTTAGGGATTTTTCAGGCTCCTGAATTCCATTGGAAACAGGTCATCGCGGAATGTGCGCTATACCTTTCTATCTATGAAGGTTCAAAAGCTGAAATTTTTAAAGATCGAAGCCGCAATCCTGAGGAACCTCCTGTAAAAATTTCAAATCTTGTTTCATGATATTTTCTGAGCTATGATCTGTGGAAATTAGGGTTGTTTCAGGCTCCCGAATTTCTTCTCAAAGAGGTGATCGTGGGAAAATCATCATAACTCTCTCTCTGAGCATCATATTGAAATTATGTAAAAATTTAATGCAAGTACACGGAATTTAGTTTCATTTGTATCAATTTTAGAGCTGAAGGAGGAAACAATGACACATAGCATGTCATACAATTTCACTCTACTGAAGCAGTCCATAATTAGGTGATTGTGGGAGATTGGGCATAAATTTTCCTTGAAGAATCAAAATCAGGTCAGACCTGTGGCATTTGAAAGAAACTTCAAAGGGCTACTACAAGGCCAAATTTCAGATATTGAGGATCCGCAATTATAGAGATAATTCAATTTCAATATCGAGCTCCTCAAAAGCAAGAAAAAGGTGTGTATTTTTTTCTGAATTTCATAAGTCTTGTTTGCATAATCAAGTTGAATTGATTCCAAAGGCATATTGTAGAATAGATATCAATATTGGGTTCTAAAATGCTCCCTAAAAATAATTCAACACCCAGTAAGCCTTTCTACTATGACTCATGAAGATGAAGAATGGCAACATGACATATCAAAATTACAAGAGCAAGTGAAAAAAAATTCGCTCTCGCAAAGAGCAACAAAAAATGACATGGAAGTTTTGAAGAAAGGCGTGGAAACTAAGATGGATGGTTTGAATAAAGGCGTGGAATATAAGATGGATGGTTTGAAGAATGGCATGGAATCTAAGATGGATGGCATGGAAGCTGAAATAGAATCTAAGATGGATGACATTGAAGCTAAGATCGATGAAAAAATGGAAAACATGAATAATGGTCTAAAAGGAGACATGGAAGGTTTGAAAAAGTTGATACAAGAAATGTTTCCTAATGGTGAAAATATAGTATAGGAAACCCATGATGAGAACAAAATAAATTTTAATCGTGATTTCATAAAGTCTAATGTTGGATGGAAGAACCACCATATTCCAAAAATGGATATGAGGAAGTTTGATGGCAAGGATCCCGTAACATGGATACTACAGATGGAGCAATATTTTGATCTCAATAATGTGCAAAACACACAAAAGGTATGCATTTCAAATTTACATTTAGAACAAAATACATTTGTATGGTATCGATGGCTTTGCTCCCATAAAAAAATTGTCACTTGGTCAATTTTTATGCAGGAAATGATAAGACATTATGAGGATACAAAGAGCAACACCTTCTTTAGTCAATTGATAAATCTCAAACAAAATGGTTTAGTTGGGGAGCACATTGAGGACTTCCAAAAATTGAATATAAGGGTAACTGATATTCCAGATGAACACAAGGTTTATTTCTTCATAGGGACATTAAAGGATAACATCGAACATGAAGTTCGAGTTTGGGGACTTGATTCATTAGAGAAGGCATTCAAGTTGGCAAGAAAAATTGAATGTGAAATTATGGCGACAAGGAAGCCTACCACTCACATCTATAAAGATGGAATTGTTGCTACTCCTAGAATTCCGCAACCTAAAAGGTTGACACCACAATAATTGGAAGATAAAAGAGCAAAAGGGCTTTGCTACAGTTGTAAGAAATGAGTTCGACCAAAACCAAAAAGAAGAGGATATACACCAGGAACCAACCCTAGAAGAAGAATAAATGAGTCTGACCATATCGTGTAATGCATTGGCAGGAATTACCAGTGCTCAAACTCTTAATATAGAAGGACATATCAAGAAGAAAAAGGTAATAGTGTTGATTGATTCGGGTAGAACCCGTAATTTTTTTCATTGTAAGGTAGCCAAGGAATTTAATTGTTTCCTATACCCAGCACCAAAATGTTAAGTGATGGATGCAAATGGAGGAAAAAATTGCTCTAGAAAATGCGATAATATCAAGCTAACTGTGGGAGAATATGTATTGAATAGTCCAATGCTTTCCATTCTAATGGGAGGTGCTGATGTTGTACTAGGAGTATAATGGTTACAATATTTGGGGACGGTAGCTTTTAATTTTCAACAAATTTTATTGAATTTTTTTTCGGAAGGAAAGGAAATAAAATTACAGGGTATTGCGGAGAAGCCAGGAAAGATAATAAGCTCTAATTTCATGACAAAGCTTCTGAAGAAATAACAACGAGGCGTAATTGCAAAATTATGCTCACTAGAAGTTCCAACATCAAAACCATCTATTTCTCTAGATCTCCAAAAAGTCTTGGACAATCATTCCAAGGTGTTTGAAACTCCCAAAGGACTTCCACCTATTCATGATCATGATCATGCTATTCATTTGATTCTAGTAAGTGTTCCTCCAAACATCAGACCTTATAGATATCCTTATTTCCAAAAGAGAGAAATTGAACATATATTTGTAGAAATGTTAGAGGCTGGTATAATTCAACCTAGTCAAAGCTATTTCTCTGCTCCAGTAGTATTGGTGCACAAGAAGGATGGATCATGGTGCATGTCTCTGGATTATAGGGAGCTCAATAAGCACTATTAAAGATAAATTTCCCATTTCTGTGATTGATGAATTATTGGATGAATTACATGGAGCAATTTATTTTACTAAGTTGGATCTTCATTCAGGATATCATCAAATTAGAATGAAGACTGAAGATATTCCGAAAACAACATTTCGAACTTATGAGGGTCATTATGAATTTTTGGTCATGCCTTTTGACCTTACTAACGCACCTTCTACATTTCAAGGGTTGATAAATTCCATTTTCAAACCCTTCCTCATAAAACTTGTGCTAGTATTGTTTGATGATATACTAATCTACAACAGGTCTTGGAAGGATCATGTTCAACATGTTGACAAGGTGCTAAAACTATTAGAGGAGAAACAATTATATGCAAAAAAATCCAAATGTTTCTTTGGAGTACAAGAGGTGGAATATAGGTAATATTGTCTCTCACGAGAGTGTTAAAGTAGACCCTAACAAAATTAAAGCCATTAAGGAATGGAAAATCCCTACAACCATAAAGCAGTTGCGTGGATTTCTCAGGTTAACAAGGTATTATCGTAAGTTTGTTAAGAATTATGGGAGAATAGCAGCACCCCTAACAACATTATTGAAGAAAGATGCATTTTCATGGAGTACTAAAGAAACTAAGGCCTTTGAACATCTTAAAGAGGCAATGTGCCTAGCACCAATCTTAGCTATGTCAGACTTCACAAAAACCTTTATTTTGGAATGTGATGCCTCAGGAAATGGAATTGGTGTCGTTTTAATGCAAGAAGGAGGACCCATTGCTTTTGAAAGTCGTCTAATCAAAAGAAATTATTTAGAAAAGGCTATTTACGAGAAGGAAATGTTGGCAATACTACATTCACTAAAGAAATGGTGACCTTACCTAATGGGAAGACACTTCAAGTTAAAAATTATCATTATGGTCTTAAACACTTTTTGGAACAAAGAATATCTTTAGAAGAGTAGCAAAAATGGGTCACAAAGATGTTGGGTTATGACTTTGAAATCATATACAAAAAGGGAAGCTAAATGTTGTTGCAGATGCACTCTCAAGAAAGGATGAAGAGGTGGAAGCATTGCTTTGTGCCATTTCTATTATCCAACCAGAATGGATAACCGAAGCAAGGGATGAATGGAAGAAGGACGAAGAAGTGTGGACAATCATTCAAAAGTTGCAGCAAGATCCTAGTAGATGTTATACATTTAGTTGGAAAAATGATTCCTTATGGTACAAAGGTAACTTATATATTTGTAGGAATTCCCAACTAAAACAAAATATTCTTTTGGAATTACACACTTCTCCTTTAGGAGGACACTCAGGATTTTTAAAAACTTACCACAAGGTGAAGAAAGAATTTTTTTGGGATGGTCTAAAATATGATATTCAAAAATTTGTGGCAGAATGTTTGGTTTGCCAGCAAAATAAAGCTGAAACAATTAAGACCTCGAGTTTTCTACAACCTTTATCAATTCCAAGTCAACGTTGGGAGGATATTTCAATGGATTTTATTACAGATTTACCTAAGTCCAAAGGAAAGAGTGTCATCATGGTGGTAGTTGATAGACTTACCAAGTATGCACACTTTTGTGCGTTATCTCATCCATTTAAAGCAAGTACGATTGCTACTACATTTATGGAAACAATTCAAAAGCTACATGGAAACCCGAAGATTATTGTAAGTGACAGAGATCCCATTTTTATAGGAAATTTTTGGATGGAATTATTTTCTTGTTTGGATACTCAACTAGCTCATAGCTCATCTTATCATCCTCAATATGATGGTCAAACTAAGATAGTGAATAAATTTTTGGAAGTATATCTTCGTTGTTTTGTATATGATAAGCAAGCGCAATGGGTCAAGTGGTTACCTCTCACTGAATGGTGGTATAACACTTCCTTCCATACTGCAGCAAAAATTACCCCATTTATGGCACTTTATGAATATCATCCACCATCCATCACATCTTCTTTAAGGGAAAATTCTAGGGTTCAAGCAGTGGAAGATCACATCGAGCATCAACAAGAAGTTCTCCAACTCTTAAAGGATAACCTAAATTTGGCACAAAATCGAATGAAACAATAGGCAGATCAACTTCGCAACGAGAGAAGTTTTGATATAGGAGACTGGGTATTTTAATGGCTACAACCATACAAACAAATTTCCCTCAAGCAAGCTATGAAGGATAATCAATTATCGCCAAAGTACTATGGTCCTTACAAGGTGATGCAAAATATTGGTACTATGGCATACAAATTGGAGCTTCCTACTTCTTCGCGAGTGCATCCAATTTTCCATGTTTCATGCTTAAAGAAGGTTATAGGGAACAAACTTCCAGTTCAAACAATATTTCCAGAACTTGATGAGGAAGGAAAAAAATATTGGAACCTGAAGCAGTCACGGAAACAAGGACTCGGCAGCTACGAAATCGATCAATTTCAAAGTATCTCATCAAATGGAAGAACTTACCCACTGATGTTTCTACATAGGAGGATGAAAATTTTATACAGAAGCACCCAGAGCTACTCAAGCATTGAGGACAACACCTTTTGAAGTAGAGGAGCATGTTAGTTCCCCATATTACTAGTATAGTCTCTTATTGTTGTTAGTGTAACCTCCTTATTGTTATTGTTGTACCCCTGTAACCCCCATATTTTTATTATTATGACCTTACATTATTATTGTTAAGTCAGCTAGGGTTACATTATGGCCCCATGGACTACTATATATAGAAAGGAGGTTTGGTCCTTTGTATAATTCAATAATTTTTCATTTATGTAATGTATTGGAGGTTCCCCCCTCGAAGTGGCTGATTTCTAAAGCGTTGATCTCTCTTTTCTTTTATTTTTGTAGCTGGTTTCATAACAGATTCCATGTTGGAAAATTAGGAGACTTGTGTATTATAGATGATTTTCCTTAACTTGATAGTTAATTTTTATTTGTTTTGGACTTTTATTACTTTTTTATATTTTGTTCATAAAAAATTACTAAAGAAATGAAGATCACAACAAGAATGAGTACACAATATATAAGCTCCAAGCCAAGGAAAAACCCCTTCAAGGGGAAAATCTAGAAAAATACTTCTCTTCTTCTTTAGAACCTTCTTACAAAGATACTTCCAAGACCCAATGACCAAAGCCAACAAACCTACCAAGGACCATGTCATCCCTTAACAAGTTATTCTCCAAAGGAACTTCCAAAATTTTACCTACTGCAACTTCATCCTAGAATTTCGGCCCCGCAATTTCGTCCTCCTGTAAATGCAGCTTCATAGAAACCCTACCTTTGCACATGAGAGAGAGAGAGAGAGAGAGAGAGAGAGAGAGAGAGAGAGAGATTTATCCCAAGAAACTTCACTCTTTTATTCTTTTCTTTGTTCTTCTAGCTCTTCTTCTCCTTTTCTATTGCAAATCGAACTTGTCTTGCTTGAGCGTCCAAATGAGGTTGAGCTCCTTTTTATTTATAGCCTTGATGAGTGGTCGAATAAACCTCCTTTAGGAAAAAATGACATTTCTGTTGGGATGACTTGGTCTTGGGATAAAAAATGGATTTTTCTTGATAAAATATATTTATTTCTTTATTACAAAGAGTCCAATGGGACTATGGCACATGAACACTAATATTATTTATCCTAGAAACCCTAAAAACACAAAGAACATGATTTTGACTCAAAATTGAGTATGAAATCCATACTCCAAAATAAAATATAATTTCTCTTTATTTATTTTTCTTTCTTTTCAAATAATATACAATGTCATGATTACAATTAGGTTGTTATGAAGACTGAACCTAGTTTCAATTTTCAACAAACCCTAGATTCATTGGGGCATAAGGATAAATCAACAATATGGCTCAAAATCATAATGAAAATATACTAATTATGAGCTCATCATGTTTATTATAGGAATTCAACTTGGGTGAGGATGATAACACTCCATACCATAACCACGTGGGGTAGACCCATTTGAAAATATATCTATATGTTTCAAACCTGCATTGAATTTTTTTATTATAATGCCAAAAATTCGTATTTTATTCCCTCATTCCTACATATTCCAAAAACTCTTATTTTATTCCCTCATTCCCTCATTGATATTATGAGACATATTACCAAATTATACTACTATTGGCATGTTTAACCTCCATTTAACACTTTTTCCACCATCATATTGCAACATCCCTCACTTTTACCCTTGTTTTTGTAATATTAAATTATGACTGAAATATGAATGTGGAGAACGATGGCTGGCTAATATCATGAATAAGCATTTAAAATAAAATTAATTAACTGCCAATTGAAGGAACAATTTACTTAAAGATCCATTATATGAAAGAAACTTTCATTCATGCCTTGAAAGCTATGAACCAAGCCTAATTAAATCATCGAGTCACCAGTTGCATACTAATTATAGTTTCTAACAAATTTTAAATTGTGATGCAATTGGGAAAGAGTGGTTGGTTGGTTGTGGTGGGTTGGTTGCCCATAATATTTATCTCTCAATCGCTCTCACTTGAGAATAATAGATGTTCAAAGACGACCGAAGATGTGGAGAAATAAATGTAGAAGATAGATCAATTTTGGAGGTGATTTCTGAAACATATGTTTGATTTGAACTGTTGAGAAATTGAGTGAGGCCTTATGAACATATTGAGATTAAAGCATGAGTCATTGTGGTGTTCACTATTAATAATAGTTGGTAAACCACGTTGGTCTTTGCTTTAGGTACAATTGATAAACCACCTTCGTGCTTGTTGTTATGGAGAAGTTGATAAAACACATGGATGGTGAATCCATCTTTGGAGTGTTTAACCAAGCCTTTGCTGTGAAATCCCTGAGCAAAGATCTCCATAGAAATTGGTTTTGGCTTGGGGGTGGTTAGGTGTAAGAAATGATGGTGTAGCTAGATTATGGTCGAGTGTAGAGTGAAAGTTCCTTATTTATTTTCTAGTAGGATAGTATGAACTACATAAGTGTGAATGATATTTCCATTAATTAAAAGATATTGCTGAGAAATATTTTAAAACTACTGTTAAACTGGAAATCTGCAATTTTGTGGTAAAATTAATTTGGGACCTTCAAATCATGTTAAATAAATGTTGGTGAATAATTGCGGGTACAACCATAAAGTATAACCTACCTTCCATCTCAAAAGCTTAGACATCCTTTCAACTGTCATAAATATTAAGAGCCATTTTGACTATCATGAATCTTAGAATGATCATCCATATTTAATTTCATGGTATCTAGTGATAATTAAGCTAGGCCCAATATCATGGGACAATACCATGAGTTACCAATACCAATTGTCCATGAGTTACCAATACCATGGATATGAACAAATCACTTGAATCATTAGGATGAAGAAATCAAAATAAGTCAAAATATGGTATGCTTGATTTTACTTTGATTTGATCTCACACCTAACATACTGGGATAAGTTAAGGCATATTAAGGATATTTTAAGGAACTAATAAGTATCATAGTTATATGATTTAACTAGCCATAGAATTCTTCTTTTTGGGTTATATGGAAATATTTAAATAGTATTTATGTCAAATTCAAGCCAAAATTCTCTAAAGAGACTCTCCCTGATTTGGTGGAAATATTTCCTTTTCCCCCTTTCCCCTCTGATCATTTGTATTTAATTTCATGGTATCTAGTGATATCTAAGATGGACCCAAAACCATGGGTGTGAACAAATCACTTGACTCATTCTGTAATATTCCATAAGCATGAAGTCAAAATATGTTATATTTTATTTTATTTTGATTGGTCTCACACCTAACATAATGGGAGAATTTAAGGCATATTATGGATATGCTAAGGAATTAATAAATATCATGTTTTTATGATTTTCTAGTCATATAATTCCCTTGGAAAAAAATAAATAGCATTCATATCAAATTTAAGCCTAAATTCTCTAAAATCACTCCCCCTCATTTGAGGGAAATATTTTCTCCCCCCAATGATCATCCATATTTAATTTCATTGTATCCTTCGCCCCTATGATCATCCATATTTAAATTCATTGTAACTAGTGATAATTAAGTTAGACCAAATACTATGGGACAATATCGTGAGTTACCAATACGAGGAAGAATATATCACTCCCCCTCATTTCAGGAAAATCTTTCCTTCTCCCCTATGATCATCCATATTTAATTTCATTGTATCCTTCACCCCTATGATCATCCATATTTAATTTCATTGTATCTAGTGATAATTAAGTTAGAACAAATACTATGGGACAATATCGTGAGTTACCAATACCAAGAAGAATATTCCAGAAGCATGAAGAATTTAAAATATGTTATGTTTCATTTTACTTTGATTTGATCTCATACCTACCATATTGGGAGAATTTAAGACATATTATGTATATGTTAATGAAATAATAAATATAATGCTTATATAATTTATTGACTCCTAGAATTCTTTTTCTAGACTCCTAGAATCCAATAGTATTTATGTCAAATTTAAGCCTAAATTCTGGAAAGGCACTCCCCCTCATTTTTTGGAAATACTGAATATTTCCCCTATAATTTTGGTGGGCCATAGTTATTTAGTGCATGAAAAAGAGTAGTTTGTCGAAATATAATTTTCTTGTTTTTACTTGGTAAGAATTAGAGAAGAATTTATACATACGAGGTAAAACATTTAATTTATGGAGATAAGATTCATTAATTTCATTAGTGGAAACATATATGTATATATATTAATGTTTATAGGTCAGTGTGATAAGTCTTCCCACTTGACAAATCTTACTAAGCCATTAAGACATGTATGCATCCCCATAAGATGGGGTTGAAGGAAATATTTAACTAATAATTATTTTGAGGAAGTGGTATATGTATTTTGACTTGGGATTAAATAATGAATAATGAAATATGTGGTAAATAATTTAAGAAAGGGTAATCAATGATTATTTATGTTCTATTGAAATTGTCATGGTTATTTAAAGTGGATATGAAGTAATAAAATAACACAATTATGGGAAGAAAGCCAATAGTTTCAGTTAAAGGATTTACCTAGTAAACATAATTTTCTTTTAAGCCATAACCACATCTAATAAACATAGATTTAGGCTATGTGGGAAATGGGAAGCCATGAGCTCACTTGGTCAAGTCCCTATCGTTAAAGCACACCTACTATGGATAGGTCATGGGTTCAATTCTCTTGACACCCTTGGGGCTAGGCTCTATTGTTGATCCGACACGAAGTGATCCTTTTGAGTAGAGCTAACTCGTACAAATATTTCATGGACATAGAAATCATCAATCCATAGGGATTGTGAAGAACATAAAAAATGTGGGAATCAAGAAATGATATACCATGTTTACTTAACTAGGTATTAAGAAATAGGTATGTGACAAAGTGGGATCAATGCAATATGATAGAACTCCCTCAACCCAAGACGGAATAAGGGGTGAGAGGTGTTACACAGCCAAGGTTCAACGCTAGTCCTAATGATACTCACACACATGATAAAGTTTAATATGATAATATGAGTGTTGTAAGAAGGTTGATTTGAAAACTTGCAATTGCTGTGGCTGCTAACCTTGATATAATTCATATACATCTATTTATTTTCTAGAATATGTAATTGACATGGGTTTTAGATGTGTGAAGAGCTTTATATCATCTTGCATAGTGTTGACATTCCAAGGCTATAATTAATATGATCATGCTTGGTTTAGCTAGTAGTTGTGTGTGTGTGTGACAACACATCATAACAAACAATTTGCAATTAAAGTTAGAGGAATAGGAAATCAAATGGTATAATATAGTATGGAATGAACCCATCATGAGTAAGAATAAGACATAGTTGGAAATATGTTAGAAGAAAATTCCCTTGATTATATGGATACTCTAAGGAGATTGAGAGCTTAATTAAGGAGTTGTAAATCATATAATTAAATACTCATTAGAGAACAAGAAGAGTAGACAAAGCTAAAAATGACACTGCTACAAAACCTGTCATAAATGAAAGGGTTGTTGCAACATGGAACAAGCACTAGAGATATTGAATGGTATCATAATTAAAAGATCAAGGAATTCTGTAAATCAATATTGGACAACTTATCTTGGATGACTATGTTAATCAATTCATAGCATTGTTGGAATATGTGCCATTTCTCAAAGATGAAAAGATAAAAATATATTATTATCGCAATGTATTACCAAGACCATTTCAAGATAAGATAAATTCATAGGAGCCCAAGACACTTGATGACATAATTCAAAAGGAAAATACTTTCTATAAGCAGTAAGAAACTAAGGTAAAACCCCATAAGGCTTGGAAGATGGAAACAACATTGGAATTTTTGGGTTATGTAGGAGAACACCAATTTTGTGAATTCTCTCACAAAAAACAAAAGAATGATATCCCATTTAAACTCCAGAAACATGGATCAATAAATAGAACTATAGAAATAAGTAAATCAAAGAGGAAGAATTTGAAATGATGGGTGTTGGGCCGCTAGTTTGTCATTATTATTACTACTTTTTAACAACTATTTCATCCATTTCTAGCATTCTTTATCACATCATTTATCATGGTTTATCATATAATTCCATTTTATAATTTTTTATGCTTTTATGGATAAATATTATTTCTTCTCCTTTATTTTTAATAAATGGATGATTATTATGCATGATTATTGTGTACACTCTTGAAACAAAAAGACTTACCCAGGTTGATACTTAATGTGAGGCAATTAGGAGTTTTAAAAGACACGTTTTAGCACCCAACAATGGGGTTGCAAAAAAGAATACCCACTTTCTTACTGCCCTTATAAGCAACACAAGGGAAGGGAAATATCTGATGTCCAAGAGACTACATCAATCAACAAAGCATAAGTAAGTGAAAATTATAGGGTGGTACAATAATGGGAAATCAATAGGAAGAATCCCTAGTAGTGGCAATAGATCTTGCTGAGAGTTAGATAGTGCCTATAGAAATTTAGAAGGCTGAGTCACCCACCTTTAGTGATGGGTTGAAGAGAAATGAGGGAGAATTCCAAAAATACCTCTAATATAATGAAAGGTGCATGACAGGATTATAATATTTAATAACTAATGACACATAGATAAGGTAATTTAATTGTATAGGAATGCAAGTGGGAGGGTTCCTCCTAAAATATTTAGAAATATTTTGGAATTTTAAGGTTGCTATAGACCTTAGGAAAGACACTAATTAAATTTTGTGCATATGATAGCATGTTAAGTAATCTTGATGAAATAAATATAGGAGGATTTTTAAAAGGTAAAATCAAGTTTTATACTGAATTACAAAACACCATAAACATGAGAAGGTTTGTTTTGGTCCATAAGTATTGAAACTCTTCATGTGTGCAGAGAAGGGGATGTATTCATTTGGAAGGTGTGTGAATTAAAGGAAGGAGAGGATTAAATTAATTGGTCTTCAAAGAGTCATGTACATGATCATTGGCATCATTAATGCATTGGGTGCGTCCAAGAAAAAAATGAGCTAAATTTTTACTTGTGGATATATTGACGAGTAATGGAAAACCAATTAGGAATGAGTTGGAATGTCAAATGGTATAAAGGTGACTAGACCATGAATTATGAATGAAATTGCTCGAAGTCGAAACTCAAGAGATGGAAAATGTTCTTGATATAAAATATGTAATTTTAAATATTAGTTTTTTCTTCTGTTCTTTGGTTAAGAACACCATGGAAAATGTTCCTTTAAGGGGGGGGTTGTAACATTCCTTGCTTTTATCCCTATTTATGCAATATTAACTATGAATAGAATTCTAACATGGAGAACCATGACTGGCTAATACAATGAATAAGAATTTAAAATAAAATTAATTAACTACCAATTGAATGAATTATTACCATACAAATCCATTGTCTCAAGGAAAATTTCCTGCATGCCTCGAAAGCCAAGGACCTAGCTGAATTAAATCATTGAGCCACTAGGTGCAAGCCAATCGAATTGTCTTATAGATTTTGGTATGCAATGCATTTGGGGTGGAGTGAACCATCTGTAAGTCATTTATGAGATAGGATTGGTATGGTGTGGCACAAGATGGTTCCCATTTCCCCTCACAGATCTAAGAGAAAATGAAAATACATGACGATTCCCAATTCACTGGAAGTCAAAGAGCTAAGTTGGCGCTCTCTTAAGGGCATGATGAGATTTTGAGGATTTATGTGTGTGTGTGTGTGTGTGTGTGTGTGTGTGTGTAACAAAGAAGAAAAGGAGGCTTATTCATCTAGCCTAGGTTGATCTGTTGATATTTTTTGTTTTTTTCTTGGGTTAGTTGTGTCTGAGACTTATCTCTCAATCTCTATTGCGGGAGAATACAGGATGTTCAAAGCTGAGTGAGGAGATGTGGAGTAATGAATTCATAAGACAAATCAATTGTGGAGTTGATTGTTGAATTCTATGTATGATTTGAACTGTTGATAAATTGGGTGAAGCCCCATTAACAAAATCAGAGGAAAGAGTGATTCATTGTGCTTGCTGCTAAAAACAGTTTATAAAACTCCTTGGTGATTGTTGTTAGAGAGAAATTGATAAGACACCTTGGCGATTGTTGTTAGAGACCAGTTGATAAACCACCTCGACAATGGAATCCATATTATGAGTGTTTGATCAAAAATTTGGTGTGAAATATCTGAGCAAGCACATACACATAAATTGGATTCGGCTTAGGGGTGGTTCGATGTAAGAAATATATGGTATAGTTGGCCTATGGTTGGGTGGAGAATGGAAGTCCCTTCTTCAGTTTCTAGTAGGCTACTATGAACCTAATAAGTGTGAAATTATCTTGTTGTTAATGAAATGATATTGTTTTGCATTATTTTAAAATTAGTGTTAAGGTGGAAGTTTATACATTTGTAGTAAAATTTATTTGGGAACTTTAGATCCCGTTAAATAAATATTGGTGAGAAATTGCAAGTACAACTATGAAGTGTAACTTACGTTCCAACCTGGAAGCTTAAAGAGCCTTTGATCTATCATAAATATTAAGAGCCGAACTATCACAAATCTGGGAATGATCATCTGTATTTAATTTCATGTAATTTAGTGATAATTGAGCATAGAATATGGGTCCAATACCATGGGTTATCAATATCATTGGTGCAGAAAAATCACTTGAATCCTTTGTAATATTGCAGAAGCATGAAGATGTCAAAATATTGTATGTTTTATTTTACTTTGATTTGGTCTCACACCTAACATATTGGGAGAAGTTAAGGCATATTATGGATATGTTAAGGAATTAATGATACCATGGATATATGATTTCTCTATTCATAGAATTGTTTTTTGGGTTATGTGGACAAATTTAATCCTAAATTCTCTAAAAAAACTATCCCTCATGTTGGGGCCCTTGTTTTTGTTTAGTTTTGAAATCTTGGCTAAGATATTTTTAATTTTGACCCCTTTTTGAGCTGCAATATGAATACACATGGCAACCGCGACCGCGCCGCAACTACCAGAAGTCGCGGAGCTATCAAGGCGGTGCGGAAGCATGCGATAACTGGAGATAGAACAGGGACAAGTGCAGATGAAGGAAACACAGCAGAAGACAGAAAGTGGAACACGCAGATAACAGGAGAGAAGCCGGGAGAAGCTGAAGTAAAGCCACAGAGGAACGGATAGCCGCAAGAGCGGGTGAATAAATAACAGTCACCCGGCTGAAACGAAGGAGGATACTAAAGAGGTTGCGAGGCTTGAGACAGGGGAAGACGCATAGAGTAGCTGCGGAAGAATCATGCATGTCTTTCCTATGGTTTCTTATCTTCTCTATTCTACCTTTCTGTCCCGAAATCCATCTGTATCAGATCTGTAAACGATCAGAGAGAATGTCATGTAATCATGTGTTTTGCCAAGAGATTAATACAATGGAAGGTTACTGTCTCAATAAGATGTTCATGTGCTTGTAATGTGTTCATGATGGTTTAAAATTTTATTTGCAAACGTCTGAATGCTTATTAAGTGATCTTGCGTATATAACTCTGTATATGTAATGGATGCATTGTCCTTCATTAGTTGTGGGTTTGTTCCTTGCCATTGATCTCATCCCCTTCTGCATGTGGTTGCAGCACACCTCGGGTGAGACGCACTGCTCTCCAGAGCAGGGTGAAAATGTCGGCGTGTTCCTAGACTACACCGGACCCCTTTGTTGGCCACAACTCTTGAACCTGGGTCTTGTCCACGAGACCTGACTTCTCGCCAACAAATGGTTCAATTGCCGGGATTGATCAATCTGACTCTTCTTATTGTAGCCCCCTTATTGTTATTTTTATTCCCATGTAGTCCCCATATTGTTATTATTGTGCTCAATAGAAGCCCAATATTGTTATTGTTGTGCCCTTTCATTGTTATTGTTATGTAGGCACTAATTATATTGTGACCCTTTAGACTCCATTATATAGAAAATAGTTTTCGTCATTTGTATCATCCATAAATTGTTCATTTATGTAACATAAAGGATGTTTCCCCTCAAAGAGGTTGATTTCTTAGTCGTTGATCTTCTTTTCTTCTATTTTGTGAGTTGTTTGCATAAAAATTGGTACCAGAGCTTTGGATTCTAGTGTTCCACTTCTTCAAATAGGTCATATTGGAATTTCCACTATAACGTTTTTTATATGAAGCTTCAGAAGCTAAAAGTGAAACCACATGGATTCGAAATACTAATGAACCTCGTGAATGAATTCTAGATATTGGTACACTATATTTTTGAAGTATGATCTGAGCAAGTTAGGGTTTTTGAAGGATCCATAGTTTCATCTCAAACAGGTGATCAAGGAAAATTCATCATAACTATAGACGTAGTTTAATGATGGGGACTCGACCAAGTGAGCTAACCCTTGGGGCTTCCGAATTCCCACATAACTTGTATATATGCTTATTAACATGTGGTGATGGCTTAAAAGAGAATTATATTTACTAGGTAAATCCTTTAACTGGAAATATTGACTTTCTTCCCATAATTGTATTATTTTATTACTTCATATCCACTTTAAAATATCATGACAATTTCAATAGAATATAAATAATCATTGATTACCCTTTCTTGATTTATTTACCACATACTTCATTATTCATTATTAGTTAAACAATAATACCACTCCCTCAAAACAATTATTAGTTAAATATTTTCTTTGTGCCCCATCTTATGGGATGCATTCATCTCTTATCTCCACACATGGCTTAGTAAGATTTTTCAAGTGAGAACTCTAGCCCACCAAAATTATAGGGGAAAAGTCAATATTTCCACCAAATGAGGGAGAGTGCCTTTAGAGAATTTAGGCTTAAACTTGATATCAATACTATTGAATTCTAGGAGTCCAGAAATTATATAACCGTGATATTTATTAATTCCTTTACATAGCCATAATATGCCTTAACTTCTCCCAATATGCTAGGTATGAGACCATATCAAAGTAAAATGAAACATAAATATTTTAAATTCTTCTTGCTTCAGGAATATTCTTCATGGTATTGGTAACTCACGATATTGTCCCATAGTATATGGTCTAACTTAATTATCACTAGATACAATGAAATTAAATATGGATGATCATGGGGGAAGGATATATTGAAATTAAATATGGATGATCATAGGGAGGAAGGAAAGATTTCCCTCAAATGAGGGGGAGCAATTTTAGAGAATTTAGGCTTAAATTTGATATCAATGCTATTTAAATTTTTCCAAGGGAATTCTATGACTAGAAAAATCATATAAACATGATATTTATCAATTCTTTAACATATCCATAATATGCCTTAAATTCTCCCATTATGTTAGGTGTGAGACCAATCAAAATAAAATAAAGCATAACCTATTTTGACTTCAAGCTTATGGAATATTACAAAAAGAGTCAAGTGATCTGTTCATGTTTGGTCAATTTAGTGTGTCCTAAATTGCTACATTAATTTGTCAATCCGGGATTCGTAAGCTGACGAAGTGTGGCGCACTATATGTGCAAGATAACCTATCTCTTACTTTTTGTCGTTTTTTGGTTTTTTTTATTTATCTTGGTTGGTTTCCTAATGTGAGATAGAAATTCTAAAAGACAAGTATGGTTGTGATTGTTCAAGGCAATGATCTCCTTTATAATGATTTCCCAAACTTCAAACTTCAAAAGGATTTTGAAACATACAATGACAAAATTAATTCCTAAAAGGAAATGAAAATGTGCCACTATTCTAGTTAAACAAACAGTGAACTATTGATCATGAAAACCATTACCCTTGCTGCTGTCTAAACACAAAAGAAATTGTACTCAAAGAAAAGATTACAAATAAAGTAAAACTAAAATCAAATTACATCAACTCATATTCTGACCCCTCACCATTAGTCTCGCTATGGCTTTTGGAGGTAATCATAAACAACTTGAGCAATCTGATATCTAATTTGCGGAAAAATAAACTAATATCAAATTACACACTCATACTTCAATCCCTCACCATTAGTCTCGCTATGGATTTCGGAGGTAACTGATAATGACATGAGCAATTTAATATCTAACTTGCAGAAAAATAAACTAATATCAAACTACACACTCATACTTCAATCCCTCACCATTAGTCTCGCTATGGCTTTCGGAGATAACTGATAATGACATGAGCAATTTAATATCTAACTTGCAGAAAAATAAACTAATATCAAACTACACACTCATACTTCAATCCCTCACCATTAGTCTCGCTATGGCTTTCGGAGGTAACTGATAATGACATGAGCAGTTTAATATCTAATCTAACTAGTAAAGCAAATGTACAAAACTAAAATGAATAAAACAGTGCTGGAATTAAAAACTAAGAAAAAGAAATCAGCAGAAGGACAAGATTGATTCCATGTCATTAGTCATTATAAAATGATGTGCAAATGCCCGGGTTGCCTATTGTAATCTTGAACAAAAACACTGATCAGTTAATCAACAATATAAAGCATGAAATATTATGGACAGAAGTAAAACGTAAAGCATGAAAGATTATGGACAAAGATGAAACGTAAATACCATGAAAGATGTAATATATATACACGTGAATGACTATGGAACAATGAACGTAAGGAAATGAAGCATGAAACTATACAGTAATACACAAAACCTCGGCGTGTGCAGGGGCCCTCTGCACAATCCTCGGGAAGCAGCTATCAAACACGAACTGTGCTTATGAACAGAGTCTTCTTATATATTCAAAATGCGGTCATAACAGAGAAATAATGTCACAGCACAGTGGCAACGCAATTACATTACAAAGCTAACTATTATGCGTATGAGAACGCATTATTTATAACAGAGGGTGATATAACTAATTCCCTAAAGTCTGCGCTGATAGAAGACACGTGAACAATCATGTCCAGAAATCTAGCATCATGGCTGTCGTGAAGATTAAATCTATGGAAAGTGGCTGTTGGATTCAGCTTATGGAGCCGTTTACAGGTGTTGATATGTCTCCTGTGATTTAGAAATGGCCACGCAAGTCTTCACATGATGAAAAACAGAGTTCTGTCACCGTGGGACTCTTCGGTTGACCACCACTTGGCTACCTTTGACCACAGCCTTCTTAGGTGAATTCGACTGAGCCAATAGGACTTGATCCATGTCCATGTCATTTCCAACTTGCCCATGTGGCTCGATTTGCCTGAAGATACCTGCAATATAGACTTTAACAAAATGAGTAGGAAAGTGACAAGATTCCGCAGCTTATTGAGCAAAAATCTAATTCAAACAGCAGACACAAAACATAGTTAAAAACCACTTTAAATGCTCTTTTATAATTAATATGCAATGATATTGATGACTTAGAAGGTCCAGGTGAATGGAAAAGGTCTAGAAAGGTGTATAAGAAAGATGCAAGTTTGGGACCCCACTGTGAAGGTGTTGCATGTCCTCATGCAACCAAAATTTTGATAATCCTTCTTCAATTCATATGCCTTGATACCTCTGCCAGTACATCCAGTCCTCTTCTCCTTTTCCTTGGTGCTACTAACATCCTAGGCTTCTTCATTAAGCATCTGAATTTAAGATTAATCAGTGCTCTACTTATCTTCTGGCATTTCTTTTTCTATTTCCTGTTCTTTTTCTGCCACAGTCCCAGATGTAGCATGGTATTGTCATGAATGATCTTGTCCAATTTTCTTTGTTCCTTTAATGCCTCATTTTCATTTTTAATGTGTCTATTTAAAACCTCCAACTCAAAGAATTCTTGTTTCAATGATTAGACTAGATTTTCTTGTGCTGTGTGAGGCTGAGTGGATGAGGTGTTGGGGCCCGTGGCTGTCCTTTCTAAGGATTCTATGTAATCGTACACCTCTTGCTGCTTTGGATCTATCTCAGGTGTCGTTTTCCTTGGGCTGTCCCCAAAATGCTGTGGAGGAGAATTGTCTTCAAAATCTGGCTGAAAAGGGCTCATGTCAACGTCTTGAGGACTACCTTCAACGTTTGACTGAGAATTAGGTGGACTGTGTTCAATGTCTGGCTGAGAATGAGATGGACTATGTTCAATGTCTGACTAAGAATGAGATGGACTATGGCCAACTGGAGTTTGTTCAGGTGTTCTTTCTCCCAAATCAATAAAATGGGGTCCTTTTGTTTGTACTTTCCTCCACTTTCCTTTAAGCTTGCTGCTTCTTCTTACATACTATGGACTATTGTCTTTTCCCTTTTGTTTTTCTTTTCCCCTCTTTTTGGCCATAGATGACTGTTCCTGAAGGTGAACTAGTCTCTCAGATAACACTTGATGATCTTCTTCTGAGGAAGGGGTTTGATGCACAGCCTCAATGCTTTTTCTCTCTTCAGTCTTTTCCTTCTTCCTTTTAGACAGTCTTTCCTCTCTACTAGTTCTTTCAACTGTGTTAGTAGGAGTACTTTGAGTTTTATCACTTGTTCTCCTTCTTTTTGGTGTACTACCTTCAGGAGTTTCTTAGGGTTCTTCAAAGAAATTCCTAATTAAAAATTGTTCCCATGTGTCCTTTTTCTCTTTTAACTGTTTTTCAATCAAAATTTTCACAAGACCATGGTGATACAAATGTGGTTCTACGTCCCCTAGATGCTTCTGGACGGTTACAGACATCTTATTCAAATTGTTTAATAAAAAGTATGGCAGATTGAGGGCCTGGTTGTCTAGGAAATTCATCAACAGTCGGGTATGATACATGTACATTGACCCAAAACGGCCCTCGCAGGTGATAAATTTTTGAATAACTAACAGTAAACTGACCCACTCTTCTTTTAAAGCATGAACAGGGATTCCCCTTTTAAAAATGGTAACATCCATACCTGGGTTACGTAGGATAACTCTCCAGGCTTCATCACTAATGCTCTTGTTCTTGAACCAGCGTTCACCTTCTTGAGGGAGTCCTGTAGCAGCTGCTATGGATGCCTCATTCACCGTAAATTTGAGGTCCCCAATTTCTACCTCCAGACCATTGAAAGACCTTGCAAAAGCTTTTTTCACCTCTTTATGGTAGCCTCTAAACTTTTGAATAAACCGAAGCCACTTTGCCTTTTTCAATATATCTCTGACTTGCGGGTATCCTTCCATAAATTTGGGTCCCTCTGGTTCTGTTCTCAACAACTGACCCATCCTTTCTTCTGTACTTTAAAACTTGTCTGCGTGAAGAGGGTTTTAACGGAGGTAAAACAGCAAAAATGATCAGGGTTTGTGAAGGAGGCCAGTGACTGTAAGCGGATATCAGAGAATAGGTACACGGAATGAAGCGAAACAGAGAATAAAATGGGGTGAAAGCTTATGTGAGCACGATGGAAATGCAGCCGTGAGATCAATAGAATAGTAGGGGGAGTAAAACGCATCCGGCAATATTTAAAATTGGGTGGCTACAGAGTAGATGCAAGCACGTTTATGCAACGGCTACGGATTTTGTGCGGCTAAGAGAAGCCATAGTCAAATCAACTACGTTTCTTAACTATAGGTGGAGTATCAACGTATAGCTGAACACTAATGAAGACCGGAGGCTTGATTATGAGGCCGTTTAGAAATGAATGCAAGGATTGTGGGGGAATCGTATAGAGATTGTGAGATGGCTACGGAGTTATCAACGCAATCATTGCATATAATGGAGCTATGGTTTATAACTATGTAAAAATGTGCTTGAATTCCATTTGAAATAAATTTTTACTCATACCTTGGAATTCTTGCCATTTTTCATTGGTCTTCAATCAGTTGCTCCTCATTGATGTCTTTGAATGCCCCATGTCTTCATAATATGTCTTCATACCTGCATTTGATTTCATGATTGTGGAAATAACATCTGACTGTAAATTTTTGAAAAACAGAGTGGTGGCTGCAGAAACTGCTTCTGGCTGCGGAAACTGGTGTTAGCTGCGGAAACTGACACAACAATTATTTGGGTGAATGGAGATGGATCGATGATATCTGTCTGAATGAAAATGGTCATGAAAGAAAATTTTATTGATGAAATGAAATGAAATAGATGAAATGGAGTAAAGTGAAATGAAGTGGAGTGTAATGAAGTGGAATGAAATGGAGTGGGTTGTCATAAAACTTGTGAAATAAGAGAGAGAGAGAAAAAAAAAAAATTGGAAAATATAGGGTGTCAGGTGTTCCTGATTTTCACCCTACATTTTCTGTATAAGACTGCCAATCAGTGATTGGTTTTCAGGCTTATACTTCTTCTTCTTCTTCTTCTTTTTTTTTTTTTTACTTGAAACTGAAAAGAACAAAGGCTAGGCTGATGAAGAAGAAGGATTCTTCTTCACTAGCCTTATTACAGAATTATCTTGAAACATTTTGACAAATTCCTCTTTTGAGAGTGGCTTATGATAGATCTTTAATCTGTGGCCATTAACAATAAGATGAGTTTGAAATTCATCAATGGTCTTGATTCTTATTGCTCCATTGCTAAAGATCTTGTCAATATCATATGGCCCAAGCCAATGAGTCTGAAATTTTCCTTTAAAATCTTTAAACTTGGAGTCAAATAGCAATGCCCAATCTCCTTCTTGAAACTTCTTCTCTTTGATATATTTTTCATGCCATTTAGCTCTTTGATATTGAACTAGATCAGTTCTTAGAATTTCCTCTTGTCTGATCTCATCTAGCTCATTCAACTGCTCCATTCTATGCTTTTGGGCTTCTGATAGATCCATCCCCAACTGAACTGCCATCTTGAAAGTTTTGACTTGGAACTCAATGGGGAACATGACTTCTTTCCCATAAACAAGTTCATAGGGAGAATGTCATGTTGTATTTCTCCATGTAGTTCTGTAGGCCCACAAGGCTTCAGGAAGCCTTTCTGCCCAATCTCTTCTGTGTAGATGAACAGTTTTGGTGATGATACTTTCGAGAACTTTGTTTGTAGACTCCACTTGACCATTTTCTTGCGGATGGTAAGGATTAGATCTTCTATGCTTGATTTTGTATTCTTCCATCAGCTTCTCCACCAGGTTGGATGTGAATTGGCTTCCCTAATCTGTCACAATTTCTCTTGGAACACCAAAGCGAGTAAAAATATCCTCATAAAGAAAATTAACAACTGAATTTTCAGTAGCAGACACTAATGCTTTGGCTTCCACCCATTTAGTAACATAATCGGTACAAACCAATATATACTTCTTTTGCTTAGATGGTGGATTAATAGGTCCAATGAAATCTAAAGCCCATTTTTCAAAGGGTTCGATGAGTACCTATGTTTGCAATGGCATTTCATTTGAAAGGGTAGGTTTCCCTACTCTTTGGCAGCTGTCACACCTTTTGACATATTGTTTTGCATCTTTGAAGAGGGAAGGCCAATAATATTCTAAAGAGAGGATTTTATAGGCCGTCCTTTTGTCTGCAAAGTGTCCGCCGCATGGTTCATCATGACATGCCTTAAGAATATCAGGCATTTCATCTTCCCTAACACATCTTCTGATCACAAGATTTGGCCCTGTTTTAAACAATTCGTTAGAAATCCATGAATATTTTGAACTCTCCTGAATAATCTTTCTTTTTTCACTTGGAAATAAATGTGGAGGCAGTTTCCCTGTAACCAAATAGTTAGCAATATCTACATACCAAGGAGTCTTAATAGTTACTGCAAACAAGTATTCATCAGGAAACTTATCCTCTACAGGAGAATCTTCTTTAGTATTTTGAATCCTAGACAAGAAATCAGCTACTGTATTTTGTTTTCCTGGTCTATCCAACACAGTAATATTGAATTCTTGCAAAAGTAAGAGCCATCTTGTCACTCTGCCATTAGTAACAGGTTTTTTCATTAGATATCTAATTGCAGAATGGTCAGTATGAATAAAAGTTTCATAGCCTGTTATATAATGTATAAACTTATTAATTGCATGAACAACGGCTAAAAACTCTTTTTCAGTTACAGTATAGTTCAACTCTGTGGGAGTCAAATTTTTACTGGTATAGTAAATGGCATAAGGGACTAAATCTTTTTGACCCAACACAGCTCCTAGAGCTGTATCTGAAGCATCTGTAGAAATATGGAAAGGGAGTTTCCAATTTTGTCCTCTCAAGATAGGTGCTTCAGATATTCTTGTTTTCAAAGTTTCAAAGGTTGATTGACAATCAGGATCCCATTCGAATTCACAGTCTTTTGTAAGCAGTTTGAAGAGTGGAGATGCTATTTTAGTAAAGTTTTCTATAAATCTTCTATAGTATCCAGTAAATCCTAGAAAACTTCTAACATCTCTTTGAAAATTTGGAATAGGCAACTTGGAGATGACTTCAACTTTTGATCTATCAACCTTAATCCCATCTCCTGAAATATGATGCCCCAAAACAATACCTTCAATAAACATCATAAAGAATTTTTCATGGCTTAATGAAAGGTTTGTTTCTGTACATCTTATAAGGACTTTTTCCAAATTTTCTAATGCCTCTTCAAATGAATTACCATAAACTGTAAAATCATCCATATAAACCTCTACACAATCATGGATTAGATCAGAAAAAATTCCTAGTACTGCTCTTTGGAATGTTGCGGGTGCATTACATAACCCAAAAGGAAGCACTCGATAGGCAAAATTTCCCCATGGATAGGTAAATGTGGTCTTATCTTGATCTTCAGGTGCTACCTGAATTTGATTATAGCCACTAAAACCATCCAAGAATGAAAAGTACTTTTTGCCTGCTAATGTATCTAATACCTGATCAATAAAGGGCAAAGGAAAGTGATCCTTCAAAGTTGCTTTGTTCAATTCTTTGTAATCAATGCATACCCTCCATTTACCATTCTTTTTAGGTACTATAACCAAAGGAGAAACCCATCGGCTATCTGAAATTGGATAAATGAAGTTTACATTGAGTAGTTTTTGGAGCTCTTCTTTCACTATCTCCCTAAGATTTGGATTCATCCTTCTCTAAGGTTGTCTAATTGATCTACTGTTTTCCTCAATATAGATATGATGGATGCAAGTCTTAGGATCAATACCTTTCATGTCAGTATACTCCCATGCAAATGCAGTATAATGTTTTTGCAAGATTTTGGTTAGTTCTTCTTGTTGTGACTTTTCCAAATTTTTGTTGATATTCAATGTTTTTTCTAGAAAAATCTCAATGGTAGAACTACCAAACTCTTCCATAGAGTAAAGAGACATTTGTATTGATGATGAATATTCTATGTCACATTCCAACTGAAATTGTGTGGGGTCATATTCTGAAGATGTCTCAAAATTTTCTAATGTGTTCAGAATTTGACTATCCTCACTGATTTCAGAAATGGTAAAGACAGGTTGTATAGTGTCCTCATCATCGACCCATTCATTGTATCCTACTTCTATGATTGCTTTTGCTGGAGGATACAAATTTAATTTCTTTGTCGAATTACCATTAGAAATGTACATATCCCTAGATCTACAACTAATGAAAGCATCAGTTGTGGCTAGCCAAGGTCTTCCTAAGATAAGTGGGTGCCCTCCTAGATTACTCTTGGGAGTCAAAATCATAAAATCTACTGGATATTCCCAAGAATCTAAGGAGATTGAAATATCTTCTAATACACCATCTGGTTTAATAATTGATCGATCTGCAAGTTGCAGTAAAGTAGGTGTAAAAAGAAGGTTAGGAAGTTTTAGCTGATCCATAGTCTGTCTACTCATAATGTTGATAGCAGCCCCTAAGTCAATCAATGTGTTTGGAATTTCTATCCTATTTATATGTGTCTTGACAATTGGACTACCTGGATCTACATACTTCTGCATGGTAATTTTTCCCATCATGATATCTGCAATTTTTCCTACCAGGTGGATTCTTCTTGTGTCCTTTAGTTTCCTTCCTGGTCTTTTGAGACTCAACTCCTTTATTGTTTTTGCTAGAATATGAATCTCTCGAATGGCTTGTAGCAAGGGAATATTGATACAAACATTCTTTAATTCATCTAGAAAATCATAGTTAGGTAACAAGATTTGTTTTTCCACCCCTTTATCAATTTGTAATCTTTCAGGGAAAGGAGGTGTGGATGAAGATGCAGGTTGCTCAACTATAGGAGTTGTGGGTGTTAACTTTTCTTTCTCTTTTTGAATGTTCGAGTTTTGAAGAGATGTTTCCTCAGAATCCTTATTGGCTTTAAGAGAGTCCTCCTCGGAGGTATCTTGCTCTTGGACATCTATAGAAGGTTTTTCTAAAACTCTACCAGATCTGAGTTGTACATCATTGAGAGGAACAATCATATAGGTAGGAAATTGTTGTCCTTCTATCATGTAAGTATTATGAGGATTTTTATTGTTAGGATTTGGCAATGGCTGAGCTGGAAGTTGATTTGTCTTTTGTTGGTATGGGAGCATGAGTTGAGGATTTGGATTTTGTTGAGAAGGTTGTTGTTGTTGAAATGGCAATGAAAGTTGTGGATTTGGGTTTGGAAGTTGTGGAGCTTGTTGATTTTGAAAAGATGGAGGATATTGATAAAATTGAGCAAATCTCCCATAAGGATTTTGCATCCCTTGTACCCATGGCTGATATGAATTTTGAGGTTGGGGCCAAGGTTGTTGCCAAGGATTCCAATTTGGTGGGGGTTGAGAATTCATAGGGTTGTTAAACCCTTGAGTTTTTTGCCCCTGCCAAGGTCTTCTTGCAACAAAACAGAGAGATTCTACTGAATTTGGATCTTCTTGAAAGACAGCTTTGAATCCAGGAATTGAAGGACAATCCTTGGTCTCATGATTCTCTGAGAAAATCATACATGTTTCTAAAACTTTCGCATCCAAGGGACATTCCCTTAAAGCATGTTTCTTCCTACATTTCGGACAAAAGATGGCTAGAGCATCAGTTTCTGCTTTCTGCTTGTTTTGAATTTTAAGGGTGTCTAGTTGTTCACTAAGGCTCCCTAAGATATCAGTTTTGAACTCATCAAGCATATTGCCGATCTCTGCCCTACTTACTGATCCAGTTGCAGATTTGTTTGCCCTGATAAGAGAAGGATCTCTAGGCCCTTTTCCTGTTTTATATTTTCCCCTTGAGAGATGGACACATAGTTTTGTTATGTCACGAAGTGGAAGTTGAGAAATGTCTCATTTCCCCATCATGTTTAAAGTATCTATCCATTCATCTCTGATGGCTTTTAATATAAGGGCTTTCAAATTTCTTCATCTAAGTTGCTCATCTTTGCTCTTTTTAAGTTGTATTGAAATCTTTCAAGTAAATCTTCCAAATTTTCATCTTCTTTTTGCACCATTTTGAATACCTCATCCTTGTGATTGGTGGGCATACAATAGTCCAGGTATTTATCCAAAAATGTTTGTTTCATATCATTCCAAGTCCTAATAGATTGGGTGACTAATCCCATGAACCATTTCAAAGCGGCTCCCTTCAATGTTGAAGGAAACAGTTTGAGTTTTTGAGAGTCTTCCATATAGTCATAGGTTCGGCACACGACTTCAAACTCAAACAGAAATGTTTCAGGATCCTCACTTCGCAATCCATAAAATTTAGGGAGGACAGATGGTGAGATGTTTTTCATCGTTGTATGAGTTTCCTCGTCAACTATAGGGAATCCAAACAAGTTGTCTCCTTCCCTATTTCTTCCATTATTACCTTCACCATTGTTGTCTCCATTGTTTCCTCCTCCTCTACCTCTACCTCTACCTCTGAATCCATCTATTATTTCCTCTGCCATGATAGTTTCTTTAGAGTCCTCAAAGTCTTATGGTTCTTCTATAAAGGAAGGATGAGAGGGAGTCTCTTCCTTTTCTTCTTCAGGTGATTCTACTTCTTTGATTACAATATACTCTCCTGTAGAAGTAAAGAAAGGGTCCTTTTCTAAATGAGATTTAGTAGGTGGTATAAGAGAATCCTCTAATTCAGCTGCTCCTTGAATTCCAAGAATCTTAAGGCTAGGGGTAGATGGTGGTGAATCTTGTCTAAGCCTTGAAGAATATGGAGTTGTGAAAATTGAACTCTTGGCTTTAGCTATAAACCTTCCCCTAGAATCTCTTGCTCTATGCATGTCATTTTTTTTTATTTTTTTTTAAGTTGGGCTAATAATTCTCTTTCTGATCTTCCAGGTCACACTAGGTGCAAGAAGAGAGCATACTTAAGAAATTATTGAACCAATAACTCTCTTTTATGATCCTCCAGATCACACTAGGTGCAAGAGGAGAGCATACTTCAAGAAGTTATCAAGTTTTCCCTTCTTTTTATTATTATTTTTTTTAAGAAATTGGCTACCTAGTTACACTTCCCCGGCAACGGCGCCAAAATGTTTGGTCAATTTAGTGTGTCCTAAATTGCTACATTAATTTTTCAATCCGGGATTCGTAAGCTGACGAAGTGTGGCGCACTATATGTGCAAGATAACCTATCTCTTACTTTTTGTCGTTTTTGGTTTTTTATTTATCTTGGTTGGTTTCCTAATGTGAGATGGAAATTCTAAAATACAAGTATGGTTATGAATTTTCAAGGCAATGATGTCCTTTATAATGATTTCCCAAACTTTCAAACTTCAAAAGGATTTTGAAACATATAATGACAAAATTAATTTCTAAAAGAAAATGAAAATGTGCCACTATTCTAGTTAAACAAACAGTGAACTATTGATCATGAAAACCATTACCCTTGTTGTTGTCTAAACACAAAAGAAACTGTACTCAAAGAAAAGATTGCAAGTAAAGTAAAACTAAAATCAAATTACATCAACTCATATTTTGACCCCTCACCATTAGTCTCGCTATGGCTTTCGGAGGTAATCATAAACAACTTAAGCAATCTGATATCTAATTTGTAGAAAAATAAACTAATATCAAATTACACACTCATACTTCAATCCCTCACCATTAGTCTCGCTATGGCTTTCGAAGGTAACTGATAATGACATGAGCAATTTAATATCTAACTTGCAAAAAAATAAACTAATATCAAACTACACACTCATACTTCAATCCCTCACCATTAGTCTCGCTATGGCTTTCGGAGGTAACTGATAATGACATGAGCAATTTAATATCTAACTTGCAGAAAAATAAACTAATATCAAACTACACACTGATACTTCAATCCCTCACCATTAGTCTCGTTATGGCTTTCGAAGGTAACTGATAATGACATGAGCAATTTAATATCTAATTAACTAGTAAAGAAAATGTACAAAACTGAAATGAATAAAACAATGCTGGAATTAAAAACTAAGAAAAAGAAATCAGCAGAAGGACAAGATTGATTCCATGTCATTAGTCATTATAAAATGATGTGCAAATGCCCGGGCTGCCTATTGTAATCTGGAACAAAAACATTGATCAGTTAACAACAATATAAAGCATGAAAGATTATGGACAGAAGTAAAACGTAAAGCATGAAAGATTATGGACAAAGATGAAACGTAAATACCATGAAAGATGTAATATATATACACGTGAATGACTATGGCACAATGAACGTAAGGAAATGAAGCATGAAACTATACAGTAATACACAAAACCTCGGCGTGTGCAGGGGCCCTCTGCACAATCCTCGGGAAGCAACTATCAAACACGAATTGTGCTTATGAACAGAGTCTTCTTATATATTCAAAATGCGGTCATAACAGAGAAATAATGTCACAGCACAGTGGCAACGCAATTACATTACAGAGCTAATTATTATGCGTATGAGAACGCATTATTTATAACAGAGGGTGATATAACTAATTCCCTAAAGTTTGCGCTGATAGACGACACGTGAACAACCACGTCCAGAAATCTAGCATCATGGCTGCCGTGAAGATTAAATCTATGGAAAGTGGCTTTTGGATTCGGCTTATGGAGCCGTTTACAGGTGTTGATATGTCTCCCGTGATTTAGAAATGGCCACGCAAGTCTTCACGTGATGAAAAACAGAGTTCGGTCACCGTGGGACTCTTCGGTTGACCACCACTTGGCTACCTTTGACCACAGCCTTCTTAGGTGAATTCGACTAAGCCAATAGGACTCGATCCATGTCCATGTCATTTCCAACTTGCCCATGTGGCTCGATTTTCTTGAAGACACCTGCAATATAGACTTTAACAAAATGGCTGCGGAAAGTTGCAGCAGCTGCGGAAAGTGACAAGATTCCGCAGCTCAATGAGAAAAAAACTAATTCAAACAGCAGACACAAAACATAGTTAAAAACCACTTTAAATGCTCTTTTATAATTAATATGCAATGATATTGATGACTTAGAAGGTCTAGGTGAATGGAAAAGGTCTAGAAAGGTGTATAAGAAAGATGCAAGTTTGGGACTCAACAGTTCACACCCATTGTTTTGGGTTCATCTTAGATATCACTAGGTACCATGAAATAAAATACGAATGATAAGAGGGGAAAAGGGGAAAAGGAAATATTTCCACCAAATGAAGGAGAGTCTCTTTAGAGAATTTTGGCTTAAATTTTACATAAATACTATTTAAATATTTCCATGTAACCCAAAAAAAGGAATCATATGGCTAGTTAAATCATATAACTATGATATTTATTAATTCCTTAACATATCCATAATATGCCTTAACTTATGCCCGTATGTTAGGTGTGAGATCAAATCAAAGTAAAATCAAGCATAGCATATTTTGACTTATTTTGACTTCTTCATGCTAAGGATTCAAATAATTTGTTCATATCCATGGTATTGGTAATTCATGGTATTGTCCCATGATATTTGGCTCAACTTAATTATCACTAGATACCATGAAATTAAATATGGATTATCATTTTGAGATTCATGATAGTCAAAATGGCTCTTAATATTTATGACATTGAAAGCATGTCTAAGCTTCCGAGATGGAACTTAAATTATAATTCATGGTTGTACCCATAATTATTCACCAACATTTATTTAACACACTTTAAAGGTCCCAAATTAATTTTACCACAAACTTGCAGATTTCCAGTTTAACACTACTTATAAAATATTGCTCAGCAATATCATTTAATTAATGGAAATATCATTTCACACTTATCTCGTTCATACTATCCTACTAGAAACTAAATAAGGAACTTGCACTCTACACCCAACCATAATCTAGCTACACCACCATTTCTTACAACTAACCACCCCCAAGCCAAAACCAATTTCTAAGGAGATGCTTGCTCAAGGATTTCACACCAAAGGCTTGGTTAAACACTTAGAAGATGGATCCACCATTCATGTGGTTTATCAACTATTCTCTAACAACAAGCACCAAGGTGCTTTATCAATTGTACCTAAAGTAAGCACCAACTTGGTTTACCAACTATTCTTAATAGTGAACACCACAATGACTCACCCTTTCCTCTCAGTTTGTTCATAAAGCCTCACCCAATTTCTCAACAATTAAAATGAAACATAAGGTTCTAAAGTCAACCCCAAAATTAATCTATCTTTTACATTTATTGCTCCACATCTCCTCGCTGGTCTTTGAACATATATTATTATCTTGTGAGAGAGATTGAGAGATAAATATCATGCACAACCAACCCACCACTCTTTCCCATCGCATCACAATTTAAAATTTGTTAGAAACTACAATTGGTATGCAACTCGTGACTCGATGATTTAACTAGGCTAAGTTCATGGATTTCAAGGCATGCAAGAAAGTTTCTTTCATACGATGGATCTGTAAGTAAATCCTTCCTTCAATTGGCAGTTAATAAATTTTATTTTAAATGGTTAGTCATCATATTGGCCAGCCATGGTTCTCCACATTTATATTCCAATCATAATTTAATATTACAAAAACAAGGGTAAAAATGAGGGATGTTACAATATGATGGTGGAAAAAGTGTTAAATGGAGGTTGAACATGCTAATAGTAGTATAATTTGGTAAGACGGAATGAGGGAATAAAATAAGAGTTTTTGGAATAAGTAAGAATGAGGGAATAAAATACTAGTTTTTGGCATTATAATAAAAAATTCAATGCAGATTTGGAGTATAGAGATATATTTTCAAATGGGTCAATCCAAGTGGTTATGGTATGGAGTGTTATTATCCTCACTCAAGTTTTATTCCTAAAAGCAACATGATGAGCTCATAATGAGTACATTTTCATTATGACTTTGAGTCATATTGTTGATTTATCCTTATGCCTGAAAGAATCTATGGTTTGTTGAAAATTGAAACTAGGTTGAGTCTTCATAATAACCTAATTTTAATCATGACATTGTATATTCTTTGCAAAGAAATAAAAATAAATAAAGAGAAATTATATTTTATTTGGAGTATGGATTTCATACTCAATTTTGAGTCAAAATCATGTTCTTTGTGCTTTTAGATTTTCTAGAATAAACAATATTAGTATTCATATGTCATAGTCCCATTAGACTCTGGGTAATAAAGAAGAAAATATATTTGATCAAGAAATATCCATTTTGTATCCCAAGACCAAGTCATCCCAACAGAAATATCAATGTGTCCTAAAGGAGGTTTATTCGACCCCTCAGGGAGGCTATAAATACAAAGGAGCTTAATCTCATTTGGACAGTCAAGCAAGCCAAGTTCGATTTGAAATAGCAAAGGAGAAGAAGAGCTAGAAGAACAAAGAAAGGAATAAAAGAGTGAAGTTGTTTGGGATAAATCTCACTCCCTGCAAAGCTATGGTTTCTATGAAGCTGCAGTTGCAGGGCCTAAATTGTAAGAAACAGTTTCAGGGTCAAAATTTTGGAATGAAGTTGCAGTAAGTCAAAATTTGGAAATTTTGGGATGAAGTAATAGGACCCTGCGTGCATAAAGCAAGCTGGAAAGTGGTGATCCCACAATCACGCTGCTCAAGGAGAAGTAGATTACCATCCAAGTACGGTGACTCCGTTCTCCAGCCATGGAAGAGAGGCACTAGGAGATAGTTCAAATCTTCATGTTTTCCGATTGAGTACCCCTTGGGCTGACTTCATTGTATGATTTTTTCAATTGGTTCATCTGAAAACCTTAGTTATATAAATTGGCTGGCTTTTATCGAAGAATATTTGTAGGCTACCTGCTAACATCATTGTAAGCTGCCTGCGACCTCCTCTTACTCTCTTTATATGATTTAGAGGGCCATTGATAGGCCTCTTTAGTTTTGTAGGCTCTCTCCTGTATTCGAGTGTACATTATGACACTCGTAATTAGATTTCTTGTGAAATCTGAATTGAGCATATCCGTTCATTTGTTTAGATGCTTCTCTTTCAAGGTTGCCTTTCAGCTCTATTCAAGTTGCAAGGCTTTGGAGTTCTGCACATTAGCTCTTGTTAGTTGTTAACACTTTTACTTGTTATATATCAAAATTCTCTTACGGTTAATTAGAGTAGATTGAAATTGAGTTGTTAACAGTCTATAACATGAATGTTGTATTTCTTGGTGTTACTTAATTTTCTGTGTGTTATTTAATTTTCTGATCTAATTGAAGATTGAAAGAGTCATTAGCCTGGTGCTTCATCAATTAAACTAAATCTGTGTTTTGATGTTCTAGCCATTGCTTAGAAGCAAAATGGATTGCCTTTCTTGATGGTAGTCTCTGCTGAACTAACTCTTGTTCACATTTTATCCATGCACACAAATTTTCTTTTGATATTATTCTTACCATCACACCATGTTCACTTATTTTTCAGGCATGATAATTCATAAGTAGTGATATGTTTTTGCACTTAAAAAATAATTTAAGACATGCAATGGATATGATAAAAAACCTTGTAGAGCACTTTATTTATTACTTGATCAGTTTGATATCTATTAATTGCACATTTAATCTATTCAAACTTGGTTGCATATAGTTCATAATATGATAATTAAAACTTAATCAATTGTATGATACATTCTGATATCTTTTATAAAAGTACACAATTCTCAATTCTCAATAAGCCCAAAGCAAAATATTTAATAGTAATACTAGAATATGACATCATAATAATAATATTAATAATAAATCCAAAATATTTTGATCACAAAAATAGATACAATCTTATATTCAAACCTTAAGGCGTTCCCTCTCCGAAAAACTCCCCTGCAGTTTTAACTCTCTTCTTATACTCCATTTGATATAATGTTAAACGAATTAAAATGTTTGCCATCATTAGATCAAAAATCTTAAAATGTTTGCCCTTTCCAAATGGTATAAAATTCCTATTTCATCTGAAGGATTCAAATGTAACAATGTACTTATTATTTTTTAAGCAAATAATTGTATTGAATTGATAACGGATGAATTTATGATTTTCACAGTTACTTATAAATTTTTTCAGAAAAATACAATTCAATTTGTACTTGAATATGCCTGAGATGTCTAAGGAACTCTGATTTACATACCATCATGTATTGTTTCTTTAGATGTGATACTTGGTATAGTAGACTGGACATCTATAATTTCTAAAACTAATAACAGATGAGTTATTTAGACTAGGGAAGGATAAAATGTTTCAAAATGGAAATAAGGTTTACGAAATTTTAGAAAATAGAAATATCAGTATATGTATCTTATTGTTCTATAAATGTATTTTTTTATTTTGCAAGGTGTAACATTTATGGAGCAATGTTTACAATTATCAAGAATTTGTTGTCACTCTTTTTGTTCAGATAAATTTCTTGTTATGGAATTAAAAAGATGAAAAACTCAATCTGATTGCACAAATATTTGAATATTTTCATATGCATATTTAAATTTTGTATTCTAGTTTCATGACTCGAATGTTGTCATTCAGTATTAACATTCTTGATCGAACCTCTTTTTTCAATGACATAAACTCTACCCATATGCTTTGTACATGCCCCTGAGCATAGATTTTTAAAGCAGCTTTTCGGTTTGAACGAATCTTCTCAACAAACTACTGTACTGTATCGGATCGCGGGGATTTTTTATATTATGATTAAGAAGATATACAACTTCTTCTTCGATGACGATGATACAGAATAGCATGATAAAAACATCTTCCAAATAGATTGAATTAGTATTTCTGCTACTTTTAAAAGCTTTTTTGATTCTTTATTTGATTCTTTATTGTAACTGTTATTGATGATGTTCAATAAGATGACATATTTGATAGCAGGAATGTGTGCGTTTAGGTCTGAGTTTATATATATAGATAGATACAATTTAGATTATTTATACTACTTTCTATTCAATATTTTGAAATAAGGGAATTTTGACTTAATTTTTATTATTGGGATGATAATTGTTCAGTATTTTTTGGTTTTTTGGTATCTTAAACCCCAATTACTGTTCAAAGAAAAAATTTTAGAGTTTTGAACTTGTCAATGAAATAATTAAGTGTGTATTTTCTATTTTATGGTTAAAATTTAAAAATATTGAATCATATTTAAGCATTTTGTTGCATTGTATGATGAAATTTAAAATTCTGCCATTTTTAATTTGAAAGTTGCAACTTTTGTCACGTTCATTTTAATAACAATTAAATGTAGGAATATGGTTAGATAAAAATTAGGCTCCATCTCATTGTCATAATTGGAATTTATTCACAAAATTTGGTATTGGTAATTTATATTATATTGACAATTGTAGAATAGAATTTTTTTCTCCAACCTCAGGTGTAATTTTCTTTATAGTGTTAATGGTTTAATGTTAATTTATTTTAATATTGTTAACAATTTTTTAATGGCTTTGCACATTTGATCTTATCATTATGGAACATAATTTGCAAAGAAATTTTGCTAACTATAAAACATCAAAAAATAAGATGATGATTGTATAGTGAAATGATATCTCAAGAGATTTAATCTTATAGTTTTTACTTGATGTCTCAAATATACTAATTACTGTTTTTTTATTAATTTTTTTTTATTATAAATAAATTTAAATTATAATATTTTCATATTAATTTAGGTTGAAATTTTAGAAAAAAATATAATATATATTTACTACTATTAATTTCAGTTGGAATTTAAACTTGAAAGTAATAAAAATTAATTTTGAACTTAAACTTAATTCAACATAGTTTAAGTAATGGCTGAAATAGCTTGTTAGCCTTCATAGTTAGCTTATTTAGCCAAGGTCTTGTAGCTAAATAGCCTCCCTTTTGAGAGATCATGGGGTCATTCTCCTTGATGCCCTTGGGGTTAGGCTTTGATTCCATCTTGATTAAAAAACTGTTATAAATTTTAATTATTAATCCGTTTATAATTATAGTGTTGAATTATAAACTTGTAAAGTAATACAAATTAATTCTTAACTTAAACTTAATTCGACATAGTTTAACTAATGGATGAAATAAAGTTTTAGCATTGATAGTTAGCTTATTTAGCTAAGGTCTTGTTGCTAAATCACCTCCGTATTGAGAGATCATGGGTTCAATTCTTTTTTTTGCCCTTGGGGTTAGGTTTTGATTCCATCTTGATTAAAAAAGTGTCATAACTTTTAATTATTAATCCATTTATAATTATAGTGTTGAATTCATTATATTGATATAAGAAATGTCATAACCTTTAATTATTAATCTATTTATAAATTATAGTGTTTAATTATTGATTTATTTATTCATTATTATTGAATTTCACTTATAAATTGAGATGCACATTTTCATATATATTATTTGCTATAATTATTGTTAAAGTGTATAATAAGTCTCTCATTTACATATATTTGCATTTACTATATCATTAAATGTCATAATCTTTAATTATTAATATATTTATAAATTATAGTGTTTAATTATTTATTTATTTATTCGTAATGGCATAGTCTAATTTATAGATGAAATAGGCTTCATTTTGGAATGTGATACATCAGTTTCTTGGCATTGTCTTTTGAGCATTGGTAGGTTGGGCCAACTCATCATCAATTTGAATAAGAAAAGGACTCGCTAAAAACATGGAACTCATAGTCTCATAGAATATAAATTACTGTTTAATTCTTGATTTATTTATTCATAATGGCTTAGTCTAACTTAAATTTCCTTTTTCAGCAGAATTCACCATAATCTAGCAATGCAATTTCAATATTTTTTGTTGTTTAAAAAATGCAATTTCAAGATTTTTTTTGTTGTTAAAAATACTTTACTACGTCATTCTTAACTATTGAATTTGACTTATAAATTGAGATGGACATTTTCATTAAGTGTTTAATGGATCTCTCATATACATATGTTTTCATTTATTAAATCATTAATATATATTTATATTTTATATTAATTAATTTAATGGACAACTCATATACTTTGTATAATAAATTTGTTACTATGCTAAATTTTGTTCCTCAAATTTAAATACTACACAGTAATATTAGCTATTTTTTATTAATCTTAATTTATTTTAAAAATATTATTTATGGGAAAGGAGTTTCATAAATGAAGTTCAACAGATAATCTGAGTTTTCGAAAATCATTTTAAGTGTAGAAATATGTATAGTTTAAAATCGGGTTCATTTTGAGTTGGAAGTAAAAGGGATCAAGCCACTTATGTGTGGGAAAAGGAAACTCTACGGGAACGAATTTACAAAAACCATGTGAAAAATAGTAGGAACTACATAGAAGTTCATGTTGTTGAAGAAGTGACCTCCAATGTGTGGGAAAATGAAACTCTAAGGGAACGAATTTAGAAAAACCATGTGAAAATTAGTAGAAACTACATAGAAGTTCATGTTGTTAAAGAAGTGACCATTGAACCACATAGGTCTAATGTTGTATAATTTAGGTCTACTATTGTATAATTTCGTATTGAAGAAAAAAAGATTTCTTTGTGAATTTATGAGAAAGGAGTTTCATAAATAATTTAATGATGGATGATTTAAAATACATTAACAAGAGGCTCTTGGTTTATCGAGAATAGTATATTCCCATGTTATTCCTTGATTATATTTCCGTGATGAATTCAGAGTCTAGAATTTTCTCACTAATGTGGTCTATTGTTACTGGAAGTTTGAGAAAGGAAGTTCAACCTAGAAGTTTCTCACCAATGTGGTCTATTGTTCCTAGAATTTTCTCACCAATGTGGTCTATTGTTAATTCAAGTTTGAGAAAGGAAGTTCAACAAATTTCCACTTAGGTTTTGGAAAATTAATTTGTAGCCTAGAAAGATGTAGTTCAAAATGAGGTTCATCTTGAACTCAAGGGGTTCTATAACATTTAGTGAAAGACGAATGATATGAAATCATTTAACAAAAAAATCTTGGGTTTTTAAGATTAGTAAACTCTGAGGTTCTTGATTATATTCCCTTACATATCCTTTCTTGGTTGTATTTCACGTGCTCATTCATTAACACTCATATGTGAGATTGCAATTTCAAAAGGCCTTATTCAAACCATACATGAATTATAGAGTTGGGATTTTAAACAAGAAGTTTATAAAAAAAAATTAAAAAGGTCTTTTTTATAATAATCTTTTTTAAAGGATTTTGAAACAAAGTTTAAAAAAAAACAGAGGGTTATTATAAAAGTTTTATATACATATAATTTTTTTTATCAAAGAATATATTATATAAAAAAAAATATAAGGGATTTTTTAAGGAACTTTGCAAAGTGTTCATAAAAAAGAGAAATTTAGGTTTTTATCACAGAAGTGATTTTTTTTCTGAAGAAAGATGACAACATCAAGTTTTGAGCCAGCCACAACTTCCTTCTTTCATTGGGAAATATTATGATGCGTGGGCCATTAACATGGAGACCATGTTAAAAGCGCATGATGTTTGGGATCATGTCAAGTTTGGGCTTGCAGAACCTCCGGATGACGTATAAGAACGAGCCCTCAGTAATGCAGAGAAGGAACAATTGAAGAAAGACAAGAGGAAGAATGCACAAGCGTTGCTTATTATCCAGCAGGGAGTGGATAGAGCAGTGTTCCAGAAGATAATGATCATGTCTTTGGAAAAGGAAGCACGTGAAACTTTGGCAACAAGCTATCAACCTATGACCAAAGTCAATATTGTTAAATTGCAGAATACTTGGAGAGATTTGAAATTCTGCAGATGAAGGAGATAGAGGACATCGATTCTTTCATGAACCAGGTCACGTCTGTAGTAAATTAGTTAAAAAATTATGGTGAAGATATTAAAAATCAAACAATGATTGAGAAGGCCCTTAGATCTTTGTCTACCATGTTTGATGTCGTGGCAGCAGCCATAGAAGAAGCCAAGTGTTACACAGTAATTTGTCACCGTCCCTACCATTCCCCGTCCCGCACAATGGAGGACCCATTTTGTGACTTGTGAACATTGTCATGTCTTGAAAACATCATCAATGCATTCTTCTAAACATGAGCTTCAATTGCCCTAAAGACATCTCCTTGCAAAAAATCGTGAAAACATCTCCTTTTGCATTAGCGCGGGCAGACAGTTCATCACTCGCGCCAATGAGGAAAATCCTACAAAGAGGCCGCGCCAACTGGCGCTCTGTCCCAGAGCAGCAGTCGCGCCAACCAATTTAAGGAGTGTTTTTTAAATAAAGATGGCGGAAGTTGTGTTTCAACAAACTCAGAAACCATTGCCTATCTTGAGTTGGGAGGTTTGGCTGCGGGAGTTCTATGGAAGGGAAGTGGTTTTGCCACCTCCCATGGAACCTTCCTTGTTGATAGGGCCAATCCCACAATAATAGGGATCACAAATCCCTCCTTCCCCATCTATAAAAGCCTGCTCAAATCCATGGCAAGCTAGTCGGGAAGTGCCTAAGCTTTGAATCTCCAAATTCCCAAGAGCCTTTGTGCTGTAAGAGCCCTCTTTCTTCCCTTAAGGCTGACTCAAGTAAGGAGACTATCGTCGAGAGACTCAGGAGAGGTTTGCCCTTTCCCTGGCTAGCTTTGCGAGACGTGAACGACTGGAGATCCATCCGAAGGAGACCACGACGTCAGAACCATAATCGTAATCATTCATTAAATAACAATCGAAAGAGATTAAATAACAATCGCAGTTCGATGGTAGCCCCTCCGAGTAGTTTGGTCGCTTCCTTTGATTGGAATCGATTCGCAGGATACCGCCTTCCGTCTTGTGTGCCTTTCGAGATCACAGTACAGCATTTTGGTCTGGTCGTACCCAACACCATTATAGACGAAGGTGCCTCTGTTAGTATTCTATCCTCAACTACCTGGCAAGATTTTGGTTCGCTGCTGCTTGCGCCTGTTACGCAGAATCTGTTGGCTTTTAACAGAAGGACGGGTCAACCGTTAGGGATCCTTCCAAGGTTACCTATTACTTTGGGAGGTAAAACCGTCCATATGGACGTGATGGTTGTTCCAGGCCCCTTGGATTTTAATCTGCTTTTGGGGCGCGATTACACCTATGCCATGGGAGCGCTTGTCTCCTCCCTTTTTCGTGTGGTCTGTTTTCCACATGAAGGACGGATCATGACCATTGATCAACTTTTGTCCTTTGGTCCTGATGTGGTAGCTGGCCCACCATCATCCCTTCTTGGTTTTTATCCACCCGTTGTATCTGCCCCACCGCAGGTCAACTATGTGGCTACCTACCCCGTGCCTGTGCTCAGTGATGATGCCGTTGTGCATCAGGTGTTGGGGGCATTGGGTCCAGACTTCCAGGATGTTTTCCTTCCATTGGGAGGGGAAATCTTGGAAGCGATGACTTCTTGTTCATTATGACAAGGTCGTCGGAGCACAGTTCGTTGTCTTGTGTCAAGCTCCTTAAAAAATGAAACAAGGTTGTCGGAGCAGAGTTCCTTGTCTTGTGTCAAGCTCCTTAAAAAATGAAACAAGGTTGTTGGAGCAGAGTTCCTTGTCTTGTGTCAAGCTCCTTAAAAAATGAAACAAGGTTGTCAGAGCATGGTTCTTTTCCTGTGTCAAGCTCCTTAAAAAATGAAACAAGGGTGTTTGAGGATAGTTCTTTTAATGTGTCAACCTCGTTAAAATAATGAAACACATTTTTGTTCAATTCGAGTCTTTGATCAGATCTCGTAAAATCCCAGTCGAGTCTTTCTTAGATCTCGTAACTTGAACCTTCACTCCATCTGCCTTTCATATGGACTGAAGCTTGGGGGGCATGTACCTCGAATTGAGTCACCATGCTAGGGGCATGCTTACTTTTTCAAGCATAGTTTGTTTCCATTTCAAGCTTGTAAAAAAATGAAACCAGTCTCAAGCATAGTTTATCTTTGTTTCAAGCTTGTGTAAAAATGAAACCAACTTCAAGCAAAGTTTCCTGATTTCAAGCTTGTGTAAAAATGAAACCTTTCCCATTTTACCCCTTGTGATTGTCATTTTATCAACCTGTTTTTTTCCAGATGAGCCTTGGTTTTCTCACTCCATCGTCACTATCTGCTTGGTCAATCATATGCTTTCACTTGGTTGTTTTACCCGTTCCTGAGGAACCGCTGCGATGAGTGGTCTTGTTAGCTAGCCTCTCAACCTTTACTTGTTCTGAGCAGTTCCACCATTACCGGAACCAGTTGCTTCCCTTTATACCACTCGTTCCTCCAGGAGGAGTCACCTTTCATCTCTTTTCTGAGTCTCGAAACATGAAAAGATTTCCGAGGCCCTTGTCATTTCGATCTCGTTAAAGTGGCTGCGAAACGACATCTACCCAGTGTACGTTTACTCCTTTTTCGAGTTGGGATGGATCATTTACGAAAAAGGAATACCCTAGCCTATCGCGACTAGGAGGTTTTCTTGGATATTGTTTTCTACCTTTTCGGGTCTGAGAAACTATTTACGAAAAGGGACCTTTGGAGTTTACTTTTCCGATGTCTTTTAAAACTCTCTAAACATGAAAATATGCCGAGTTCTTCCTTTGTCAGACTCGTTAAACCTAAATGACATCGGAAATTGTCAATCATGACGTTATTCGAGTCTTTCCTTCCTAGGGTTCATTAAATGTACTAGGATGGATTCGTCCGAAGGACAGATTTATATGACAAGTATATGGTATCCTCTTCAAGCTTGTGTAAAAATAAAGAGGTACTCACTGAAATGGTGGGGGAAAAATGGAACCGTAATCATTGTCGTGTCGGCAGTATGTCGCTCTTGAACATGGTACTTGTCTGCATTCGTGTCGGGTTGGGGACATCTCATCTCGTTTCTTCACTTTGCCTCCGTGGGTTTGGATAATCCCTTTTGACCTCTCATCTGCTCATTGCCTCGTCACCATGACCTCTGATCCGTTGATGTCAAATACTGCCAAGTCCACTGTCATGCTGTTTATATGTTCAAGAGAAGTTGACCTCTGCAAATATCAACCTTCCTCTGATTCTCATACGATCCTGATTCACAAAAAAACATCATGTTCCTCTGTCTCGTGTCGATGATGTGGGAAACATTATGGCCCACCTTCGATCAAGATCACTTCCTGTCGACTTCAGCTCATTATCCAGGAAGTTGATCTAGAGACTCCTTTATGGTACCTTGGAGCCTGCATGCCTCAATGGCAGGTTCGTCGCATTCGACGTGGGGTTTTCATCATTGGCCTCCGATCGAGTGATTCTGTGGGTGTTCGACACCAACTCATTGATTCACACACCATAGATTGTACCTGTAGTACCTTGAGGACCATTTTCATTATAAATGGTTTCTCTCACGTCTGTTAACAGCTTTCAGCATTGGCTGGTAATCAGACGATGTTCTTGCATGTTCGACTTTAGCTCATATATTCGCATGCTCAAACTTGTACTTTGTTTGGGTCGAGATGGAGCGCAAGACCCTGGATTGTGTCTGTTGTAATCCAGGCTGCGATTGTGGATTATTATCATTATGTATATGACTCATTGATTGGATGGCTGCGACCATACCTGAGTCTATTTATTTGATCCTCGCTAGATGGCTGTGCCCATACCCTGGATCCGGATTATAGTGTACTCTGTTTCGGATGGCTGCGCCCATACCACCTATACATCATGTACTTGAGATATCAGTTGTATTTTTCTGCGCAGGTTTTCCGATGGCGGGCCTTCAGTTGAACATGTTCTCGTAAAGCATTTCACCCCTCTCTCTCTCGGGCCTCATACTTTAGGGGGCGTCTGTTACACAGTAATTTGTCACCGTCCCTACCATTCCCCGTCCCGCACAATGGAGGACCCATTTTGTGACCTGTGAAAATTGTCATGCCTTGAAAACATCATCAATGCATTCCTCTAAACATGAGCTTCAATTGCCCTAAAGACATCTCCTTGCAAAAAATCATGAAAACATCTCCTTTTGCATTGGCGCGGGCAGACAGTTCATCACTCACGCCAATGAGGAAAATCCTATAAAGAGGCCGCGCCAACTGGCGCTCTGTCCCAGAGCAGTAGTCGCGCCAGCCAATTTAAGGAGTGTTTTTTAAATAAATATGGCGGAAGTTGTGTTTCAACAAACTCAGAAACCATTGCCTATCTTGAGTTGGGAGGTTTGGCTGTGGGAGTTCTATGGAAGGGAAGTGGTTTTGCCACCTCCCATGGAACCTTCCTTGTTGATAGGGCCAATCCCACAATAATAGGGATCACAACTCCCTCCTTCCCCATCTATAAAAGCCTGCTGAAATCCATGGCAAGCTAGTCGGGAAGTGCCTAAGCTTTGAATCTCCAAATTCCCAAGAGCCTTTGTGCTGTAAGAGCCCTCTTTCTTCCCTTAAGGCCGACTCAAGTAAGGAGACTATCGTCGAGAGACTTAGGAGAGGTTTTCCCTTTCCCTGGCGAGCTTTGCGAGACGTGAACGACTGGAGACCCATCCGAAAGAGACCACGACGTCAGAACTTTGGTTGTAATCTCTTTCGATTGTTATTTAATGAATGATTACGATTATGGTTCCACTCTGTTTTCAATTATGTTAATATGAGTAGTATCCTTTCTGACTGATATTTAGTTGCGTATGTTGGATTTTATGCTTGTATCTATTTGTTTCTTGCATGTGCAGGTGTCCATCCGCGGAGATCGTGGAGGATCGTGATCTGCCGAGGCTGAGGAACGGGAATGCTCTCTTCTTCAGATCGTAGCATTGAAATCCATGTAGGCTTCTATATTTAGTCTTTTCATTCGTAACTAGGAACTTGCGTCGTAACATTTCTGATTGTTACTAAACCCCTGCTGGGCTAGTAGGGATCGCCCCTGTCCGCAGAGGGGATTTACCTCATCAACACCAAGGATTTGGAAAAACTAGCAGTTGATGAGTTGATGGGATCACTTGTATCGTAGGAGGTAAGGATAGACAGAAATCAGGGTTTCACTTTAGAAACGACGTCGATCGAGAGGCATAGGACGATGCAGAAGCTATGGGGGTCATAGAGAAGGCCAGCAAGAGCATAAATATCAAAGTCGAAGAAAGAACATCACAAGATTCAACATTAATCAAAGGTTTGACAAATCAAAGGTGAAATGTTATTATTGCAATAAATTTGGTCACTATGCTCATGATTGCAGGAAGAAGATAGATGATCAAGGAAACCATAGAGCTAATGTTAGTACAGATAATACTAACTCCATGTTCCTAGCATGCAACACCATGCATGAACCGTATGATAAGGTGTGGCTATTAGACAATGGTTGCAATAACCACATGACAGGCAACAAGAATTTGGTTACAAATTTGGATCAATCTGTGAAGACAGACGTAAATTTGGGGACTAACAAGACTGTGGATGTAGATGGAAATGGAGTGGTCAACATTCTGACTAAGAAGGGGGAGCCAAATACAATCTTAGAGGTATATTATGTTCTTGATCTCAAACACAATTTGATAAGTGTTGGTCAATTTATGAAAAAATGATACAAATTTATCTTTTCGGGGAAACAGTGTGTTATTTATGACAAACCCCCAAGAAAGCAGCTAATAGAAAAGGTGCATATGACAAGTAACAAACTCTTTCCTCTAATTATGAACTACAATGATCATGTTAGTTATTTTACAATTGCATGTTCTAATGATTACTAGTTATGGCACTTTCGGTTTGGACACTTACATTTTTCCAGTTTAAGATTGTTGCAACAGAAACAGATGATTAGAGAATTACCTCCCATCAAATAACTTGCTAGCACTTGTGAGTGTTGCATCTTGGGAAAGCAACACCGTGAAATTTTTCCAAAATGATTTTCATACAGAGAAAAGAAACCACTTGAGTTGGTGCATACAGACTTGTGTGGACCTATGAGGACACAGTCGATTGGTGGAAGTTGTTACTTCCTCACTTTTATTGATGAATATAAAAGAAATACTTGGGTTTACTTCTTGAAACAAAAGTTTGAAACCTTTGTAAAGTTCAAAGAGTTCAAATCCTTAGCAGAGAACCAAAGTAATCAGTAGATCAAGGTATTGAGATCAAATCGTGGTGGAGAATATGATTCAAAAGCATTCCATGAGTACTGCAAACAACATGGAATCAGAAGACAGTTTATAACCAGATACACACTACAGCAGAATGGCGTACCAGAGAGAAAAAATAGAACAATCATGAACATGAAAAGGAGCATGTTGAAAGCAATAAATTTATCCAATGAGTATTGGGCATAAGCAGTTGCGTGTGTTTTTCATGTGATAAACATATCTCCTACAAAGAGTGTGATGAACACAATACTAGAAGAAGCATGGTTAGGTATGCCATGCAATGTATCTCATTTCAGAGTTTTTGGATGTGTAGTCTATGCACATGTGTAAGCAGATAAGAGGAAAATTAGATGATCAAAGTGAAAAATGCATATTTACTGGTTATAGTGAGCAGTCAAAAGATTACAAATTGTATAACCCTGTCACCAAGAAGACAATAATTACTAGAGATGTTGTGTTCATAGAACAAGAGTCATGGAATGGAGTTGTAGAAAAAAAAAAAATCGATTCACAAGCACCATTGATGGAAGATAATGATCTAGCAGAATAGGAGAAACAATAATTACTAGAGAAGACACAAAATAGAGTCACACCAGCAAGGAATCCAAGATTTTCAGAGTAGCATGGATCTTCAAGCAGATCAACATACCAGAATTCTCCAAGCTGCCAATCAGGTAATGAATCAAGAAATGGTAAGAAAAATATGAGAAGTTTAAAATATATTTATGATGATTTGGATGTTAGTTAAAAAATTTCATTGTTGGCATTCCAACCTTCTCTGTTTGAAGAAGCAGCCAGAGATGAAAATTGGGTGCAAGCCATGGATGAAGAGATTGATTCTATTGAAAATAATGATACATGGGATTTGGTTAATTTTCAAAAGGATAAAAACCTCATTGGTGTGAAGTGGGTGTACAAGACTAAGTTGAATTAGAAAGGTGAAATTGACATAATTAAATCAAGACTTGTAGTAAAAGGATTCTCGCAGCAACCAAGAATAGACTTTGGAGAAATGTTTTCTCTGGTAGCCAGATTGGATACTGTAAGAGAAGTTCTAGTGACAACAACTCAGAACAAGTGAAATCATCCTTCTTGAATGGAATTATAGAAGAGGAAATTTATGTGCAGCAGCCTCCAAGTTATGAAGTTGAAGGTAAAGAAGATAAAGTTTACAGATTGAAGGAATCACTCTATGGACTTAAGCAAGAACCTCGATCATAGTATAACAGAATTGAAAACTACATGATCAAGAATGGATTTTGCAGAAGCAACATTGAGCCTACCTTATACACAAAGGTAAATGAGCATGGACATATTTTGATTGTTTGCTTATATGTTGATGACATGATTTTTCTAGTTGATCTTGAGCTATATGAATTTAAAGCAACCATGATGAAAGAAATTTAGATGACAAATATTGGTCTCATGAAATATTTTCTTGGAATAGAAGTTGAGCAATCTGAAGAAGGAATTTATATTTTCCAAAATAAGTATGCTAGATATTTGCAGAAAAGATTCAGGATGGATAATTGCAAACTTGTACCTAAACTAGTTGCAGCAGATACAAAGTTAAGTAAGGATGATGAAGGATCAGATGTCAATGCAACTCTATTCAAACTATTGGTTGGAAGCCTCATGTATCTCACAACTACAACAACATATATTATGCAAGGAGTGAGTTTTATTTCCAGATTTATGGAGACTCCAAAAGACACACATTGGAGCATTGGAAAAAAAATTCTAAGATACATAGCAGGAACTAGAGATTATGGCATAATGTATGCAAGTGCATAAAATAAATATTTGATTGGATACACAGATAGTGATTTTGCAGGCAATTTGGATGATCGAAAGAGCACATCCAGGTATGTGTTTCATCTTGGTTCAGGTGTGATAGCATGGGCATCTAAGAAACATTCTATTGTGACACTATCATTAGCAGAAGCAGAATATGTAGCAGCAACTTCAGCATCATGTCGAGCAGTATGGTTAAGAAGAGTATTGGATGGAATCAAGTAGAAATAGAAAGGATAAATAACGATATACTGTGACAACACATCAACGATATCACTATCCAAGAATAGTGTGTTTTATCAAAAGAGAAAGCATATTGATACTAGATATCACTTTATTAAAGAACTTGTGAGCAATGGAGAAGTTCACTTGAAGCCTTGTAAATCTAGTGATCAATTGGCTGATATATTTACAAAGCCATTAGCAATAGATGCGTTTGATTTTCACAAAATAAACTTGATTTTTGTAAGCCTAGCTAAAACATAGACCAGTAGGCATGTTTGAGTTTTCATGCGTTATGTTTTAGTTTAGCGGTCATAATTAAGGGGGAGCATTAAAATAGTTAATAACTCCCTTATGCAGAGTTATACAATCAGGTAAGTAAGCGTTGAGTAAGTTGAGTTGTGTGATAGATGAATTTAGTAAGTGAGATAGAGAGTCAGTTAAGTGAGTGATGGTCAAGTCTAGTTATTTAAGTGTGTGCATGTCAAGTTAGTATAAATATGCTTCACCAGGTTCATTGTATTCATTGAGTGAGATTTAAGTTTGTTGATTAATAGAAGAGCCACAACTCATGTGTATCGTGTGTGAAATACTTGTGTTATTTTGTGTTTAATATCCTCTACCTATCCTATTTCAAGGTTGTTAGGAGGTGCACTCCAGTTTCATAACGAACCTGTAACTGAAAGTGTGTGAGAAACGCCATGGCCAGAGAGTTGAAATCTTGAAAGATGCCACAAGAGAGCTCAATGTACCACTTTGCAGTGGCACCATTGAGAGTCCTTTGGAAAAGACAGTCGAATTGAATCATCAACCCAAGAGTTAGAGGAGAACCAAAGATGGTATGTCATAACATGTTCTTGGGGGTCTTCTCTAGACTTGCCTTCAAATTTGGGACAATCACCAAGGATCTTGGTAGGAACTGGGGGCGACTATGGATTATGAAGGATAGGATCATTCGTCAACTTCGACACATCGGGCAATTCCAACGTAGAAAGGAAGGGAAATTACAGATTGAAAGGCATTGCAGGCCTTTGATAGAGACCAGTATTGGGATTCCAACCAAATTGGGAGAAATTTTGGCACCATATGTTCTGTCCCAAAGGATTTTGTCCATAGGGGTTATATGCTTGATAATTCTGCCCATACACCGATTGAGGACCAGGATATTGATTCTGAGCAAAACACTAAGGTCCTGTTTGAGAAACATATGTATCTTTTTGGGGAATGTAAGCAGTGCCATGGGGCAGACCTTGTACCGTCAAAGATTGACCTTGAGGAATAAAAGGTGGGCCCTGAGGCTGCATGGGTTGCCCCTGTGGTGGAGGTTTACCCAAGTGCTGAGGTTGGATAGGTTGTCCGTAGGGTGCAGGTTGGCTTGGATGTTGAGGTTGGACAGGCTACCCCTGGGGTGCAAGTTAGCCTAGATATTGAGGTTGGACAGGATGCCCTGGGGTGCAGGTTGGCCTGGATATTGAGATCCATCAGGTTGCCCCTGGGGTCCAAGTTGGCTTGATGGTTGAGATGAGCTAGGTTGCCCCTGAAAACCAAGTTGGCCCGGCAGTAGAGGTTTGAATTTGTTGTATAAAAGTTGGGCCTTGATGAACGTAAGGTTGGTTCTGTTGCAAAAAAGGTTGTCCTTGAGAAGGATAGGTTTTCACCTGGGGAACATAAGACGCTCCCTGTTGAACATGAGGTTGACCAGCAGGACCATAGGGTTTTCCTTGTTGGACAAAAGGTTGTCCCTGAAAGGGTTGTCCTTGTGGACCATAGGGTTTTCCTTCTAAGTACGTAAATTGGTTGGGGTAAACTGACATTTGTGGCGTTTGAACACATAATGGACCCTGCGGGAGAGTCCCTGTTACACTGAAATTTGTCACAATGACGTTTTAGTACTCCCTTAGAAGTCTACAACATCAAAGTTCCTAAAATCAAGCCTTGAAATTGAGAGAAAAGCTCATAAAAGTCTTAAAAACACTTGTATCGCACTTTCTCTTAACATTTCCTGCGGTGCCGCACCTATTTGTTCTAAAGCATGTGGAGCTAAACGCACTTTTTCTTCATTAAGGGTGCGGACCCCTGTAAAAGGTAAAATAAAGGCGGAAAGTAACATTTAGAAGCCTAGCGGTCAAATCTGGAAGCTTCTAGAAGCAATTATCCGGTCGAAGGTTCGCTCTTATCATGTATGTTCATTCCTCCATTATGGGAGCCTACCCCTTGGTTTATGGAGCTCAATCCCTTCAAAAGAGCATTCTATCCCCTCTTATGTGGAGCTGTAACCTCCTCTCTTTTCCTATAAATTGAAGTTATAGTGCAGCTTCAAAGGGAGTTAGACTTTGAGAATTTTTGAGGAGAAATGTTGTAGAAACTCAGACTCTCTTAATTGATCATTATGTGGGAATGATTACACACCCATGTGCATTTTAGCTGAGAGAGTGCAAAGCTTGCTAGAGTAAAGGAAACACCTGTTTCAGACCCCAGGAAGGCCTGTACGACATCAAGGCGGACATAGTTGTAAGGCTCTTTCTTCATCAAAGATAATACGAATAAATCGCGTTTTCTCAATGAGTTCTTTAATTAAGTAGCTTGTTTATCATGTTTTATCAATGAGTTATTTAATTAATTAGCTTGTTTCTTGAATTCCTTGATCATCTTGATAGATATATGATTCGTGAATTAGTTTATATTATGCAGGTGCTATTGATTTTTTCCATGTTTGTGATTGCAGATATTTGAAGACGACTCTTTCAAGCAACTAGAAAGAAGATCATTACGAACAGCGATGGACTACAGGTAGGTCTTCAAAACCCCTGTTGTAGCTAATTATGAATCAAATATTATCTAGAGAAAATAGTTTTTGTTTGTTTGTTTGTTGCTAGCTATCCGTAGGACACTTGTGAGGTCTATCTTGTCAGCAAGAACGACTTGTCCATCCAACAAAATGGCGACTCCACTGGGGAATGGATCTTGAACTTTGATTTATTTTATTTTTGACTTGTGAATTTATTTTTTCTGATTTTGATTGGTTTATACTGGCTTGGGTAGTTTATCCCTGTAGAATCCCAGAGAAATGTTTTACAGTTTTTTATTTTTCTTTTAGTTTTCTGGTATCCGCACTTTTCTTTTAGAAACAGTGCGGGCATCTCTGCTCTTTTCTTGTATAAATAGTGCGGAACCGCACCTGTTTACACTGAAACCTGCAGACCCTGTGAAAATTTTTAGAAAACCTTAAAATTCTCTTTTCTAGATTAGTTTGTTAGATTCTCAGTGTATACCTAGACTTGTATTTTCTGTCAGAAAGCTTTAGTTAAGAGTTTATTTCAGCATTTTTAAGTTTTGAATGATTTTCTGAAAGATCTGCATGTTATAGTGATTTTTGCTTTGGATTTATCCCACTCAATGATTAGAAGCTTTGGTATACCTTTAGATCACTGGTATTTCCTTGCTTTCTTGCTAAGTTTGAAGTCATAGCAGAAATTGTTTTATGAGATTTAGATCCTATTTTCTCATTTGCAAATCTTTAAAAAACTTTTGTTGATAAGTTTGGAATTTCACTTAAAAAAACATAATTGGATGTTTTTTGAGTTCTTGCTGAGCTAAGCAAAGAATTTCTTGGTTAGATAACAAGCTAAGCAAAACATCCTCAAAATATTTAAATTTTTAATTCAGATTTAGTCTTTAGAATTTTTAGATCAGTTTTGAGTGTTATTTCTAGAAATTGTAGTGTTCTTTTGGAGAAAAAAAAATTTTGTAATTTCGATCTTGAATGATAAAGGGATTTCTTTTTGAGCAATAGATCATTTTGAATTCTCATGAAATTAGATTTCTTTTCATTTATTCTTGTTTGAAGGAAAGAATTGTTTTAAAAAATTGCATTTCTCAACTCTTTCTTTTAGATAGAATTCATTGAAAGGAAAGGAATTGTTTCTCATAATAGATGAATTTTTAGTGTATTTTGAGTCGGGTCACTACATATCATCAGTTTCACTTTTGCCCCAATTGTCCTTAGAAACAACCTATTAAAATCAACGCTTAAATTAAAATCAATCTAGTAATTTTTATATTTCTAGGGCTCTTTTCACCAACATAGCCTAGTCTAGTGTCTTGGGGTAGGGAGTAATTAACTCTCCAAGACAATTAAAACAACAAAGTAGTCGATCTTGCAGTAGGAAAAATCCAATAGTCACTTGTATGCCTTGGGAAGCTCCTCTTAAAGGAGTCAAGCACGAGGTCATATCTGAACCAGTGCGATAATCAATTCTATCTCATTGGAAACGATAGCAGATGTGCGCGTATTAACAACGGTAAACCTCAGATAGACCATTGTCGAGGAGTCTGGGGTCACTTGTCGGTATACCTTGGATTATGTCAAGGAGCCTTCAAGGGGATTGAGCTATGTTACTCTGCCCTTGTGCGTATGTCGAATCGTAGACTGTTCCCCCAGGTATATTAGTTCCTGTTGGTAACCTTAGTGGCCATAATCTTTACAGTTTTTTTTCCTAAGGTGATGGTGGAGGAAAGATCTCATTGTACCTGGAGCATATGTCAACTAGACTCACTTGGACTCTCCAGAGGGTTATCTTCACTCGAGATGGTTTAAGTGGAGAAACTTGCACTGGTCTGTTTCATTAAGCAGGTTGTCGAGGTAACTGTTCCAACTACCATTTCTACATGAAAATACTACGAAGTTGGATTTCATCACCAACTAATGTTTTTAGTGTGGGAATTTACTATTTGTGTGTGGTTTGATCTCCTAGATTTTTAAGCGTGTGATTCATTTTTTTGTTTCCTTAGCGACTTTAGGAGTTTTCATTGAAATTTTCTTTGATTTCGTGTGATTAATAGTTTTTAATCGTGGTTGAATTACCAAGATAATCACGTAGACTCCAAGGGAAACCCCCTGAGTATACACCAAGCCAAATTTAAGGACTGAAAGCTTTAGTCCCACATACTACAAGTAGAATTCGATCAACAGAACCAGGAGAATCATCCTTAATTACTCATCCTGATTATCAATCACAAATAGTAGAATATATTCAAGAGCCAATTTCAATTTCCGAAGTTACTGGAATTATTTATCCTACCATTGAATTAGTTGAAGAGCTTGAAATTTCTGAACCAGACACTGAACCTGTTGTGTTGGAACCATCTTCAGGATTTGTTACTTCGAATTCCAGTCATCCTGATTCACCTAGGGTAAGACATCGCATTACTGAAAACCTTCCTTCTAAACTCATATGTATTAAAGAACTTGTTGGTCCAGAAGAAGACGTAATTCTTCCCGAAAACCAAGAAACTTTGAATCTTAGGGAGCGTGAATCAATATTCTACAGTCCTTTTAGAACTGACGCTTGGTATTTATCATTGACAGATTTTTTACAAAACGCAGGTCTTACTTATTCACCACCCCGAATTCCTTTCTACCCTACACCGAGAGGTTATCATCCTTCATCAGCTATGTCGGGTGAGTCATCTATGTTTTCTCAATCTCCGAAAACATTTTTATATGGTGGTCTGTTTGTTCCTTCGGGATACTAGTCGCTCTCTGGTACTTTCCCAGGGGCAGCTCCTCAACCAATTGAACAAGCATTATCAGCAGGTAAAAATGGAACAAACACTAAAACTTTGAACACAAAACATATTTTTATGATGTCTGGAAATATTCCAAATCCTCAACCTCAAGGAAGTCAGCTACCACCTGGGGGGGGAACTCAAGGAAGTCAGTTACTGCCTGGGGGGCAACCTCAAGGTAGTCAATTACCACCCGGAGGGCAACGTCAGGGTAATTTTTTACCAGGTCAAACTGTAGGTCAATATTACCTGCCTGGGGAACAACCTCAAGGACAGTACATACCTCAAGTTCAATATCAACCTCAGGGACAGTACATACCCCAAGATCAACCCCAGAGTCAGTTTATTCCTCAGGGTCAATATCAACCCCAGAGTCAGTTTCTTCCTTAGGGTCAATATCAACCCTAGATTCAGTACATGCCTCAAGGTTATAAACCTCAAGGTCAGTACCCAACTCAAGGTTTCCAACCTCCTTCCAGTCAACCATTGTTACAAGGAACTGGAACTTTTCCAGTTAATTATCAAACTTACGTTCAACCAGATTATGGTCCTTCATATGCACAACATTTTATGAGTCAATACCCCGGAATGCATATCGTGTGGGATCCATCTCAAATTCAACATACTATGCAACCTAATGTGCAGTTACCCAATCAAACTAGACAGCTCATAGGTTCTGGTCCAACCCAACAACTTTTCCAGCCTACCATTCAAGTCTCTGCACCTGGTTCTATTCAGAAGCCTCGGCCTAGTACACCTAGAACTCCGCCTCAAACTTCTGTTGTTGTTGCAACTTCTATTCAACCTACCACACCTATTTCTAGAGTATCTGCAGCTCCTGTTTCTTCTATCCCTGCATCAGTGCAAATTCCTCAAGTATCTGTGCCATAGTCAGGACCTACAATTCAGACTACGACCCAAATGCCTACAGGACAAGATGGTACAAGTACAGTTGTCGCTAGTCAACCACAATTTACTTATCAACCATACCAGGGACAGTATCAATTTGGACAGGCTACACAAAATCCAGCTTATCAGTATCAACCGTATCCTGGGTATACTTATCAAATACCTCAACAACCCCAGTATGGTCCGGTTAATCCTGGTTATCCAGGAGGATTTACGATTCCCAATGCGCATCCAATTCCAAGATATGTTGGATATCCTCCTCCTGGAACTGGTTTGATCACACAAGGTTATCAAGACCCTAGCTATCAGTTACCGTTTATAGAAAATTTAGATTTACCTGATCTATCACGCCTTACGAACAATCATATCTTTTATCTTCTGTATTGGTCGCCATTGCCTAATAAGTTTCCCAGTGATATTCCAAAGTTTGAGGGTAAGTCAGGAGAGGACCTATCTAATCACGTTATGAATTATCACCTCTAGTGTGCATTTAATTCACTAATCGATGATTCAATTCGGTTATGTATTTTTCAGAGAACTCTCATTGGTCTAGCTACCAAATGGTACATTGAGTTACCACGAGGCTCATTTAATAATTTTAATGTACTAGCTACTGCTTTCTTAACCCATTTTAAATTGCCTGTCAGATACGAAAATGGCACGAAATTGCTGACTTCATTAAAAAAATCTACATCTACGTACATATCCGATCACATTCATGAATGGAGACGTAGGAGGCGTTTAGTGAAGGCTTTTATTCCGGATCAAATTTTGGCTAAATGGTTTAGTAAATCGTTTTTTCCCAAAATTACTGAAGATGTGGCCAAAGGAGGCGTTGTTACAGAAGAGAAAGTCATTTCTCAGGCTCAGTACCTTGACCTTGTATATACACAATCAGGTACTTTGTATGATAAAATCCTCGATTTACCAAGACCTGTTCAATTAACTACAACTCCTTCCAGATCTCATGCCGCTGATGGTGTAATTGGTTCTGTTAAAACTGGTAAAAGTAAGAAGAAATCTTCCAAGACGACTTCTCCTATTATCACTTTACCCAATTCACGGAAAGGAGATTCTTCCATTGAAACTTCCGCCGATATTCATGTTGTAGAATCATCTATAGCCACTTAAAATTGGTGGTAAAAAGAAAGGTAAGAATAAAAAAAAAAATTCAAAAGTTAAAAACGATAAAACTGAACCAACTGACGAAAAACGAAAACCTCGTTATCCTTGTCTGATCTGTGATGAGGATCATTTTACGAAAGAGTGCTCGCATAGATCCGAGGTATCGAAATTCGTTAAGGGTTCACCCATACCTACTATCTTGAAGGATCCCTTTCCTGCTCAAGATAGTAACATGATTGGATCTTCCTCAAATGCACTAGAGTATATCTTCATGGTTGCGATGCGATCGCAAGATGACGGTATTAAAAATCCTGGTAAAGAAGCAGAAATTTCTAATTCAGCATCAACTACATTTCCCTCAGTTTCTAATCCGCTACAAATCGAGAAACAAAATCCTGACTTAGTAATCAAACAGCCTGCTAAAGGTGTACTTCGTAAATCAGCTTTCAATCCACCATTATGGAAATTTTGAGGTCTAAAAGGGGCCTCCTAAGAAAAATGTACAATCAAAATTCACTTTATGAGAACCAATCACATTCTAGGGGATGACATCATCCCTAATGGTTGAGGTGGCATTTCTTGAGTTAAAGGTACTTAGTTGTCACATTCTCAATGGTGCATAAAAACTCATGGTTAACCATGGTAGTGGTCTAAGTACTTTTAAAGTCAAAGTAAAGTACTCATAATAAATGTCATTTCACACTTTTTGAATAAAAATATATTATTTTCATTTCATATTTCTTGAAAGAAACAATGCATATCCCTATAAGTTTATTATATTATATTATATTATATTATTTTATTTTATTTTATTTTTATATAGTATATTAATTACATGTTATTATACAATTTATATAATATAGATTTTAATTAATAACATATAATATAATTCATAATTAATAATTTTATATTTATATTTTATTTTAAGTTATTTAAGTACAAAGGAAAAATGCATTAGTTGTTCAATGATAATGAATTTTTCTTGAAAAGTTCATTCTTATTTATAGTCACATCAATACAATTTTTTTATTAATTTTATTTTGGTACAACTTTTGAATAAAATTTAACTATGGTTACATGAATTGTGGTGCAAAAAGTGAATTGCAAATTCATAAATATTATTTTATTGGTTTAACTATTATTTTATTATTTCCTTAGGAGGCCCATTTTAGACCTCAAAATTTCCCTAATGATGTGAGAGCTGCTCAGAATTACAATATTGTTGAAGACTTTGAAATTTCCCCTTCAGCAATGTCGGCTTTGGAAGTGCTACAATCATGCCCAGCCCAAAGAAAATTACTATTGTCAGATTTAGGAGCCATAGACCTCTAGGATTCGAACCTCATGATCTTCGATTTAGAGAATTTTACACCCCGCCTACCCCATCAAATGGCTTTTCAAATTTCGGTAATAGTCAAAAACAAACGTATCTTTCATATTGTTGTTGATGAAGGGGCTTCTACGTGTATTATGTCGTTAAAATGTTGTAAATCACTTGGTTCTCCGTCAATTAACCAATCGCCGAATATCCTCAAAGCTTTTGATGGAAGAGGTTTTCAAACGTATGGTATTTTATAGGATCTACCAATAGAGGTCAAAGGAAAAACCATTAATCTAGATGTGGAAGTGGTTGATGCCCCTCTGGATTACAACCTTCTCCTGGGTCGTAGTTGGTCTTATGCCATGACTGTTGTTGTATCGTCGGTCTTTGGTCTCATCATGTTTCCTCATAAAGGAAAGATCGTTAAAATAGATCAGCTCTCATATTATTCATCCGACCCAACCTCTATTGATAGCATCCAGCATATCGGAAAATCGACTATCCCTTATAAGGATGTCGGAGTAGGTTTGCTTAAAGATTCGGCTTTACTGGGGACTTTTTCCCTGCCTGCTCCCAACATACCGCCTCATATTGCTAAGATCAATATGATTACATAAAGTACTATTTCCTTTGATGATCCTTGGATAGTACCTTCAGAATCAGAACTGGACTCTTTCGATGGTGGGATGCCTTTGAGTCCTTTTGAGTTAACATATCAGGCAGTATAGTCATTTTCTGATACTCCTTCAACTGAATCTGATCTAGTGAATGTGATCAATGAGGAGTCACTTTCAATATCGAGCTCAGCTTCAACATCAATTCTAGATCTTGGTCAACACATATTTAATATTGATGAACATATTCGTGAATTATTGTCTGTCGATGAATTTCCATGGGAAGATCTTCATCATAGGTCTTCATTTTTACCTGATCTCGATCATTTTGAGAATGATTTTTCCTCCATTTTTACTACTGGTTACGTCAAAGAACCTCATAATCCTCTTTCATCTTCCGATTCTAAATCGAATTTAGAAAACATTTCTATAACGGTTCCCATTGACATTTCAGTAAAATCCGGAATTGTTGAAAACATTCATATAGGTGCTTCTTGTACGACTGATGAAATCCAAGCATATAAAGCCCTATTTCAGGAATTCCGCGACATTTTCGCCTGGTCATATGAAGAAATGCCAGGAATCGATCTGTCAATTGTTGTTCATGAAATTAAGACATACCCAGATGCTAAACATGTCCGACATAGATTACGTCAGATACATCCGCGAAAATCTACCGCTATTAAAGCAGAAGTTGAAAAATTACTTCGTGAAAGTTTCATTTATCTGATTCTGTTAACGGATTGGGTATCTAATATCGTTCATGTCAATAAAAAAAAAGGAACAATACGAGTATGTATCGATTATAGGGATATAAATCGAGCTTGTCCAAAGGAAAATTACCCAACCCCTTATCTCGATCAAATTATTGACGATTGTGCTGGAAGTGAAATGTTTTCATTCATGGATGGATTTTCTGGCTACAATAAAATAAACATACTCCCTGCAAATCAACCTAAAACAGCTTTCATTTGTCCATGGGGGACTTTTTCTTAAATCGCAAATTACCTTTTGGACTTAAGAATGTTGGCACCACTTTTAAGAGGGAAATGTCTTATGCATTTCATTACATTAAACACATTGTGCAACCCTACCTCAATGATTTTCCTGCTCATTCCACACGCAGAGCAGATCATATCATTCATTTACAAGCCATTTTTATACGATGTAGGCATTATAAGATTCGTCTAAATCCTCACAAATGTGTTTTTTGTGTACAATCTGGACGATTGTTGGGATTTATTGTCTCAAAGGCAAGCATTCGTGTCGATCCATCGAAGGTAGAGGCTATCATCAATTTACCTCCTCCTTCTACTCTTCGCCAACTCCAAAGTTTGTAAGGTAAAGCAAACTTTTTGCGTCGATTCATTCCTAACTACGCCGAGTTAACGAAAGGTTTTACCAGGTTGTTAAAACAAAATATTCCTTTCTTTTGGGACGAGATCGCTGATCGATCTTTTGATTCTCTTAAATATGCATTGACCCATGCATCATTATTACATCCTCCCAATTACAACCAGGATTATTTTTTGTACCTCGCCGCTTCCTATTCCATGATAGGAATGGTTCTAGTTCAAGAAAATGAATTCCATGGTGAACATGTGATTTACTATCTTAGTCGCAATTTGCATCCAACTGAAATAAAATATTCACATGTGGAGAAATTGGCCTTGGCAGTCGTTCAAGTTGTCCAACGTTTTCGTTATTACATACTTTTACGCAAAACAACAGTGATTTCTGATTGTAACCCTATGATGTATATTTTAACCAAACAATTTCTAGGGGGAAAATACTCCAAATGGATTGTTATCCTATAGGAGTTTGACTTGGAATTTGAAAAATCCAAATCAAAGAAGTCATTGATATTTGCTGAACTTATGTGTGACTTCCCACATACTGATACAAAAATTGTGGTGGAACAACTGATCTCGGATGAATCCTTGTTTCTTATTAGTACCATTGATCCTTGGTATGGAGATATCATTGTTTATCTTCAGACCCAATCTTTTTGGCCCAAACTTTCATGGTCACAACGACGTAAAATCTGTTTCCAGTCTCAGCAATATCATATTGTTGGCGACACACTATACTGTTGCGGTGTGGACTCTGTTTTTCAACGATGTCTCACCCATCAAGAAGCCGAAAAAGTTTTAAATGACTGTCACTCTGGAGCATGTGGCGGTCATATGTCTGGGTATTCCACAGCCCAAAATATATTATGCGCTGATTATTTTTGGCCGTCCTTATTTAAAGATTGTATTTATGCGGTCTAAAAATGCCATAATTGTCAAATATTCGATCGAAATATGCGTGCACCACCCACTTCTCTTCACCCTATAATTGTTATCGTTCCTTTTTCAAAATGGGGCATTGACTTCATTACATGTAACCGTCACTCGGCCGGTGGGCATGGGTATATTATTCTCGTAGTAGATTATTTTACCAAATGGGCCGAGGCGATGCCTACATTGTGGCAGATGGAAAAACTGCAGCTACTTTCGTGTTCAATCATGTGATTACTCGTTTCGGTGTACCCCAAGTGATAATTACTGACCATGGGAGCCATTTTCGAAACATCATGATGACCGAGCTAACTGACCAACTTGGCCTGCGCCATGACAATTCTACATCATATTATCCACAAGCTAATGGTCTGGTCGAAGCGATTAATAAATTTTTAGTCACCATGATCAAACGAATCATTGGAATTCATAAATCGAATTGGCATACCATGCTCTTTTCAGCACTTTGGGCATATCGGACCTCAGCAAAAACATCAATAGGTTTTACCCCTTTTCAACTGGTTTACAGTTTAGAAGCGGTATTACTGATTGAATGCGAGATATTGTCACTCCAACTAGCCATAGAGCTACTATTAGCCATTTCTGAAGAGGAGAAACATTTTTTGTACTTGGCTCAATTAGATGAGAATCGGCGCACCGCTGCATTAGCTACTGAGACTCGTGTGAAACGAATGAAAGCTCAGTATGATAGAAGTGTTACACCTCGTATTTTTTCAGAAGGATACCTAGTTTTGATATATGATCAAGCTAACGATAATCTAGGGGTTGGGAAATTCAAACCCATGTGGCATGGTCCTTATATTGTCAAGCGATAGCTTGCAAAAGGGACCTATGAATTGATTGATTTTGATGGGGTCTCTTTAGGCAAACCCAAAAATGGGCTTTATTTGAAGAGATATTACGCTTGTTTCTTGTGTGGAGATTTTTCATGTATATTAGTTATTTTCTAGATGGTATGTTGTAGATTAGAAATGTGTGCCTAGCTTAAGTGTGCTTTCACTACTATTCCTGCTTATCTGGATTACTCTTGATATTGCAGATGTCAATGTATTTTCAAACATACATTGGTTTTGCTGATGGCACTTGTCGTAGTACACTGAACATTTCTTCTGCAGCCTGGGTTATTTATTCACCCACTGACGAGTTAGTATCTATAAATGGGGTAAGCCTCAGTCAAACGACGAAAAATATTGCAGAATATAACGCAGTTATTGAGTTATTGTCTGAATCCATTTCATTCGAAATTTAGAGTTTGATCGTTAGGTTAGATTCTGAACTCATTGTATTACAATTAAATCAAGTGTATGCAATTAGAAACCCAGTGTTGTTAAGATTATTTTTGAAAGTTCGTCTCTTGGAACGAGAATTTGATTATATTGAGTATCAACACATTCCAAGAAATTTAAACACATTAGCAGATGCAATAGCTTCTAGTGTTATAAATAGAAATTTGTGATAATAAAAGCAGTAAATCAACATTCGATAACATGTTGAATAGGTAACTGGAAATAGTAGTATATCATAGCATAGAGTAGTGTTTCAAAAAATAGTACATCGTCCTTGATCATAGGTTCAAAATGCCTTATAATCGGGAAAAAATTGATACAAAAAATGATATGAGTCTATACAGTCGATCATCCACTGTCCGTGGAAATGATCATGATAATATACTACAGCCCATGCCACCCTGCTCAGGAATCTCCTAAACGGTCCAAGAACCCCAATGACATATCTCTGCAAGCGAAGTGGAATTTTGTCTATGGTAGTCTCTGGGATGTCCATAGTCAGTCGCTCCAGATGGTGTTCCAAATCAGTAAGGATCTCTGTTGTCTGATCCTGTGGTGGTGGTGCTTCTGCAATTGCATCCCTTTGCCTCCTCTCGAAGGGGCGGAGAGTGACTGGTCGATGAGGACTCACATCTACATTTGAAATTTTTGTTATCAGTTTTGGATGATTTGAAAAACAAAATAAAAATTAGAATTTAGAACATCTCAAAAATGGTTCTTACCTGAGTTATCCCACTGAGCTCCCGGAGGAAGTGGTATATCCTGATCACCACGGTAATCCATCCCAGCATAAGGGAAGTCTTCTATCACGAAGAGTTGGTTCTCTAACCAACGGAAGTAGGCGGGGGGAAATCGAACAATCTCTGTACCCTCACTGTGACGGGCCATCAAAGCAACCCATTGAACCATCTGAGGCTCTCGGACTCTACCATGATCAACTGGAATATGTTGCGAAGCCAGTAAAGGAATCCTCTCTAGAAAAAAATTAACTACGATCGATCCATATCCGAAGTTATTTAACTTCTCGTTCTTTTCTCTAGTTAGTTTGCCTTTGATATTAGCCAACACTGCCTCGCACCAATTGAATATGGTGCCTCAGAAACAGTCCACTGCAATCTGCATTTGAGATCCAGTAGCAACATGTAAAGCTGCACATCCACATAACCTGGTTATGGTAAATGCAACTACTTTCAACTCAGGATGGATGATGGTTTTGATATCAATCCGTTTGTCTTTAGGATCGGCCTCATCATTGCAGAACTCTAGTTGTAGGCTAGCAACAGATTGGCCACCTGGTCTAGCCCCAAATAGAGAAAGTGGTTCGCCTCTTTTAGATAAACCAGTCAGAAAGTATATGTCCTCCAGCTTGATTTCGAGCCGTTTTCCTCCAATCACAAAACACTAGTCCTGTACATCCCACTTGTTTACCAACCAAGTGAGAAGGTCTACTTGGGCTCTCATGCCACTGATAGCCCAGAATTTTAATAATCCGCATGCTCTCAAAACTTGTAATGTAGGTGGATGAATCATTGCAGCTTCATCCACCTCCTCTTGTTCACGTTCCTGCCAGATAAGCATTGTAAATATCCTACAATGAAGAAAATTAAAGATTAGAATCATTTTAAAAAGAAAATTTTGGGTAAATTGGAGAGAAAATGTGTTTTTAAATTCTTCACGGTGCCCCCGCACCTTTTTTCAAAGATAGTGCGTAGCTATGCATGGTCCCTGTACTAAAAGTGCGGGACCACGACATTTTTCTTTGTAAGAAAATGTCGGGGTCCGCAGGTACCATGTGTCTTACCTGCGGACCCCTGTGAGTGGAATTTTGAACCTATTTCTTCCCCAAAAATGAATTTTTAACCCTAAATTAAGGAAATGAATGAATGAAAAGAAAGGAAAAGAGAATGTGGATTACCTAGAGCAGACAATTTTTGATTTGAACGGTTGGTTTGTCCATAATCTTCTCCGGAGCGTTTTTGGCCAAAAGCTCTCAAATTTTCACTATGAACTCAAATGGTAAAAATGAATTTGGAAAACTCCTTTTTATAAGTTTTTTCAAAATAAATGAAATTTAATTTTGTTTATTTTTCACTTTAAAGAGATGGTTTCTCAAAATATTTTTATTTTATTTAAAGCAGGTGCGTTTAATTTTTTGAGCTTTTGTGCAGAATACCGGATTTTTAGGGTGAAATGGTCATTTTTTATGAAGAGTATACTTTTATCACTTTTTTGGGCTCTTAAAAAATTTTACGAAAAATCGAAACCATGAAGTCCTCTTTTTAGCCCTTTTCAAACTCTCTAAATATGAAAAGATTTTCGAGTACTTGACTATTCGAACTCGTTAAAGGAAATGAACAATCGTCCCTTTAGTATAAGTTTACCCCTTTTCCAGACTGAAATGGACTATTTATGAAAAAGGTATGCATTGACTAATCATGGTCAATAGAGTTCTCTCCCGCATTATTTTATCCTTTGTCAAGCCTGAGAGACTAAAATTACAAAAACACCCATGGATTTTTCTTAAGTTTTTTCTTCTGACTCCCTAAAAATGAAAAACACTGAGTTTCTCCTATACTGGACTCGTTAAAATTTAAACAATAAAGGACCTGTCGATTACAAACAGGAACAGACCACTCCTTCTTAGGGTTCGATTTTAAAGTAAGTTGGATTCATCTGAAGGATGATCTTATAAACAAGCAAATGTTATCCTCCTCAAGCTTGTCAAAAATAAAGAGGTACTTACAAGAAATGGTGGGTGAAAAAGAGAAGATGAATTCATTTGTTACTATTTGATTTAAAAGTAGTATACCACTCTTGAACACGACACTTTTGTCACACTTCTACCTGGGTTGGAAAAATCCTTTGCCTATCAGTTAATCAAACCACATTGAAGGTCTTCAGCTGGTTTATGGGTATTAGCTTAGGGCAACTGTTACCAAACCATATGTAGTGTCATTATGTGTTCAAGAGGACAGTCAAACAAACCATTCATCTGCAAAAATTTGTCTCCATTCGCGTTGACCATCTCTGAGTCAGTCCTTGCAAAAAATTTCTTCAAAACTTGATCTATGGTTTTGTGTCGTGAGCTTGCTTACGATAGATCACTTTCTATCGATGATAGCTCATCATCTAGGAAGTTGATCTAGAATCTGTCAGTACCTTGGAATCTGCATGCCTTAATGGCAGGTTTTTTTCCTTCGACGACAGGTTGCATCATTGACCTTCGATCAAATGATTCCGTGAAATGTTCGACTTCAGATCACTTATTCACATTTCATGGATTGTACTGAGTACTTTGAGAGAAATTTTCATTATTGGTGGTTTCTCTCACACTTGTTAATATTTCACATCATTGACTGGTAATCAAGTGGGTTCTACCATGTTCAACTTCAACACATTTAATCGCATGGACAGAATCGTACTAGTTCAGGAAGCAGAAATCAAGACCCTGGATCTAGTTTCCACCATCCAGGCTACGAGGAGTTTTATTATACATTATGAAGTAGACTATTCATTACAAATGGTTGCGTCCATGTTGTGTCTACAATATTGATGTAATATTAAAATCATTTCTGTATCAAAACAAGTTTAGTTGGTTTTTGATCTGAGTATGGGAATGCCTACCTCAGTGATGATATATATATATATATATATATATATGTATGTATGTATGTATGTATGTATGTATGTATGTATGTATGTTTTGCATTGAATGTTTTTACAGGGTTCCGAATGGGGTGTCCACAGGCTAATCCTTGAAATGATAAAGCACATCACACTTCAAATGCTCTCAGACTTTGCATTTTAGGGGGGAATTTGTTACACTGAAATTTGTCACCATGACATTTTAGTACTACAACATCAAAGTTCCTAAAATCAAGCCTTGAAATTGAGAGAAAAGCTCATAAAAGTCTTAAAAACACTTGTACCGCACTTTCTCTTAACATTGCCTGTGGTGCCGCACCTATTTGTTCTAAAGCATGTGGAGCTAAATGTAATTTTTATTCATTAAGGGTGTGGACCCTTGTAAAAGGTAAAATAAAGGTGGAAAGTAACATTTAGAAGCCTAGCAGTCAAATCTGGAAGCTTCTAGAATCAATTATCCGGTTGAAGGTTCACTCCTATCATGTATGTTCATTCCTCCATTATGGGAGCCTACCCCTTGGTTTATGGAGCTCAATCTCTTCAAAAGAGCATTATATCCCCTCTTATGTGGAGCTTTAACCTCCTCTCTTTTCCTATAAATTCAAGCCATAGTGCAGCTTCAAAGGGACTTAGACTTTGAGAATTTTTGAGAAGAAATGTTGTAGAAACTTAGACTCTCTTAACCGATCATTATGTGGGAATGATTACACACCCATGTGAATTTTAGCTGAGAGAGTGCAAAGCATGCTAGAGTAAAGGAAATGCATGTTCCGGACTCTAGTAAGGCCTGTACGACATCAAGGCGGACACGGTTGTAAGGCTCTTTCTTCATCAAAGATAATACGAATAAATCTCGTTTTCTCAATGAGTTCTTTAATTAAGTAGCTTGTTTATCATGTTTTATCAATGAGTTATTTAATTAATTAGCTTGTCTCTTGAATTCCTTGATCATCTAGATAGATATATGATTCGTGAATTAGTTTATATTATGCAGGTGCTATTGATTTTTTCCATGTTTGTGATTGTAGATCTTTGAAGATGACACTTTCAAGCAACTGGAAAGAATATCATTATGAACAGCGATGTAGTATAGGTAGGTCTTCAAAACCCCTGTTGTAGCTAATTCTGAATCGAATATTATCTAGAGAAAATAGTTTTTGTTTATCTGTTTGTTGCTAGTTGTCTGTAGGACACTTGGGAGGTCTTTCTTGTCAGCAAGAATGACTTATCTATCCAACAGGCCCATAGTGATAGATGTGATTTCCATGCTCATCGTAGTAATGTGAAATATTGATAGGAGCTTGAACTTGCTAAGAACCCTGGGGGAAGTAATTCTATTTTTGAATGGCCATCATATATTAGTCGCACGTCAAACCTCCAAGAATAGGATTAGAGGAGATAGGTGCACTACCAGTACGTTAGAGGACTCCCGATACGTGAGGTTGTGATCCACTCCTGGCAGGTCCAACATATATCGCAGAAGCAATAGGAAGCGTCCCACAAACAATAGAGGATGGCAGTAATGACGGAATCACATTAATAGAGGGTGTGGATGAAGCTACAAAATGGTGGTTTGGATTGGGATAGATGTAACGATCGTCGACACAATGGGAGTCGAAGGGGAGGGACCTGACACAAACGACCCTTCTGAAGGAGCCAATGTACCCGACCATATTGGATTTTGATACAAAGGTGTATCACCAGAAATCATCTGACTCAACGAATGTTAACCATCTGGTAGAGATAAGGGCTGCAAGGAAGGTTGACCCGAGACATAAGGAAAATCTCTGGAGGGAACTGATATTCTCCCGTAGAAACATAAGTCTCTTCACTACTATTAGGACTCATGGAATCCATGTCAGATGAAGACATGTTGTCGTCGAAAAGGCGACGAGCAGTCGCAAGTAAAGCACGAGTTAATGGTGATTCACGCAGTTGTGAGGGATCTTCCCTCAAAAAGGCCCAAGCGTTCGGAGCTTCCCAATTAATATAAAATGGTTCCTCGGGAGGAGATCAAGTGGAAAGAGGTTGAATACTCAAAATAATAAAATGTGAGTAGCCTAGAGTCATAAAAAATTGATATGTCTGCAAAGAAACTTCGAGGGGAGATGCTTCACTACGAGGTAATGAAGGGGACGACGAAACTGGTGGTTCCGCCATCGTGACCTTGTCTCTAAAATAGGAGAGAAAAGAGATTACCAATTCGAGGCTTTAAGACCAATGACTAAAGAAGTACTTATGAGAAAGCCAAGAAAATAAATTTAATGGGCATGTGATTGTAGGTAATTAATTTTATGGCACTGAAACAAAACTCTTCCTTTTCATATTTTAAGAGTCGAGAAAGGGAAAAAGGTGACTCTAGTCACTTTCAGTTTGGACAAGCTTGTAAGGAAAGGTGCTCGATGATATTTTCAAATTTTAAAGAGTCACGGAAAGATCAAAATGACTACTCAGGAAATCTAAGCAAGAGGGTGTACCAAGCTCCCGTGAACTGCAATATACACCTTGGTGATCAAATGAAAGAGAAATGACCAAGGACATAACGTACGTGCAGGCAGTCTCTCCAAATTCTATGTTCAGTGTATCATGGTTATAGGGCGACAAACTCGGCTTCCTATGGATAAAGGATTGCAACCTACGAGGGTCTCCCTTTATATACTCAACCATATGGGGAGCGCAAGTTTGTGCTATTGTTGTTTAATGCCAAATGGCAAATGGCAGCTACTAGGTTGAACAACGCTGAAACATGTCACTAGCCTAGGCTTCTAAAATATGAGCGTTTAGTTTTAATGCTTCCTTAGGTTAATTGAGTTCATTTTAAAGTTTATCTTGAAATTATGTTTCAGTTTCAAGGCCTTACTGAATGTAATATCAAGTCTCTAATGCACAACTACATGAGAAAGAATATCATTCTGATTTGATGAACAACTAGCTAAGAGAAGGATAGTACTTCACCACAAAGAAGCGATCAATCGAATGTAAGAAGTATTTTTCTTAATTCTACTAACACAGCCAAAGCAGAAAACGAAAGAATTTTCTCTTCTTGTTCACTTTTTATTGAGAAAGCTACTAATGCAAAAGAACACTTTTCATTTTCAAACAGAGAGAAATAATGAAAATTTTGTTCTTTTATATGAATGAGAAGCAATAATGCACTGTTACACTAAAAAGGACAAAACGATGACTAGTTTTGAGCAACTCGAATGAAATGATCAAACATGAAGAGACCAATCCAAAGAAAATGCAAAACACACTCAAAACATACATGCATTCCTTCACGTAGAAATAAGACTTTCAAATCGACTCAATCAACAATGTGATCTATGCTCAGGGTGATAGATGGAAGGTCAAACAGACACCAAAATGACAGTTCGATGACCCAAAAACACGTAGAATCTAAAGAAAATACCAAACAATCAGTCAACAAGGTAAAAATATGAAAGACTAGACTGACTCATACACAACTCAAAAGCTCAGTGATGTAGCCAAACAAGCAAATGAAGACACCTAGAAACCCTAGGATGAGAAGCCACATTGAATGGATGAGAGACAATCAACTGAAAAGAATGAGACAGGGAAGTCAAAAACAATCCAAGTGGACTAATCCAGAAGAGAAAAACCAATCCATAGGGTAAGAAGCACTAGAAAACTCATGGAAGAATCCTAAATCCAAACCTATAGGATTTTGTGCAACTTCTCAGCTGTAATCCGCGGTGAACAGGGGAAATTTCACCTATAAAACAGGCAACCCGCACCAATCGGCGCAATTGTTAGGGAAACAACAGTGCCGAGTAAGGAAACCAAGGAAAGGAGAAAAGAAACTGAGGAAAATCCAGGTTGAACACTCTGAATAGGTGAGATGGCTTGAAATAGTCAAACAAGCTAAAAAAACCAGATAGATAGCAATACGACCAAAGTCAGACAGACAAGAAAAAATCCAAAATGAATCAACAAGAGATGACAGACACACTTTCCCTAGTATGGTCGCCAACTTTTTCAGCAGGAAAATCTCCTCTGCGGACAGAGGTGATCCCTCTAGCCCTAGGGAAGCTCTAGCAACAAGGGAACATGTTGGATTCCTGAGTTCCTAGCTTATAAATGAAATATGAAGCGGAACAGATATCCTACCCCAGTCCAACGCTTTTGTCGTGGCACGCAGCAGCGATCCTTCGATATTTATCTTCACGCCTTGTGCTCCATGTTGGTGACGATGTTCACACATCTACACAAAGGTCAAACAAACGATAACAGCATACAAGCATATACATTCATCTATAGCTATTCAACTAGTCAAGGAGAGAAAACACTTTGCATATAAATGGAAACAAATTTGGAACCAGAAACCAGTAATGTATTATTGATAATGAAAAAGAATTTTACAAACTTATGAGACGTTGCAGATCTCCTTCGACGGGTTCAGTTGAGCACATCTCAAGCATTCGTTTGGCATTCGACTCGATGAGGCAATGGGCTTAAACTCTCTCTCAACAATGGGTTTTTCTCTGCTCCTTTCACACCAGCTATGGCTATGACTGTTTAGCTAGTTGAATCAATGTGAGGAGGAAGAATTTATAGGAAAGGAGGAGGTGGTTTGGGATCCCACATAAGGTGGAGGGGAGGTCTATCCATCTAGGGAGTTGCACAATTGTAGGAACCAACAAGCCAAAGGGAGAAACTCGATTTGATTTACTCGAACATACCATGATGACTCCGCTCATGAAGCTGTTAAGCATGGAAGCTTCGCTTCTATTTTTTAAAAAATTTCCAAAATCAGCTCAGCGCAGGTGCCCTTCTGAGACAGAGCGCCAAAAGGCGCGGGGCCCAATGTTAATTTCTCCATGGGCACGAGGCCATAACTTCCTATCAGCGCCGACCCAAAATCATATGTTTTTGAAGGTCCGCTTGAGGAATGATCAATAGATATTATGATCCTTGCATGCCAATGGATGCAATGACTTTTGTGGAAATGTATGACAGTACACAGAAGTCACTGAAATGGTCCTCCAATGTTCGGGATGGGGATTTCAGGGATGGTGAAAAAATACTGTGTAACACTGATACAAATATTAACTTAATAATAAGGAACATTATTAAATATGAAAGACAAGACAATTAAATACCTTACCATGTCAAAACATGTAGTTTGATGCTTACTTGAGTTGATGATGATGGTCAAAAAGAGGAAAAATAGGTAAGAGAGAGTGTCAAAATGAAGCAATCATGAGGCTTTACATTCCCCCACACAGAGGTCATTTCATGTCCTCATGAAAAAATGCAAAATTGATGACACCTATCCACTACTGCATTTCTCCTTAGACTTCTGCTAGTACATCCAAGTTTATCTTCTTTACCTTATTTTTAACCACTGCCATTCTTGGCTTTTTCATCAAGATTTTATACTTTAGAATGACTTTTCTTTTAAGAGCTCTATTCTTTTGCTTCAACTTCTTTTTTTTCTTATACCATAGGCCCAAATGCAAAATAATATTATCATTCTTAGTTTTTTCAATTTTATTATGTATCCTTAAGGCCTCATGCTCCTATTGTATGTGTCTATTTAGCGTCTTCAACTCAAAGATTTATTGTTTCAAAGTGTCTATAACTGGAGGTTCTTGTGGACCACTATACTGAGCTTCTTTCCCTTGATTTAAAAATTATGTTTTTTATGTGCCTCTCTTCTCCAGAGATTCAATGTAATCATAGATTTATTACTGCACATGATCAATTTCTGGTCTTTTTCAGCCTGGGCTATGAATAGGTGAGATGACAGTAGGTGATGGAATCCTTGATTCCTCTTCTTCCTCCAAATCAATGTTGTATGTACTTTTGTGGGATGGTTCCTTCATTGTTTGGTTAAGTCTAGCACTTATTCTAACATTTGATGGAGGGGGGTTTTGAGTTTTAGCTCTTTTCTTCTTTGTTTTAGGCTCCTTTATTTTCTTGGATGTACTTTCTTCTTTTATGTTGTCTTTATTTCTTCTAACACCTTGCTTTTTAATGCTTCCTAGAATTTCCACAATAGGAATCTCATCTTTTGACTGATCTTGTGGTTGTGGTTGTTGTACATTTTCAATAGGATTTTTAGTTTTTCTCTTCCTCCCTCTCTTTTTTCTGTTGTTGTTGGGTTGCTTTTGATCTCCTTCCTTGAAATAATTCCTAACTAGGAAGTTATCCCAATTATCTCCCAAATTTTCAAGATGAAATTCAATGAGTATTTTGATAAGTTCATAGTGATACATGGTGTTTTCTATGAATTGAATCTTTCTCTAAACATTCCCTGACATCTTTCTTAAACTATTTAACAAGAAATATGGAAGATTTATTTCATTTCCTTCAAGAAAATGCATCAATAGACGAACGTGATAGAAGAACATACACCCAAATTTCCCTTCACAAGTGAAAAACTTATGAATTACTAACATCAAATTTCTCCATTTACCCCTAAGTGTTTGTAGAGCCTCAATATTGCCTCAATATTGACACTCCTTTCACTCATTTTTCCTTCTTTTTGCAACTAACATTAGCTCAAACAAGTGTTAGACTGCAAATTTTGACTTGGTAAAGTATTCTGATGACCTATTTTTCATATTTTCAATTGTTCTTTATTGTTATCACTGGAAAATCGGACAAGCAAATATGACATTATTTAATGTCAGGAAAAAGGATTTACAGGGCTGAGATACATTAGAAAATCTGAAATATTTAAAAAATATCTAAGGTCTGACAGGAAAAATCAAATTGCACACAGAAAGAGCCAGTCAAATGCACCTTTGCGCGCAAAACTCTTCGATAAGCGCGCCTTTTCACGACTTTTCCTCCAAAAGCCAAGCGGTCTTGAGAGTGGGGGGAGTCATTTTCCGAGACCACAAGGCACACTCCAGGATGTTGATCCCACACTTGAGACTACCTAAGGACAACCACCCAAGCCTCCTTAGGACCTCAAAGGAGCACACAATGGAATAAATGTGGCACACAATGGGATCACCCTCCTCTCTTGTGTCACCATCCACAATGTACCAAGAGAGGGAAGGAGGATTTGAAGTCTCCTATAAAAGGCCACCAAGAGATGAACAATAGGAGATCACATTGTTATGTTGGCCATAATTTCCCCAAGCAATACAAGCAATGTGTGACCTAGAGCAGAGATAGAGGGGACTCAGTTGTTGGCCATCTAACAACTCCAGTCCACCATAGTAGAGAGAGGAAGACTTTGTGCCAAGGTAGCTCGGAATTGAAGATATCCTTGCATAAGGACTTGGAGCTCCATAGTTCTAAGGGCCCCTTGGCAAGTGGGTTAAAGTTTCATCCTCATTTCCTACTAGCACTTAATAAGAGGGGACGTAACCGACACAGTTTGGATTATTGAAGTTGTTGGACTCTATTTAGATATTTTGTTTTATTTTTTTTAGTTTTAGTTTAGTTTTATGTTTGAATATGCATGCTATTTCTCTATATATTATGTTTATGTTTCATAATGTTCCACTAACTTGCTTGACTCCATCTATTTTCTGCATGTGACCAATAACTTAAGAGGGAAAAACCACCCCTCTTAAGCAAGTGTGATTTGGTACATTCGTGAACCAAACACACAAACATAGGATTGGCAACTCCACTAACTTTTATTTCCAAGTTTATGTGGTTGTGCCTCTTTGCAGAGACCTTCGTCTTTGCTGAGTAGTTAGATTGGAATTGCCCCCTTTCTCTCCTTCACTACTTGGTTCATCTCAAGTGACAGGCTGAAGCTGAAGAGCTCCCAAAAATTTACATTGCAGGAATTTGTGCACCTTTATTCTAGACATGGGCGCCCCAATGCGCACGTTCAGAGGTGACCTGTGTGCAAAAATCGCGCATGTTTCAGCCTTTTACGCGCGGAAACCAGAAGTAGGATTTTTCTTACTATTTCCATATTTGTCTTACTTATAAAGGTCACTGGCATCCCATAATACATCTTCTAGCACTGTTTGAGTTGCCCCACAACTTTCTAAGGCTCACTCTTAGCTGCTTTTAGTAGTCTAGCTGTTAGTTTTATTTCAAGTTGATTTTTGCAAAGTTAACACATAGTTTAAGTAGGACGTAGATTAATTTGCATTCCCAAATCATTTATGTTTTGCAAATTTAGGTACCAAAACACCTAGATAATTAGCCAAAGTAAGTGGCCCAAGTCCATGCATGCTTAGCTAATTCCTTTTTCTAATGTAAAATTCATTAGTTTAGTTCAATTTTTGCACTAGGATTTCGGGACCAGGATCGAATTGTTAATAGAATAGAAAGTAAGCTCTGTTGCCTTTGCACCCTCCATTGATCCTAGGCAAGCATATGAACACTCTCTATTCACAACTCACCATCTCCCTATAGTTGATCATTTAGATTAACTAGGAAAAATTGAAAGCGGCCCATATCCGCACATGTTTTTCTTTTGAGAAAGGAACAATAGAACATAGTTTAAATAGGGGATTTTGAAAGGGATCATCACATATCCACATGTTCAAACTATGTGCTTGTTCACACACATCCACACCCTAAGTGAAGTAAATACACCTAAAATTAACTTAACAAAACTCACTAAATTCTCCCCATAGGAGCCACAAAAGAATTTATAGTCTAAGTTAGGACCAAGAGGGTAGACATCCAATAAGCCACCTTGGTCATTCTTCATCTTGTAACATAGAAGTTGATTATTTATGGATCTTTCAAAAACGCCTATCAACCCACAAAAAATAAAACCCGAGCACGGTAGAGACTCGATTCGGAGGGGGTTAGGCTTAGGCCCAATGTGTGTGGTATCTGTTGGGGCCATCTGACCCTGATGATACTCGATACTCTTAGCTGAATTACCAAGAATCCCAAGACTCAAACGCTCATGTGGGACAGTGGTGCTTAATATCAAAAATTAGGTCATCCTTTCCCTATAAGTGATGGTGCATGTAGCACTAGATCCTCTACCCTTACCTTGGTGGATTTTCTTTGGTTGACTGGGGGCGTCGCCAGTTCTTTCAGGACGTTGTTCCAGCATTTGCAAGGTATCTTCTCAAGGCCCAGTTACATTTGAGCATGTGAGGACAATTAGGTCTTCTAGGATTTGAGTATCATACACAAACAACAAAAACCATATTTTTTGATTGACTGGTCACATAGGATTAATCTAAAGGGAGAAATTTATTTTATTTTCGCTTTCTTTTATGTATGCGATAGGATATTTTATTTGATTATAATCTCTATCCTCTTAGATATCTCCAAAGCCATACCTAGTCGATGCTAGAATGAACCCAACGGGACCTCGTTGATCTAGACATCTTTTGGACCTCCCCCCATTACCAGGAGGGGTTCTAGGTCTTTCGCCATTGAGGCGTCAAAGAAGGAACACTTCCACCCTTATTGGTTCATCCTTTATCAGGGCATCTTTAGCTGGGAACCCTAGTCGATCTCCCAGCGCCACACTGGTGAATACCCCTACAAGGTCACCACACACCACTCCTCCCACAATCCCTAGCGAGTAGAGGAGTGCTACCCATTCGAGAAGCCAGGTGAACGCGCAACAGGGTACGTCATAGACAAACCCCTATTCCTAACCATCACATTGTGTTTTCACAAGTCGCAATGGCTATGAACTCGTAGTCACCTTTTCTAGCTTTGTTAAATCTACCAGATTTAACCAAGTTGACAAAAAACCCCATTGCACACAACCCCATATGGCCTCCCATGCCCATGAAAATCCCTTCAGACATTCCAAAATTTTAAGGGCAGCAAGCGAAAGACCCCGGAAATCATGTCATGACTTTCCACCTATGGTTTTGTCGAACAACACCATTGATGATACTATTCGACTAAGACTGTTTCAACGCACTCTAACCGGAGTCATAGTGAAATGGTGTGTGGAGCAGTCCTCTGCTACACATGGAACCTTTAACGCCCTCACTACTGCGTTCTTGACCTATTTTTAGTTACCCATCCACCATGATTCTATAATGGAGTTACTGGCCCACTTTAGGCGAACCCGCGCCGTCCATATCTCAGACCATCTCCATGAATGGCAGCGGCATTGTAGTTTATGCAAAGGCAAACTCTATGATCGAGTTCTGTTAGACCTGTTCTTGAAAACTCTCACCGCGGAGATTTCGTGTAGGAATTTATAGGGTAAGTTCCGTAGACCAAAAACCAAAGGTCACCGCTTACAAACAGATCACAAATCATTACACCAGTATTATCACGTGGTTAAAACCCTCGAAATGATCACGACACAAAATATGTGACCCATAGGAAATTTATTAATATAAAAGAAAAGTTACATATGTTTCTCTCTCGTGGTTACGGGGAAAAATGACCCTCCATGCTCTTTAAATAGAGATCCTTGCACCGATCGGAGTGTCAGCGGCCACGAGATCAGTGTCATTACCCGGAGAGATAGCCGTCGGATCACTACAAATTGTGACCGTCGGATTATAAGTTACAAATGTACATGGTAAAGAAACACACTTTACCTAACTCTACACTAGACTAAGTTATTCTTAACTATTTCCTATGTGTCGGAATATCCTAACATCCCCCTTAAGAACAACTTGGGATAGGATTGAAGGATTTACAAAGGTGACACAAAAGGAGCCTATTTCCTATGTGTCGAAATATCCTAACATCCCCCCTTAAGAACAAATTGGGATAGGATTGAAGGATTTACAAAGGTGACACAATAAGAGAAGGAAGGAGGCATTAGATCCTATCCCCCCCTTAATGAAAACCTTCCTGAACTTTGAGCATGGATCAAAGTTTGGTAAACTTCGCTTCTGTGAGAGCCTTTGTAAAGATATCGACTACTTGATCATTGGTTGGACAATACTGCACTTCAAGAACATGATCATGAATAAGCTTTCTGGTGAAGTGTATGTGGAGTTCAATGTGTTTCATATGCTGATGCTGAATTGGATCTTTACATAGCTTAATAGCACTCTAATTATCACACCAAAGTGTAGTTGGATGTTGCTAATGTAGACCAAATTCAGACAGAATCTGACAAAGCCACATGGCTTCCTTGTTGGCTTCAACTGCACCACGATACTCTGCTTCTGTTGAAGAAAGAGAGATGGAAATATGTTTCTTACAAGACCAAGTAATATGTCCTGAAGCAAGAGTGAATACATATCCTATAGTAGACTTTCGATCATCAGGGTCACCAGCCCAATCAAAATTAGTGAAACCAATCAACAATGGAGATGTTGCTGCACTGTAATGAATCCTGAACTGAACTGTACCTAGAATATATCGAAGTATTATTTTAGCTTCTTTCCAGTGACTTTCATGAGATTGGTTCATAAATCGAGTGACAAGACCAATGGCAAAGGAAAGGTTAGGATGGGTATGGGTTAGATACCGAAGTTTACCAACAAGTTGGCGGTATAAGGTAGCATCAACTTCAGGGGTAGTACAAGTGACTAAAAGATTGAATCCAGACTAAAAGGGAGAAGGGGTTGGCTTACAGTGTTCCATGTGAAAGTGGTGTAGAAGATCACATGCATACTTGGACTGAGAGAGGGTAATGCCTTCCTTGGATTGCAAGACTTGAAGACCAAGGAAATAATGCCAGTGTCCTAAGTCTGTCATTTCAAACTTCCTTTTGAAGCTAGACTTCACATGGTTTATATGGTTTGGATCACTACCAGTAAGGATAAGATCATCAACATAAACAACAAGGATGGTGAAGGACTTACCCACTTTCATGGTGTAGACAGTGTTCTCAGAATGACACCTACAAAAGCCATTATCTAATAGACATCTATCCATTTTGGCATACCAAGCCCGAGGAGCTTGTTTGAGACCATAGAGAGACTTCCTATGGAAACAAACAAGGCTAGAGTCATTTTGGATAAATCCAGGGGGTTGTTCCATGTATAATTCTTCATGCAAATCTCCATGTAAGAAGGCAGATTTAACATCCATCTGATGGACTTCCCATTTAAAGGAGGTAGCAAGGGAAAGAACAAGGTGTATAGAATTCATTTTGGAAACAGGGGAGAAGGTTTCAGTATAGTCAATGCCTTCAACTTGTGAAAATCCTTTAGCAACAAGACGAGCTTTATGTCTATCCACTTTTCCATCTAGTCCAAACTTTATTTTGTAAACCCATCTGCATCTGTCAAGTTTTATTCCTTTTGGAAGAGGAACAAGATCCCAAGTATCATTTCCCAATAAGGAATGATATTCTTCATTCATAGATTCATCCCAATCTGGATGACTGGAAGCTTCTTCAAAGGTTTTTGGATCAGGATTTTCTGGAACTTGAGCCAATAAGGAAGAGGCTCTTTCTAACTGAGAACTTGTACGTCGTCGATCTGCAGGATCACTTGCAAGAGAACCTGCTGCATCCTGAGTAGAGCAGACCCATGTTGGAAGCGGTGGATTAAAAGGAATAATTTCAAGAGGCGGAGGAGGATTTTCATCCTTGTTGTCATGATCTGAACTAGAAGGAATTCTATTAAAAATATAAGATAGAGATAGAGAGGTGGCACATATGCCAAATCAGGCTCGCAAGCCAAAGGTGGCACACCAGCCGAACTAGGCTCGCAGGCCGATATATTTTCATCAAATTTTACATCTCTTCTAATGATTATATTTTTGGATTTTGGTTGAAGAAGTCTATATCCTTTGACATCTTTAGAATATCCAACAAAAATGCATTTTTCACTCTTAGGTTCTAAGGATTTATGTTTCGCATCTGGAATATGGGCCCAAGCATCACTTCCAAAAATATGAAAGTGACTTACATCTTATTTGATAGAGCTACAAGCTTCTTCTGGAGTTATATTCTTTAAAACCTTAGTAGGAGTGCCATTTACTATGTAATTTGCATAGTTAATTGCTTCTGCCCAAAAATTGAGACTAAGACCTTTAGATTGAAGCATACTATTAGCCATTTCTTTTAAGGTGTGATTCTTCCTTTTAGCTACACCATTTTGTTGTGGCGTATATGGAACAGTATGTTGCAATTGAATGCCATGCTCATTGCAAAAGTTGATAAATTTGTTGTTAACGTATTCTCCTCCATTGTCTGATCTTAACTTAAGAATTGGATGTCCATATTGTTTCTCAACAAAGGCCTTAAAGGTCAAGAACATGTTAAAAAATTCACTCTTTAGTTTTAAGAAGTATATCCAAGTGCATTTGGAAAAATCATCAATGAAAGTTAAGAAGTACTTGCAACCAAAAAAGAAACAACAGGAAGTGGACCACATAAATCACTGTGCACAAGCTGCAAAGGGATTGAAGCATGCCAAGAGGCATGTTTGTCAAAACTATCCCAATTATTTTTTCCGAGTACACATCAGGAGAAAACACCATCTCGGCAAGATACCATAGGAAGACCCGTCACCATATTTTCCTTACATAGAGTTTGAAGGGAGCGATAGTTTAAGTGACCAATTCGCTCATGCTAGAGTTTTCTCACTTCATCATTATGAGCAACAAAAATTGAGGGAAGACATGATGACCCAAATTTGTCAAACTTATACAACCTTGTGGAATCATCAGCAATGCTAGTAGCTAAAATATGTCTAGGATCTTTGAGGTCCTTGATTACAACATCATGAGGTGAGAATTCTACTATTTTCCTTTCACCTAAATAATTTATCTGATAAATAGATAGAAGGTTGCATGACAAGGTAGGAACACATAGTACATCATTTAACTGACCATTATCTAGATGAATGGTTCCAAATCCTACAACACTAAGAGATCTATCATCACCAACATAAATATGTTTGGTGTTATAATCATTTAAAGAAGAAAACATGGCTTTATTTTTGGCCATGTGGTAAGAAGCTCCAGAATCAATGAGCCACTCATGAGAATGAGAAGAAGAAGATACATTTAATGCATAACAATATCTTGATGCTTGACAACCACAAGCAAAAAGTGTCATTCCTGAAGATGAAGGTGAAGAGTGCTCCAAATTGATGTTGTGATTCTTCATTGCTGCTTCTAAGGCTTCCATCTTCTTAAAACATTTGGACTCTATATGGCCATCACGATTGCAAAAGTTGCAATGTATATCTGTCTTCTTCCATTTGTTTGTATTTGCCTTATATTATTGGTGAGCTTCTTTTTCAGTTTTTCGTTGAAATTTCTTAGGACCCTTGTTTGGTTTCAGACCATAATTTTTAGGATACGGCTTCTTAGGATTCTTTTGATATGGTTGATGTTGGACTGCTAAGGCTTTCTTAGAAGAGTTTCCAGAAGTGATAATACCAAGGTGTAATATTTTTTCTTGTTCTCTTATCAAAGAATCGCAAAAGGCATCAAAAGAGGGGTTCTTGTAGGTGGTTCCTGAAGAAATGATGGCTTCTCTAGTGGAATGGAAGGCGGAAACAAATACAGAGCATTCAGGACCAAGCTTAGAAAGAATGCAATAGATGAGGCTACCATCTTCCTTTTTGACCTTACAACCTTCTAAAAGAAGTCTAAGGGTCTTGAATTTGGACAAAAAATCTTCAATAGAGGAGAAATTATTGGGGTCCAAAGTAAGCAAATCATTTTCAGGCTCGTGAACCCTGATTTGCTTTTGAATTCCAAAGACAGTATTTAGCTTGTCCAGGGCTTCATAAGGGGTGTCAATGTCAAGGATATGAAATCGAAGATATTGAGCAATGGACATTCCTATCAACCCTCGTGCTTGATCTTGTTTATTTTCCCATTTAGTGACTTTATCATCATTGGAAGCTTTAGTTTCCTGTCCTGTGGCTAATCTATAAAGCCCCTTACTTCTAATTATATCTACCATGTGAGGCAGCCATTGGAAATAATTGGTGTTGTTGAGAATAACTGAGCATGCACTTTCCATTTAATAAAAAAAAAAAAATTGAAGCTAAAAAGAGCTGAAACTAACTGATGCAATGGAAAGATCTCAAAAAAATAGGGCGATTAAACAAAACAGCTTCCAGATGAAGAAGTTATGCCTTTTTAAAAAATTGAGTTGTAGATGCCGAATAGTTACGAGAACGGTTTGAAATTTGATGATGAAGTTCAACTTTTAAAAGAAAAACCGCCCCTTTAACAAAAAAAATTTACAAAAGAAGCTTGAGAAAGAGACTTGAACCCAAGACCTTTATTCTCATAAACTAACTTCTCACCAAGTGAGATAGTAAAAGGATTCTGTAATTTTTTGAAAGGAGGAAGGGTTTTTTTTCTTTTTTACTCTTCGGTGTGCGTGCCTTTTCCTGCACAAAAAACCGAGCAAAAAAAAAAACAAAATGCAAGCTTTATGGCAGAATGTTAGATTTTCGATTAGCCTTACTGGAAACTATCTATTTTTTCACTATTTCTGATTTCCCGAGATTGCACAAAGACACGGGGAAAAAGCATACGTAGCAAAAAAAATCCATTTTCCCTATTTCTAATTTGCCGAGATCGCACACAACACAGAGAAAATAGCATACACATAGAAGAGGGTATAGATATGGCAAATAAATAAAACCTAAAACTGAAATAAATAGAAGGAACCAAAATAAATAGAACTATTAACAAATATAACTGCAAAATAGATACTTTATGCTTCCATATCTAAACTTTCATAACTTGGGTAACCAGAAACCTTTTCGCATCAAAACGAAAGGTGTTCCTCACTGTAATAGACACTCCAAACACAGCAGAGTAGTTCTCCAAGCCCGAAAATGATCATAAATAGTAGATCTAGAAAACAGCAGTCGCATGCAGTCAAACCGGCTTCAGATTTGGATCAACAACGAATGCGGCCCTCAAAATAGCTCTGATACCATGTAGGAATTTACAGGGTAATTTCCGTAGATCAAAAACCAAAGGTCACCGCTTACAAACAGATCATAAATTAGTACACCAGTATTATCATGTGGTTAAAACTCTCAAAGAGGGAAACAGTCCACGGCCTAAGCCAACGCGGCCACTTTAGAAAATTTATTAATATAAAAATAAAAGTTACATATGTTTCTCTCATAAACGGTTACTGGAAAAATGACCCTCCATGCTCTTTAAATATATATCATTGACCAATTGGGTGTTAAGCCACGGATCAAGTGTCATTAATACCGAGGAGAGAGTGAACCGTCGGATCAATACAAATCATGACCGTCGGATTATAAGTTACAATTGTACATAGTAAAGGAACACACTTTACCTAACTCTACACTAGACTAAGTTATTCTTAACTATTTCCTATTTTTCGAAATATCCTAACATTTCGAAAGATGTGCTGCAACAAAATCCCATATCCAAAGAGAACGCCATCAATAAGGCCCAACGGCTCGAGCTGATCTATACGCAGTCAGGGTATATTTACAATATCTTGCCGAATGCCCCGCACCTAAAAACTTACAAAGAATTTCCACGCGCGTCGAACTTTGCAGACGGTTTAATTGGGTCATTGACCCAAAATCACCTAAGCAGCAGCGTTCAACACCCTGGTTACACGTATTATTCTACTCATAACATACCACAACCTGGATACCAAATTCATCACATGCCTCCACAAAATTTGACCAATAGGGCGTCATCGTATCACCATCAACATGGAGGACCCTATTCTCCGACTTAGGGTACCTAGTACGCAGATAGACATGCTGACGGAAGAGCTCCCCCCTAACAGCCATTTACAAATCAGGGACTACAATATGCCCAGTCCCCAGCAATAGAACCGCCCATGCAGAATAATGCACAGGTGAACTTTGTGCAACCCTCCCAAAACCAACTGCACCAACCATATAACCAGGAGAACCCAAATTATCCTCCTAACGCGGTTAAGAAAAAAGTAAAAAATAGGCCTAAAGGAAATCCTGAATAAGGGGGAAACAATCAACAATTCCCTCCGCGATCTCAGACTGGAGGCAACTCCAACCGAAATCAAAATCAGGAGCAAAGCAACTCCCAGAGGCAGAACAAAAGGCCAATTCTTTGGAAAAACCACTCTTTTTCAATCTATGGTGAGTACGGCTATTACACTCACCACTTTCTTGACCTCCCTGACCTGAAGAAGCTACATAGTAACCATGGACAGGGGGGATCCTCCCAGCAGACATAATTCATGCAGGAGCCTTTCCCCATCAAGGGATAGTTATCACACAGTAACAAACCCCCGACAATTCAGGAAAAAATAGCCACGAAATCTACATGACTGGCAAAAAAATGTTTTTTCAGACACGGAACTGAAATCACGACACCCCACCAGACACCAATGTGTCAGGGGCTAGTACCAGTGCACCAACAACACCTTTGACCATATAAAAAGTGCCTATTTGACATTTTCCAAATATGGCTAAAGGACCAACTAGGCGGGCAGAAAACTATTCCAGAGAAGCCCATAACTATAGCATTGTGGGTGATCTAGTCCAATCTCCTGCTACTATGTTCGCTTTGGAGGTATTACAATCATGCCCAAAGTAGTGGAAAGCCTTACTTTCCACATTAGGCGCCATCGACCCTACCAATTTGCGCCTAATGGCTTTTGATTTAGATAAAGCCACACCTAGGATTCCTTCAATGGTCACCTTCTAGATACCAGTTTCGGTCCAAAACATTACCATTCACCGATGTATCATTGATGAGGGTGCATCCACATGAATCATGTCAAAGAACGTTTGGAAGAAGTTAGGGTCCCCCGAACTAAAGCTATCAGACATCACGCTTAGAGCATACGATGGTCGCCCTTTAGCCCTCGTCGGTCCCTACCAAAATGTCCCGGACTGCTTAGCCGGAAAGACAGTCCTTATAGACATTGAAGTCTTGAATGCCCAAATGGACTACAATATACTCCTTGGTTGGAGTTATATGTACACCATGTCGGCCATCACCTCCTCTGTCTTTCAAACTATGATGTTCCCCCACAAGGACCGCATCGTTACTGTCGAATAGTTGACACATAGCGAAAAGCGGCCTCTAACAAATACCAATGTCATTCTAACCTACATAAACACATCTGCAGACACGCTTTCACGATACCAAGAATATGTCCAGGGTCATTCTACCCTACGTAGACACATCTGCGGACACGCTTTCACGATACCAAGAATATGGTCCCGGCCAGTTCAAACTGTCGTCCATCCTAAGTTCATTCCTAGGAGATCCCCCTGTCATACCTGAGTCATCACCTGATGTCACATGGGCTCTGGTGTGCATGATGTCCACATCAAGCGCCAAAGCTAGTGAAGACACGGACACGAGAAGTAATGACACCGAGTCCTCGGCTATGATAGCCTCTCTAGCCTACACTGCCTCCTAAACCCCTTTCCTCTGCCCCCCAGCTGACTTTGTATCCCAACAGTTCTTGGCCACCGTGGTGCTACCAAACATATCTTTTGCAATACCATTTTGGTACCTCATTCAGCCTACTAGGACAGGAGCCACACACATCACCTTTATAGGGTTAGTTCCCCTCAGTTCAAAGGAGGCCCCACCCATTCAAGAAACTGTTGAAAACATCCCTACAAAAGAAATTCCCATTGAAAAATCGATGATTACGACTAAGAAAGCCAAGAGAAGAGGAAATAAGATGGAGACTCCCACCACACAATGGGAATCACCATGTTGCGCCATATGTGACATAGTCAGACACCCTACCCACATCTGCCCAGAGCTGGATGAGTTAAAACCGTTCCTTAGCTCTACGATAGACACCGAGACACCACGTTCTCATAAAAAGGAATCTGCCACCAAAATTCAAGGCAAATAATTTCATACCAATCACACATGCACTATCTACAGCAATTATGGACACTATACCCATCATTCCCCATAGATTTCATGATATAGGGACGCCTTACACACTATCGAGTGGTCCTACCAAGAGGACCCCTCCACCCAGTCATCTAAATATGAACCTCGCACCATCCTTTACCTACAGGAGGAACAACAGTCACCTGAAAGACTCCCAGCCATGCCCCCTCCTCCCATTGAGCATTGTGTACTCTGTGATGAGCTCGATCATTTCATCATTGATTTCCCTTTTTGGAAATGTTCTAGCGATGGTATCTAGTTCATGTAGTATATCGCACTGACATGGACATCTAGTATTCATGTCAGATATGCGGTGGCAATCACCCGGTGCACCATTTCTGCTACATACCTAGATTTCGCGCAACGCTAGCTTGTATGTGATAAACCATAGTACGCCTCTCCCAAGAAGACGGCTCAGACTCAGAATTTATGAACAACTTGATAACCCAAGAAGCTGTGACGAGTAGATCCTATTGGACATTGGGTTCAATGCTCCCCATGTGTTCCACGACATGGAATAACCACCTCTCGTGGATCCTAACTTTGGTGATTGTAGTGAAGACTAAGGCCTACGGATTTTGGTCTAAAAACAATCGTGATTCCAACAAGTGGTATCAGAGTGAAAATTCTTGAGTTCGAAACTCACCAGGCTCGCGTTGGGGTGGAGATTGTTGGACATTGGGTTCAACGCTCCCCGTGTGTTTCGCGACATGGAATAACCACCTCTCATGGATCCTAACTCTAGTGATTGTAGCAAAGACTAAGGCTTGCAGGTTTTTGTCTAATGGAAATCGTGATTCCAACAGATCCATCATCTTTATGTCAGTGGAAAAGCGACCAATTAGGGAACCTTTAGTTACCCCCAACAACTCTCTTCAAATAATACCAGCATGTGCATTATGTAAAACGCTCAATCATGTGGTCACCACCTGCCCTGAATTAGAAGCGCTTCGTCGCTGGTATCCCTTCATGCAACCAACTGAGCACGATGGGCACCCCATATCTAGGCTATTTTTCCTCATATGTCAAGGCAACCACTGTGGATAGTGTTGTACCTATATCCCACAAGTTCATCCTCTAATTGATAGGATACATACATTAGAGAAGAAACAAGATGATCTCCTCAAACGATATAGAAAGTATATCACCCCTAGACCAGCAACCCCACACCCACATCGGCATGATGGGAAAACTGAGATGGCCCACCAACCAAGCATGACCCGGGTATAACCTAGGATAACATGCAGACTATGCAACCTGATTGGCCACCGAGTCAATTAATGCAAAGAACTGAAGCACCCCGCAAACAGTTTTCGCACAGTCTCTTCTCTCCCACAGAAACTTCTCTCTAACCAAGATAAAATCACACATAATTATTGTTGGATTTGTTCGCACTTTCATCATACACTTAAATGTGAGCATATCCCCAAGCTAAGAGCAGCAAGAGAAGCGTTAAGTCTACACTCCCCAAAAGAGTTAGACACACCCAAGCCAAAGACACAAAAATGGAAGCAGAAGACCTCGTCTTCTACCATAGATCCTTTCCAAGCATCCACATATGGGACGAAGAGTAGCATTGATTCCCACACAATATACTCAGTTGGCATAGTGGTCTCATGCACCATCTACACTAGCCATAAACAAAAACCAAAGGCATGCCCGCTAATGGAAACATTCAGGCATATCTCCACCTAGCACAATTTCCACTGGTAGGAAATTGAACATCTTAAAAGGGGACCCAACCTTGCACTCTCGCAAGCTCCCATCACGGAGATTCTCCCCCCACCAAACATCGACGACACGATACACCACATAAAATTCGTATCATCATGTATCGGAACTTTGACTCGAGCTGTCTTCTCATCTGCCATAGGTGTTGAGTAAGCTACAACTACGAGAGTAGCTGTACCTACGACAGTGCAGACCCAATCTGTCTACACTCTGTGGACCGCATCTGGTTCCACCACATCAATGATGGAATCCTTCTCATGCCTATCAACTAGCTCCATGCGGATTGAACCTCTTCGGCACAGCCTTAGGCAGGGGTAAGCACCCTTAGGGTACTTATTTCATTCAGATGAGGACATCCTAGAAGCCATGATAGAGCCATATTATCCATGGGATGCAATGCATCACCGTTCACTTGTTCTCTCCAAGAAAATGTTCAATCCTGAAAAGAAGAAGAGACCGATGTGATTGAATCAAAATATTTCTTCCCATCAGGAAAAGTCGATTGGTTCAAGAATCCTATCCCAACACCCGATGCGTTCGAGTAAGGAAATATGTCAAACATCTCACCCACCGTCAAGGTGAACATATCCCAAAATCTTAGAAATTTCGAATAAATCTCACTGGGGGTAGCATGCTCTCCAAAAGAAATAAACTCTTATACCCAATCGCTACAAGAGTATAGAGATATCTTCACGTGGGACTACTCACAAATACCTGGGCTTAGTCCCACTATCATAGAGCACCATATTGACACTTGGCCTGACGTACCTCCAATATGCTAGAAACAGCATCAACTGCACCCATCAAAGGCAGAAGCAATAAAATGAGAAATCGATAAGCTTCAAAAATTCGGGTTTATCTACCCCATTGCTTACACATCTTGGGTTTCCAACCTTGTTCCCGTCATGAAAAAATAGGGCACAATACGTGTTTGCACCGAATTTCTGGATTTAAACAAATCATGTCCCAAAGACAATTATCCCACCACATTCATCGACCAGGTCATGAGGCTCTCTCCTTTATGGAAGAATTCTCTAGGTACAACCAAATTCAAATCTGCCATATAGACTGGTACAAAACCGCGTTCACCACCCCCTGGGGCACATTCGCATACAAGGTAATGCCATTTGGCCTAAAAAATGTTGGAGCCACCTTCTAGAGGGCCATGAACTATATATTTCATGACTTGGCACACCTTATCCTCGCCTAATTGGACGACCTGACCATCTGCTCCAAGAAGCGCTCAGACCACCTTGAGGATCTGCGATTGGTATTCCAACAATGCCGACAATACAACGTATGCTTGAACCCCCTCAAGTGTGTCTTATGCATCACAGAAAGAAAACTCTTAGGTTTTATCATGTCCCATCAAGGGATTTGCATGGATCCCCTCAAGGTCCAAGCCATCAAACAAGTACCTCCACCTCAAACCCTCAGGCGACTACAAAGCCTGCAAGGGAAGGCCAATTTTCTAAGACACTTTGTCCCATATTATGCCACTTGCGCTCAATATCTCCTGCGCCTCCTTCACCTAGACATCCCATTCAAATGGGATGATCATGCCCAACAAGCATTCGATGCGCTGAAAGAAACATTGCCTTCATCACCGCTCATTAGTCCCCCAGACTATGACAAAGATTACATCATGTATCTATCAGCTTCTGAGACCGCCTTGGCCGGAGTATTGATTCAGGAAGGCCCCAATGGGAAGGAGCATGTAATCTATTATGTCAGTAAAACCTTAGTAGGCCCAGCATTAAGATATGAACCCGAAGAAAATATTACCCTAGCACTAATACATGCAGTCCAAAATCTTCTCCACTACATCATCTTAAAGACCACTACGGTCATCGTGGATATTAATTCCATCAAATATCTACTCACGCACTGCCTAATGAACCACAAGTACGCTCGATGGATAGTCATTCTCCAAGAATATGACTTACATTGTCGCTCCCCTAAAATCAAAAAGTCGCTTATCTTAGTATAGTTCATTACAGACCTCCAAAAAAATACCAAGGGATCACCAATATATGATTCGCTACCATATGCACATCTCTTATTTGTAGAAACCGACAACCCTTGGTACGGAGATATTCTCCTCTTCTTACGAACCCAAAATTTCAGACCTCATCTCACTTGAGACGACAGTCGGCGCATTCCCCATCAGACCCCTCGATATCTCCTCATGGGAGATGTCTTGTACCGACGGGGCATTGTTATGCAGATTAATCCCTCTTGCGGACAAGAGCAATCTCCCTAGTATTCTACGAATAGCTAGAAACAAACATCCATTTGTAAATCATTTTCTCTAGATTATTTGCAATTCAAAATTATTATAAACAAAGAAAGATGACATGCCCCTACCTTGAAATCCAACATTCGGTGCAGTCTTTTATCCAATCCCTCCAAAGAGGCTTCTTCAGTAAGCAGAACCTGCAATCAAAGACATACAAAAGAATTAAAAGCACCTACAACATATAATAATTAAGAACAGCTAATCTAAATTAGTGATCAAGGAGTCTAAGTATTGAATTATTCAAATAATTACAAGAACAACTCAATGAGAAAAGGAGATCCATATGTATTATCTTCAATGAAAAGAGTAACTTTACAACCTGATGCCTTGATTTCATACAAGTTTCTCCCAAGGTCCTGAAAAATCGTTCCTCCTTCAGTTTGACAAGCCTTCCTCTCTTTGAACTAGCATGGAGTTATGGACATAAGGGTGTGATCATTCTCATGCCAACAACAACTAGTGTAGAGAGTATTCTCTCTTGAGAATTTCTTCAGCAACTAACATGTATGTCTACCATCTACCCTTGAGACTGAAACTTGAGCTCGATTTATAAGGAAATGGAGGTGGTTTCAGTTCTATGAAGAGGGGAATGGATTCCTCTCATGAAGGGATTTGAGCTCCATGAGTGGAGGGATAGAGATTGAACTGATCGTGCCTCTAGAAGCTTCCAGTTGGGAGAATATTCAACCAGTTGGAATTCTAGAACTTACTTTTTTGTTTATTTTAATTTTTACTGGGGTCTACAGGTTTTATTAGCAGAATGAGTGGGAGTTGCCGCAAGCTATAGAACAAGTATCCGCGAACCCGCAGGAAAAGGCTAGGAAAAGTGTGGAGTTAGACTTTTAAGAGTTTTAATGAAATTTTCTCCAATTCCAAGACTTGGATTGGGAACATTAGGTTTTTTGACTTGTAAGGGAGCACAATATATGTAGTGATAGACCTATATGGACATTCAAATTTCATGGTGGAAAAATAACATGTAACAGGCATCGACACCATTTTACGTCAATGCCTCACTCATGACCAAGCAGAACAAGCCCTTAATGACTTCCATGGAGGAGCTTGCGGCGGCCACCTCTCCGAGATTACCACTACCCAAAAATTCCTACGGGAAATATATTTTTGGCCCTCCCTATTTCGTGATTGCATTATAGTAGTCAAGAGATGCCATCGATGCCAGCGCTTCGTTCATAAAGCAAGAGCCCCTCTCGCTCCTCTGCACCCTGTCATCGTCATCGCCCCCTTTTTTAAATAAGGAATCGACTTCATGACTTGCAACTTCGCATCGTCCAGAAATCATAAATACATAGTGGATGTCGATTATTTCACCAAGTAGGCGGAAGCCATGCCCACATATGACAACACCGCAGAAATTGCCGCTCGATTTTTGTTTAACCACGTGATCGCTCATTTAGGCGTTCCCAAGGAGTTAGTCTCTGATCATGGGAAACACTTCAAGAATGAATTTTTCCAGGAGCTATCTCACCACCTTGGATTCACCCATGAATTCGCTTCACCATATTACCCCCAATCCAACGGACAGGTAGAAGTTGTGAACAAAGTCCTCAAAATTATGTTGCAGTGCATGGTGAATAACCATAAAACCAACTGGCACCATATGCTTTTCTCCGCCCTATGGGCATACTACACAGCCATGAAGCCATGATTCCCATCCACTAGTTTTACTCCCTTCTACTTGGTATACGGGTTTGAAGCCATGATTCCCATAGAACGCGAGATCCCGAATTTACATGCCGCCATCAAACTCCTCGATGATACCCAACCTCTAGAACAATGTCTAGTACAACTAAAACTCGTCGACGAAATTCGAAGACAATCGCTGCAACACAACGAGGCCCACAAGAAACAGGTAAAAGCATTGTTAGACCACCACATCAACCCTCGCACATTCAAAGAGAGAAAACTAATCTTCCGCTACAATGTCGCAAAAGAAGCCCTAGGGCCAGTAAATTTCGAAACCTTGTGGAAAGGACCCTACATCATAAAAAATTTCCTCCTCAAGGGGGCATACATCTTGACTGAGCCGGACGAGACATGCCTCAGCAACCCAGTCAACGGCCTTTACCTTAGGAAATTCTACCCATAAGGGCCAAGGAGGCCCTACCCTAGATTCAACATACACAAACCCAACCACTGTAAATTTTTTACTAAAATACTTGTTACAAAATGTGCTCGAGTGTCACAATGGATTACCAACCTGACCCTTACTTTGGATTTGTCGATGGAGCATCACGATGGTCTCAAAGCTTAACAGCAGCCACCTGGGTCATCTATCACCCTGACCGATCACCACTCTGCACCAATGGTGTGTGCATCGGTTCAACAACAAAAAATCAGGTAGAATATGACGTTGTTATCAGACTTATGTGAGACGCCCTCCATCTGGGCATACGCCATATGTATATCTACCTCGATTACCAGTTATTAGTGTCGCAGTTAAACATAACATTTGAGACAAGAGACCCACATTTGTTTAGAAAATACTTGCGTGCAAAAATATTAAGCAGACAATTTGACTACATTACATTCACACATGTACCAAGAAGTCAAAACCAAATAGCTGATCGCATAGCTAAAAATATTCTAAACTAGAATGCATCTTGGATAAACAATCATACATAAAAAACAAAAACATAGAAAACACAGATATCCATCAGCATAACATAATCCATAAAAGAAGAAACTGGGGGCACACCATGTAGAGCCGTAAAAAATATCTCTCGCATATATATATCAAAATGTACGTGTCTGAGTACACAAATTAGTGTCTCTAACCCACTGGTCAGCCCAACATATACAAGTATACAACTCAACAAAAATAGGGGAAACATCCTCATAATGGTTGCTTTCCCCATGTACATAAAATACTCTAGGGTGGTTCTCCCCCAGGTGGGGCACCTGGACCCACTGCCACTCCTAGTACCACTACTGGAGCCGTCGTCAATATCGAGGCCGCCACCTGACGTAAAACTGGCCAATAGCCCCTCTCCCGGGCCATCAAGGTCTCTAGCCATACATCCTCAAGGTCATCCAAAAAGCCTCAAGTAGGTATCCCCTGGGTCAAGCAGTCAGCTCGATCCCATGCATCCTCGAAAACTGCTACCCGCTCGGTCAGCTGAGCAACACGAGCCTCTGCCACATCAGCACAAGCTCTCCTAGTGGCAGTCTCGGCAGCAGCCGAGCTGCTACCCTCCCCCGAAGGGCCAGCCTCACCACCCAGTGCTCCACCTAGAGGCTGGGTAGGAGCTCCTCCCTACCCCCCGAGAGCTCCTCAAGGTCGCTAAATCGGTTAGTGCCCAACCAACCAAGCCACCACACGACCAACCTCGCCAACATCTGCAAGAGTAACCAAAACTATGTCATTGTCATCATAATCCACATATAAACATAAATACTCAAATAAAGGCAAAAAATACAAAAACGTACCTACTGGCCCCCAAGCATATCCAGTAGGAAGACCCATCTATGGATCTCCCTGGAAGTCCATCCCTGCATAAGTGAATGGTAGGAACATCTTAGGGTTGGCTTCAAACCAAGCCTCAGTGGTGGCATTCCAGTAACTCCCCACTCTACCACCACCTCCTCGAGGCATCACGGGAGCCCACCTCATCATGTGAGGCTCCTGTGGCCCCCCAGTAGGCACTCCCACCACAGGTCTCAGCAATACAACTTGCTCATACATAATGCTGCATAAAATGATGACATAAGTAAACAGTTTCGATCCATCCCAGACCTTCGAAAGTTGTGCCAGCATCCTGTCGTAAAAAAAATGGGCAAATTCAAAAAAGTGCCCAACCCTCAATCGGTGCAAGACACCAATCTGCAGACCTGATGCCATCGTACAATGGCCGCTAAATCACACCACTCGGCCAAATCCATCATTTTAGTAATGGCTATGCACCCCTCCATCAGGGGTGCCCCGCCGTAATGACGCGCCTGGAGCCAATCAAGATCCACCCTCCCAAAGGGAAGTGGATACCAAAGTGCCTTACCCTAAGGGAGAAGCTTAGTCACAAAGTAGATATCCATCTCAGAACGGATAATGAGGTCACACCCACGTAGCACCATCAACTTGCGCCGCTTGTTCCAACACTGGATCAGGTAGCGCAAAAATTGATCATGTGACCGAAGAAGGTCATTCTCCAGAAATTTCAGGAGACCCCATTGTGCCAACTGTTGGTGTGCCTAAACATTGGTAGCTAGGGAAGTATGGAGCTCAGGCAAATCCCTCTCCCTCCACAGCATCCTGCCATCAAAATAGGATCACATCAGCAACATGAAAAACACCAAAAATAGACAAAATTTCCAAAAACAATTGACACAAATTGCGTCGGCTTTCCGCATGCCTGTTCTTCAAATAGGCGTGAGGAAGGCCCACATGTTCTCCTTACAGGTGCGCAAAATGCACGCCCAAAGCATGGACAAGCGCACAAAAGTCACGTAAAAACTTCTTTTTGCGCGCAAAAGGTGCGCCAGTACACTAATCACCCGTGTGGTCAAGGGTAAAACTGGCTCAAAATCTGTAAAAACCAGTGTTGTATGGACCCTAGCACTCAGAGACGGAAAAAATTAAAATGCAGGATGTCATGAAGTTTACTTGGCCAAAAAATCGCTAATCCCGGGTACTTAGGCTGACCACAATAGCAATAACTGCCCCACAAAATCCTCTGACCTCTTAATGCTCACAGACACAAATGAACTCAATTGAGCCATATGGGCCTATATGTCGCCCTTTTCAAAAACTTTGGAGGACCATAACGAGAGCTCAGAAGGCCCAGTCACTGGACCGAAAGCAGCACTGTGATCAGTGCTCCATAACGCCCAAGGGCAGTGCCACAACTTCGCACCCCAGAAAAAATAAATTTTCATCGCCAACAGGTATGCCCTCCCTTGTCTTCTTTTTTAAGCACATGTCTTTCAAATGAATATTTCAATAAAGAAGATGCTTTCACTTGGTTTATTTATTTTTGCAGGTAATATGCAAACCATCCACAGCTCCATCCACAGAAATTTCCACAGCAGGTATCATTCTGCCCCCAACATGATAGAGTCCCAAAAAAACTCTATATATCCTGACATCATTTCACCATCATAAATTCACCATAGGTCTGAAACATCCGACCATGTTTATCATCACCTCACCTTGCATATGATAAGCATCCTTTTTGGTCGGTAGAGCCTCCCCTCCATGGTGCTTGTCACCCAAAGTAGACCACATATCACAACAAAAGTGACGCCATGGACATACCACTATAGTATGGGAAGCACCCCATGCCCATCATTCACCATGCATCAAGTCAATTTTTACCATATCAAAATAAAACCCCTTTCCCGGATGACTAGGTTGTGCAAGCAGAGCAAAAGCACACTACTGTGCCTTGTATTTGGCCTACCATACCTCCATCAGCGTAACCCATCTACGATACTTTTTGGTCTGCTTCATCAACCTCACACATGAGACCAACCAATGGGGCCCCCACCCTCAGCAAAACACCTTCCTCACATCATCAGTGAGAGAACACTTTCATGTTTTGGGGCACCCGTCTCTGTGTTTTGTACAAACTTAACCTGTTATTTTATTCTTTTGGTAATTGTACAAAGACCGCAAATGGCGCACTACATCCCCCACCCACCCATTTTTTCTCCCATGGAAACAGTCACTCGTCACCTTTGGTCGAAGTATCACACCTCACACAAAAGCCACCATGACATTCATAACCGGTTCATAGCCACCCTGGAATTCCTATCAACTCCAAGGATTGCCCCGTCAAAAATAGTTATGACTGTCGCCAAGCTACTTTTAATACTCTGACCTTGGGCCACTGAATCCCCGTCATCAATTTTCAGCCACCCCTCACCAACATGCCTATGTTAAACCCATCACATTCTGGATCTTGATCCTCCATATCAGTGACCCCCTCATTCGGTTGAGGCTTCCTTTTTGCCAACTTCAACACCTCTTTTCCAAAAAGGAAGTGGTACCTTGGATCACCCCTCTCCATAAAAGGGACATCCTCGGGTGGCACTGTGGGAGACATCATTGCCCAAAGATGTCATCGATCCTCCTGACATTTGACTACAACACAAGATTTCATGTCAAGATGGTATCATACCTTACAACCATTGCACTTTGATCAAATTTGTCGAAGACTCGTGCCTCCATAAGCGTCTCTTTCAATAATGCTTACACAGGAAGGCCCCAGCCAGCACCTATGTGTACCATGTGCATTTATATGCCATACCAAGTTTACGCATATGGGTACCACATTCTACCTATTTTCAAAGAAAAAACGCCTCTGAGGGCGTCAGCAGTCGTTGTTATCAACCAACAGATCACTACCTTACTAGTGACACAGATAGAATATCTATCTATCAAATAGATTTGTTTAACTAGCCAAAGCATTATGAGCATGGCACATGCGCTCCTCATAGAAAATTTGTATATATTGTATTATACCATTGCTTACAGGGATCCCAGGAGACATGGTCGCTCTTCGACCCGATGCAGAGTGTCTCGAACTCCGAGCTACATGCAGGTCTCCCTCTCTTTACACACAGAACATAAAAAAGAAACTATAATGTATTTCGGCTATACAGTTCTTCCTAGACCTCACACATTAGGGGGAAAGTTATCACTGGAAAATCAAACAAGAAAAGATGACATTATTTAATGTCATGCATAAGGATTTACAGGGCTGAGAGACATTATATAATCTGAATTATTTAAAAAATCTCTAAGGTCTGAAGGGAAAAATCAAATTTCACACAGAAAGAACCAGTCAAATTCGCCTTTGTGCGCAAAATTATTCGATAAGCGCGCTTTTGCGCGGATTTTCTTCCATAAGTTGCGTAGTCCTGAGAGTGGCGGGAGTCATTTTCTAGGACCACAAGGCACACTCCAGGACATTGATCCCACACTTCCATGGATTAAGAAGAGAGGATCCTAAAACATTTCCTTTTGAATTCGAAGTTTTATGTAGATCATATGACTACCTACTCGATTCTCAAAAATTGAAATTGTTTCCAGCTACCCTTAAGGATACAGCATTGAAATGGTTTATGGGCTTAATAACACACTCTATTAGAACATGGGGAGAAATGAAAAATTCATTCTTATTAAAATTCAAGGATTACTACATGCCTCATAACCAAAAAGATGAAGTCTTTAATATGATGCAAAGATAAGATGAGAATCTCGAGGATTTAATTGAAAGGTTCAGTTATAATCTAAAAAGGGATAAAATGGAAAGTTTGGATCAAGATACTTTGAAAGCTCTCCTACTAAAATCCATTAGAGATGAATGGATATATATCCTTAATATGACGGGAAAAGGAGACATTTCTCTGCTATCATTACCAAAAATTTCTAAATTATGCATACATCTTTTAAGAGGTAAATCAAAAGTTGGAAAAAATTTAAGAGATCCTGTTTTCTCTAGAATGAATAAATTTGCAGCTAGAAAAGTAAGTAGGTTTGAAATAGGCAATTTTGTTGATGAATTTAAAACAGATGTTTTAGGGAGTCTTAGTGAACAAATAGACACCTTGAAATTACAAAACAAGCAAAGAGTTAAAAGTGATGTCTTATCTATAATTTTTCCTAAGTTCAGAAAGAAACATGCCTTAAGAGAATGCCCTCTTGATTTGAAATTGTATAAACTTGTGTTATATGTACATAAATCATGAAACAAAAAAGTGTCCTTCCATCCCAAGTCTAGAAGTTGTCTACCAAGAGGAAATGGTTCCAAAGCAGGTAGATCCTCTTTGCTTTGTTGCTAGAAGACCATGGAAAGGATCACAAACTCAAGGTTTCAACACTCAGATATATACTCAAACCCCACAAAATAAATGGACTGCATCAATTCCATAGAATAATCCTTGGTCTCAATCCCAACCTTGGACACAAGGATGGAAAAACCCTTATGGTAGATACTCTCAATATCACCAGTATCCACAACCTTATCCAAACTTTCCACCACAACATTTTCCTCAGTCTAGTCAACAACCACAACCTCAATTTCAAAATCAAAATCCTCATCTTTCATTATCATTTCCACAAAGACCAAATCAATTTCCTTCTCAACCACTTCCAAACCCAAACAATAATAATTCACAACCTGTTTACAACATGGAGGGTCAAATTTTTCAAACCTATATGATAACTCCACTAGATATTAATAATGTCCAACTAAGATCTCGTAGAATATTAGAAAAGAAATTACCATCTGTTATTATCCAAGAAGAGACATCTCTTCACCAAAATAAAAATATTCAAAAACAAACACATGAAACACCAATAAAATCAACTCCCATTATAGAACAACCTTCAATATCTGTCTCAAAACCACTTTTACCTGAAAGATTACAAATTGATAAAGGGGTAGAAAAACAAATCATGGTGTTTGATTATGATATGTTAGATGATCTGAAGAATGTTTTTATAAAGATTCATGTGTTACAAGCTATCAAATAAATTCCAATCCTTGAAAAGACAATAAGAGAGTTGAGTATAAAGAAACCTGGAAGAAAAAGGAAAGAGGTAAAAAGAATACAATTAGTTGGGAAAATTGCAGACATCATGATGGGAAAAACTACAATACAAAAATATTTGGATCCAGGAAGTCCCATTGTGAAAACACACATCAATGGTATCGAAATCCAAAACAAATTTATCGACTTAGGAGCATCCATAAACATCATGAGTAAACAAACTATGGATCAACTAAGACTTCCAAATATTCAATATACACCAACATTATTATAATTAGCAGATAGATCTATAGTTAAACTTGATGGTGTGTTAGAAAACATTTGTGTATCATTAGATTATTGGGAATATCCAATTGATTTTATTATTTTAACCCCCAAGAATAACTTAGGAGGACATCCATTAATCATAGAAAGACCTTGGTTAGCTACAGCTGATGCTTTTATCAGTTGTAGATCTGGTGATATGTTTATCTCTTATGGTAGTTCAATGAATAAATTCACATTATACCCACTAGAAAAAACAATGATAGAGGTAGAAAATGAAGAATGGATGGATGATGAAAATGACATACAACCTATTTTTACTATCTCTCAAATTGATGAAGAATATCATATTCTAAATTCAATAGAAAATAATGAATTATCTTCACAATGTGAGAGTAGTCAAAATTTTCAAGAACAATGGAATATTGAGTATTTATCATTCAGCCAAATGTCTTTATATTCTATGGAAGAATTTGGAATTTCTTGAATAGAAATATTTCCAGGTAAAACTTTAAATTTAAACCAAAACCTCGAAGAATTTCAAAAGAAGAAATTAATAGAAACATTACAAAAACACTCTTCTACATATGCATGGGTACACTAACATGAAAGGAATTAATCTTGAAACTTTCATGCATCACATATATATTGAAGAGAATGCTACACCAATCTAAAAACCTCGGAAAAAAATGAATCCAAACTTAAGAGAAATTGTAAAGGAGGAACTACAAAAACTGTTGAATGTAAACTTTATTTATCCAATATCAAACAGTCATTGGGTTTCACCTTTAGTAATTGTTCCTAAAAAAAATGGAAAATGGAGAGTATGTATTGATTATAGGGAAATAAATAAGGCTACCTTAAAATATCATTTTCCATTACATTTCACAGATCAAATTTTGATACATTAGAAGGGAAGAAATCTTTTTCATTCTTGGATGGTTTTAGTGGATATAATCAAATTTAGGTAGCACCAGAAGATCAGGACAAAACCAGTTTTACTTGTCCATGGGGAACTTATGCTTACTAAGTACTTCGTTTTGGATTATGCAATGTACCAGCAACATTCCAAAGAGCAGTATTGGGTATTTTCTCTGATTTAATCCATGATAGTGTGGAAGTTTATATGTATGATTTTACAATATATGGAAATTCCTTTGAAGTAGCCCTTGAAAATTTGGAAAAAGTTCTCATAAGATGTAAGGAAGCAAATATATCATTAAAATGTCATGAAAAATGATTTATGATGTTTACTGAGGGAATTTTTTTAGGACACCATATTTCAGGAAATGGAATAAAAGTGAACTCATCTAAAGTTGAAGTTATTTCCAAATTAGCAGTTCCAACTTGTCAAAAATATGTTAGAAGTTTTCTCGGTTTCACTGGATATGATAGAAGATGTATAGAAAAATTTTCAAAGATTGCATCTCCACTTTTCAAATTGTTTACAAAATGTTGTGAATTCAGTTGGAATCCTAATTTCCAAAAGGCTTTTGAGACTTTGAAAGAAAAGATTTCTAAAGCACCCATCTTAAGAGGACCAAAATGGAAATTTCCTTTTCATATTTCAACTGATGCTTCAAAAACATATCTAGGAGCTGTATTGGGATAGAAAGACTTGACTCCTTATGATATTTACTATACAAGTAACAATTTGAATCTTGCATAGTTAAATTATATTGTTATTGAAAAGGAATTTTTAGCTATTGTCCATGCCATTAACAAATTTAGACATTACATCACTGGCTATGAAACTTTCATTCACACGAATAATTCTGAAATTAGATATATAATTAATAAAAAAATTATTAATAGGAGAGTCACAAGATGGTTATTATTATTGAAATAATTTAATAACACCATTTTATATCAACCTGGAAAATAAAACACAGTTGTTGAATTTTTGTCTAGAATTCAAAATTATAACAATGATACAACAATAGAAGATATTTTCCTTGATGAATATATTTTTGGAATATCTACTAAATCTCCATGGTTTGCAGACATTACTAAATATTTAGCCACATGGAATCTACCATCATATTTGTTTCCTAGAGAAAAAAGAAATATAATCCAAATAAGTGTATCTTATTCATGGATAAATGAAGAATTGTACAAGACAGGTCTAGGTTTCATTATCCGAAGGTGTGTAAGAGAAGACGAAATACCTGAGATACTAAAAGCATGTCATGATGAACCGTGTGGAGGACACTTCACTGACAAAAGAACTGCTAACAAATTAATCCTCTTAGAATATTATTGACCTTCCATTTTTAAGGATGCCAAGGAATATGTTAAGAGATGTGATATTTGTCAAAGAATCGGGAAACCTGCTCCTTCAGATGAAATAACTTTACAACCCCAAGTACTTATCGAACCTTTTGAAAAATGGTCTTTATATTTTGTTAGACCAATCAATCCACCATTAAGACAAAAGAAGTATATTATTGTGTGCACTAATTATGTCACTAAATGGGAAGAAGCTAAAGCACTTTATTTTGCTACTGAAAATGGTGTAGTTTCATTTATTTTTGAAGATTTTTTTACTCATTTTGGTGTCCCAAGGAAAATTGTGACAGATCAAGGAACTCAATTTACATCCAGAATGGTGCAAAAGATAGTAGAAGAATACAAAATCAAGCATAGAAAGTCTACTCCATATCATCCACAGGCAAATGGACAAGTAGAATCCACTAATAAAGTGATTGAAGAAATCCTTACAAAGATTGTACATTTTCATAGAAGGGATTGAGCAAAAAAGCTTCCAGAAGCTTTATGGGCCTATCGTACCACATGGAGAAGCACAACAAGACATACTCCTTATGAACTTATTTATGGGAAGCAAGTCTTATTTCCAATTGAGTTCCAAATAAAAACTCTAAAGACAGGTCTTAAGTTGGGACTTGACCTGTTAGAAGCACAAAGGCATAGAATAGAACAACTCAATGAGCTTGATGAAATGAGGCAATATGAAATTCAAAAGACTAGTCTAGTTCAGCAATAGAGATCTAGATGGCATGATAAATATATCAAAGAAATAAAATTTCGAGGAGATTGGGCACTACTTTTTATTCAATATTCAAATATTTTCAAGGAAAATTTCAAACTCATTGGCTTGGGCCTTATGAGATTAAGAGAGTCTTTGATAATGGAGAAATCAAGATCAGAACCATTGTTAAAGAAATATTTCCTCTCCTCGTAAATGGACATCAACTAAGGATATATCACAAACCATTGACAAAGGAGGAATTTTTTAAGATTTTTCAAGATAATGTTGATATAAAGTTGGTGAAAAAGACTTCTTCTTCTTCCCCAACTTAAAAGTATTCTTTCATTTTATCATTTAAATTATATATATATCATATAAGTATGAAAACCAATCATTCATTGGCATACTTATGCAAAAAATCTATGGTGAAAACCAAAAAAAATTTGGCACCTTACATTTTCTTTATTCCTATTCTAAAATCTCAGTTTCTTTGCATCCTTTTTCTCTTTCAAAAAGAATAAAATATATAGCTACATAACTGTTGAAATTATGTAGCTCTGATGGATTTCGGTAGCTCATATATAACAGGACCTTTTTTACTGAAGCAAGTGAAGAATACCCTGAAGAACACCTGAAGGAAAGACAAAGAGAAATAGTTGAAGGTTAGAAAAATCAAATTCAAGGTATGCAAATGCACAATTTTATTTAATAATAAGGATTTAAACATTGGCATGTGAATTATATGGTAATTTTATACCACCAATTCAAAAAAATTATCATGTCAAATAAAAATCAAATATCAAACTGCGACACTTAACCCTCATCAGTACATGACTGCTCTAACATCAAGTCCTGATTTCGTTGGTCAAATCATCCAACTCATAACATTTAGTTCTTATTAACCTTACTCATACTCTCGATAATTTTTAAGCCTTATTAATTCATTCACGCACTCATTCATTCTGAAGCACAATTCACTCACACTCTCATTCATACCGAAAACCTTCATCTTACCCTGTAAAAGAGGTAGTCTTAAGGTAAAGCTTCTCGAGCCATGGGAGTGATAGTGAGGAAAAAACCAGAAGGAAGGAAATTCATGGAAGGTTACCCACAGGTAAAATAAATACTACAGAAGGCACAGTGGCTCATTTTTGTGGAAAAAATCGAGGAGGTAACTAAATCATTTTCCAGAGCATTCAACGAGATGGAGAAATTGGAGATGTTAAGTGTGCAATAACAGAGTATTTCATAGATGAAGCCACTTGACTGCCAAGAATTAGAGAGAGGTGCTTCAAAAACAGAGGAATAAAAGGTGAAGATTGGAAAATATTTCTGAAAATGTCAGGTATGGATACCACCATCTTTAAAAAGGGAATCCCTAGCACAACACTTAAAGGAAAATGGAGGAATTTTCTATTGATAATCCAAAAAATTATTACATGTGAGGGAAGATTTGGATGTGTGTTCATTATCATGTTAGTTTATTGATGAATTTTCTTGAAGGTAGTGAAACAAATATTCCCTACTTTTTGTTACATAGCTTGAGAAAAATGTCAGGGACTGTTCAAAAGAGAATTTAGTTTATAGAAAACACAATGTATCATCATGGGTTCATAAAAATTCTTACCGAATTCCACCTTAAAAGTTTAGGGGATACTTGGGAAAATTTCCTAATTCGAAATCATTTCAAAGAGGGAAACCAATAAGAACCTAGTTGTGGAAAAGCAAAAAGGGGAAGGAAAAGAAAAATTGAAGACCCTATTGAAAGTGAAAAACAACCTCAAGAACAGTCAGAAGATGAAGTTCCCATTGCAGAAATTTTGGGGAAACTTAAGAAGCAAGTTGGTAAAAAGAAGGAAGAGGACAAAAAAGGAAAATATACATCTACAAGAAAGGAAAAGTCCAAAATAAAGAAGAATAGGGAAAAAAATCAAAATCCTCCTCCTTCAATAAGGAGAAGTGCTAGACTTAGCCAGATAGTGAAAAATCCAACTCCAAAAGAAACATATTTTCTTAATTTAGAGGAAGAAATCAGGGTTCCATCACTGATTGTTATGTCGTTTGCCCAGAGTCCAGGTCGAAAGACCCCAAAGATTGACCCAGTGCAACAAAAAATTTATGACAATATTGAGTCCTTGGAGAAGAGAGACACGAAGAAGACACCGATTTTAGAACAGAGGGAAGAACTCCAACCTCATAGTCCACAAGAACCTCCAGTAGTGAATATTCTAAGGTAGGATATTTTTGAACTAGAGACACTAAACATGCATATTAAACAGGAGCATGAAGCCTTGAAGTTACAGAACCAGATTGAGAAAACCATAAATGATAATACTCTTTTGCATTTGGGTTTATAGTTCAAGAAGAATAAAAAGTTAAAGAAGAAGAATAAAAATCTCAATAGGAAAATCATAAACCTAAAATATAAACTCCTGGTGAGAAATCCAAGGATACATGACTAAAATGAAGGCAAAGAAATTTAATTTGGATGTTTTAGCAGAAGTCTTAGGGCAGATGTGGTAGCATGATAAGGATCAACATTTTTTTGTTTTTGCATGAGGACATGCAATGGTCTCCTCGTGGGGGAATGTAGAGCCTCAAGACTGCCTCAATTTTGACACTCCTTTCACTTATTTTTCCATATTTTTGTCACCACCATTAGCTCAAAAAAGTGTTAGACTGCAAATTTTGACTTGGTAAAGTATTTTGATGTCCTATTTTTCATATTTTCAATTGTTCCTTATTATTAGAGTAAAATCTGCATTAGCTACGGAATTAGTGCAATTCTGCAGCTGATTGATTTTTATGTAGCCACCGCCATGGTTCGAAAGGTTCTAAAGTATTAATGGAGCAGCGAAATATATCGGCATACTACAAATGATATTATCATGGATCTTATCCTATCCATCTGGCCCAAATCAAGCAGAAAATTACCCAGATATGCAGTCAAAGGAATGGTCAACCAAGTGTTGAATCAAGCAAGCGAGGAGTCTGAAGCCATCATGCTTCATGATTTTCTCTGCCATGTAGAAAATCATGAAGCAACGAAATTCTACTTTCTATTTTAAGAATTCGAGATAAATGTTTCTAGTTCTAATAGGCGTAAAATCCTCAAGACAGTTAATGACAAGATTTTATAAATATTGGGCTAGTAATTGTATTGCCAGTGCGAATTATTGCGTGACTATAATCGCTTTTAAACTCTGTTTTATTTCCAATTTGAATGAAGAAGCGTTCTGGAGTTTCAATGCGCAGTTAGTAACGTTTAGACTTGAAGCCATCTGTTGTGGAGGGCCCCTGCAACAAAAGAGATTTTTTTGTATTTATGTTTGTTTTTATAATTAGATGTTGTTCATAGCTTCGTCTTTATTTCTCAGTTTATGCTTTCACTATATTTCGTAGCGTAGATATATGTCTTTCTTTTGATTTCATTTTTATGTTAGAAACTGCAATTATTTCCAGACTTCTATAGTATAGATGTTTTGTTTATCATTTTCATCTCATTATGATAGTTGTTATCATAACTTCCAAAATTTTGTAATATAGGTGCTTGGTTTAATTTTTTCATTATGTTAAATGCTATAATCTTTTCCAGAATTTCATCTTGTTAGACTAAATGTTCAAGTAATTTGTTTCTTTTTATCATTTGATCTAGTTTCATTTTCTAAATAGTTACAACACAGATATAATCATAGTTTCTTTTATGCATCTGTGATTAGTTGTAGATTAGTTCTTATTTTGAGAGACATATTTTAGAATTTCCTTTTCAGTTTTCAATTAAATTCTTTTTGTGAGTTTAAGTAGTCTTATTTCTTAATAGTGATTTAGAAATTTTCTTTCTGAGCATAGTAGTGTAAATAATTTCTAAGTGAATCCTTGATTCAAGTTTCATTCACATAAAATTCCCAAAAAGACACAAAAATATTAATTTTTCCTCTTTTTCTAGAATTTTAAATTTTTCTCAAATTCATCATTAGTTACTAACAAATAAATTAGTTAAGATTTTTGTTGAAGTTTTTAGGGACATAGTTACACTTGGATTTATTTTTCTCTCATGAATTATAGTTCAATTTCTTAAATTCATCTAGGATATCTTCAAAAACAATATTCACATATAAAATCATCATAATAAAACAAGTAAGAAAAGTTTCTAGCATATAGAGTGCACTTGCACTTCACAAGATTACCAACTCCAGTTGATAATTTATGATAGTAATTTAAGAACATTAAATTGACTGAACAATGTTGTACATGGAATAATTTTCTTAAAAATGGTGGTGTCCATACCTAGATCCTTCAAGAAGGTCTCTTCCATTCTTCTCCTTCAATGCCTCTGTTTTTTAACCATATTTCTCCAATTCTCGGCAAACTGGTAGCTTCATCAATAAAGGAATTTTTCACTGCAAAATTAATGTCTACAATTTCAACCTTCATTCCTTCAAAGGCCCTTGCAAATGATTTGGTTACTTATTTGTTAAAACCATCAAATTTCTCCACAAATTCTAGCCAATGTGCTTTCGCCAACATTTCCTTCACTTGTGGGTATCCCTCCATGAATTTTCTCCCCTCTGGTTTTTTTCTTACTATGTCCCCCATGGTTGAGAAGTTTCACCTCAGAGTCACTTCTTAACAGGGTATGAATGAGGGTTTCGGAATAATGGTAATGAGAGTGAGAGGAAAATAAGTAATCATTAGGGTGTGAATGTATGTGAGTTGGGCGATCTTAACGATGAAGTCGGAAGTTAGGTTAGATTTTTTACGTAATGATGAGGAATGAATGGGAAGATTTCGTATTTTATTTGATTTAACAAGATATTTTCATCTCAACTCTTAGCAATAATGGTTTTTGAACCGGTGGTATAACGTCCATATAATTCATACACTAATGTTTTACCCTTGTTATCAAATCAAATATTTGCATGTCTTTTGAATTGATTTGCTAACACTTGGTTGCTCCTTTTTGCATTGTCTTCGAGTGCTTTCAGTGGTGGATTCAATCATTTCTTAAATTTCTTCAATTAAAGGTTATTTTCAAACATTAGCTGCAGAAATCTATCACAATTGCAAATCCTCAGCAATTCTGCAGTTGTTTTTATTCTAGAAAGAAAAGAAAGGGATGCAAAGAAAATGGGATTTAGAACAGGTATGAAGAAAATTTAAGGTGCCAAGAAGCTTTTATGCTCAGCCCCTTCTATGAAAATGTAAAGTTTTGGTAAGGATTGCTTCAATCACTTTGTTAGTAGATTCTACTTGTCCATTTGCTTGTGGATGATATGGAGTAGAATTTTGATGCTTGATTTTATATTCCTCCACTATCTTCTATACCATTCTGTATGTGAATTGGGTACCTTAATATGTCACAATTTCCCTTGGGACACCAAAATGAGTAAAGGTATCCTCAAAAAGAAATGAAATTACAGCATTTTCAGTAGAAAAAGGAAGTGCTTTAGCTTCTACCCATTTAGTAACATAATCAGTGCACACAAGAATATATCTCTTTTGTCTTGATGGTGGATTGATTGGTCAAACAAAATGTAGAGCCCATTTTTTAAAAGGTTTAGTGAGTACCTGAGGTTGTAGAGGCATTTCATCTAAAGGAACAAGTCTCCCCATTCTTTGGAAACTATCACATCTCTTAAAACATTCCTTGAAATCCTTAAAAAGGGAAGGCCAATAATATCCTAAGAGAAGAACTTTGTAAGCAGTTCTTTTATCAGCGAAATTTTCTCCACATGGTTCATCATGACATGCTTTTAGTATTTCATGTATTTCATATTCTCTTACACATCTTTGAATGATGAGATCTGGCCCTATCTTGTACAATTCTTCATTTATCTATGAATAATATGCACTCGTTTGAATTATCTTTCTTTTTCTCTAGGAAACAAATATGATGGTAGTTTCCCTGTAGCTAAATTGTTAGCAATATCTGCAAACCATGGGGATTTAAAGTTGTGTCTGAAGCATCAGTTGAAATGTAAAAAGGTAATTTCCAATTTGGTCCACTCAAGATGGGTCTTCAGAAATACTCTTTCAAAGTTTCAAAGGCTTTTTGGCAATCAGGATTCCAACTGAATTCACAATATTTTATGAGCAATTTGAAGAGTGTAGATGCATTTTTTTACAGTTCTCTATAAATATTCTATAGTATCCAGTAAAATCAAGAAAACTCCTAAGATCTCATTGAAAAATTGGAACTGATAATTTAGAAATAACTTCTACTTTAGATGAGTCCACCTTAATTCCATTTCCCGAAATATGGTGTCCTAAAACAATCCCCTTAGTAAACACCATTAAACATTTTTCATGACTTCGTGAAATATTTTCTTCCTTACATCTTATGAGAACTTTTTCCAAATTTTTAAGAGCTTCTTCAAAATAATTTCCATAAACTGTAAAATCATTCATATACACTTCCACACAATCATGAACTAGATCACAGGAAAATACCTAATACTGCTCTTTGGAATGTTTATGGTGCATTAAATAATCCAAAAGGAAGCACTCGGTAAGCATAATTTCCCCATAGACAGGTAAAAGTGGTTTTATCTTGATCTTCTAGTGCTACGTGAATTTGGTTATACCCACTAAAACCATCCAAAAATGAGGAATATTTCTTCCCTACTAATGTGTCTAAAACTTGATTTATGAAAGGAAGTGGAAAATGATCTTTCAAAGTTGCCTTATTCAACTCCCTATAATCAATGCATACTCTCCATTTTCCATTATTTTTAGGAACAATTACTAAAGGTGAAACCCATTGATTGTCTAATATTGGATAAATGAAATTTACATTCAACATTTTATGTAGATCCTCTTTAACAATTTCCCTTAAATTTGGATTCATTCTTCTTTGAGGTTGTTGCAATGGTCTCGCATTTTCTTCAATATATATGTGATGCATGCAAGTTTTAGGATTAATTCCTTTCATATCAGTGTATTCCCATGCATATGCAGAAGAATGTTCTTGTAATACTTTCATTAATTCTTTATTTTGAAATTCTTCCAAGTTATGATTTATATTCAATTTTTTCCCTAGAAATATTTCTATTAAATAATTGCCAAATTCTTCCATAGAATGTAAAGACATCTGACGAGATGAAAAATATTCAATATTGCATTGAACCTGAAAATTTTGACTAATCTCACAATAATAAGAGGATTCATTATTTTCTATTGAGTTTAAGATTTTATCTTATTCATTTACTTGTGAGATAGTAAAAATAGGTTATATATCATTATCATCGTCCATCCATTCTTCACTTTCTACCTCTATCATTATTTTTGCAGATGGATAAAATGTGAATTTTTTTGTTTAGTTTCCATCATAGATAATCATGTCACTCGATCTACAACTGATAAAAGCATCAATTGTGGCTAACCAAGGTATTCCTAAGATTAATGGATGTCCTCCTAAGTTATTCTTGGGTGTCAAGATCATGAAATCAACCAGATATTCCCAAGAATATAAGGATACATACATTTCCTCTAATACACCATCAGTTTTAATTATATATCTATCTGCTAATTGTAACAATGTTGGTGTATATTGGAGATTAGGAGGTTTTAGTTGATCCATAGTTTGTTTACTCATGATGTTTATAGTTGCTCTTAGATCAATCAGTTTATTTGGTATTTCAATACCATTGATGTATGTTTTCACAATGGGACTTCTTGGATCTAAGTATTTTTGAATTATTTTTTTTCCCATCATGATATCTGTAATTTTCCCAACTAACTAAATTCTTTTGACTTCTTTTCTTTGCCTTCCTAGTCTTTTAATGCTTAACTCCCTAATTGTATTTTCAAAAATTGGAATCTCCTTGATGGCATGTAACAAAGGAATTTTTATTCAAACATTCTTCAGTTCATCCAATATATCATAGTCAAGTAACAGAATTTGTTTTTATACCCCTTTCTCAATTTTTAAGCTTTCAGTAAAGTGCGGTTTTGAAACAGATATTGAAGGTTGTTCCATAATGGGAGTTGAGTGTATTGGAGTGTCATGTGTAGGAGTGGCATGTTTTTGAATATGTTCATCTTGATGAAGAGATGTCTCTTCCTCAGAGTGATCATCCTTCTTTTGAGGATTTTCATTTTCCTAAATAACAACATATGGCGACTTCTTTTCCAATACTCTACTAGATCTAAGTTGAACATTGTTAAGATCTAATGGAGTTATCATATAGGTCTGGATAAAAATGTTGTGAATTTTTATTATTTGGGTTTGGAAGTGGTTAAGCAGGCAATTGATTTGGTCATTGTGGAAATGGTAATGAAAGTTGTGGATTTGGATTTTGAAATTGAGCTTGGAGTGGTGGTTGACTAGATTGAGGAAATAATGTGGTGAAAAAGTAGGATAATGTTGAGGATGTTGAGAATACTAAGGATATATCCCATAAGTATTTTTCCATCCTTGTGCCCAAGTTTGAGGTTGAGGCCAAGGCTTCCATGGACTTGGTGTAGTCTGGTTGTTTTGTGATGGATGTGCATATGTTTGAGTGTTAAATCCTTGATTTTTCCATGGTCTTTTGGAAACAAAACAAAGAGGGTCTATCTAATTTGGAACTACTTCCTCTTGGTAAACAGCTTTAAGACCTGGTATTGAAGGACATTTTTTGTGTCATGATTTTCTGCACATATAACACAATTTTCTACACTCTTTAAGTCAAGAGGACATTCTCTCAAGGCATGTTTTTTCTGCACTTAGGACAAAAAATAGATAAGGCATCACTTTCAACTTTTTGCTTGTTCTGTAATTTTAAGGTGTCTATTTTTTCACTAAGACTCCCTAAAATGTTTGTTTTAAATTCATCAAGCAAATTTCATATTTCATCCCTACTTGTTGTTCTAGTTGTAGATTTATTAATTCTAGAGATAACAGGATCTCTTGAACTCTTTCCAACTCTTAGCTTACCTCTTGAAACATGTATGCATAATTCATATATTTCTGGTAATGATAACTGAGAAATATCTCATTTTCCCATCATGTTGAGGATATCTATCCATTCATCTCTAATGAATTTTAATAGGAGATCTTTCAAAGTATCTTCATCCAAATTTTCCATTTTAGCTCTCTTAAGATTGTAACTAAATCTTTCAATTAAATCCTCAAGATTTTCATCTTCTCTTTGCATCATTTTAAAAACTTCATCCTTACGATTGTGGGGCATGCAGTAATCCTTATATTTTGATAAGAATGCAACTTTCATTTCTTCCAATGTTTTAATAGAGTTTGTTATTAAACCCATGAACCATTTTAATGTTGCATCCTTAACAGTTGCTGGAAACAATTTCAACTTTTGAGAATCGAGTAAATAGTCATAAGATCTACATAAAACTTTGAACTCAAAAATAAATGTTTCAGGATACTCACTTCTTCATCCATGGAAGTTAGGAAGGATAGAGGGTGAGATATTTTTCATTGTAGATGTAGTATCTTCATCAAAGATAGGAAACCAAACATAATATGGTTCTCCTCTATCTCCTTCTCTTCCTCTTCCCCTTCCTCCACCTCCAATCCTAGGTCCACCTCCTCCAATCCTCAAATGTTCATCATTTACATTTTGTATTTCTCCTTCTCCTACCCCAGCCATTGTAGATTCTTCACAACTAATGTTAGGTTCCAAAATTGGATTTGTTTTTTCTTCTTCTAATTCTTCAGATTCCTCTATCAATGGTATATTAAAATAGGTTTCTTCTTCCTCTTCTTCACTAGGGACTTCTATTTCTTGGGCTATAATTTGTTCTCCAGTTTAAGTTAAGAAAATTACTCCTTCTATTGGGGATGTGGTATCTTCTTCTACAATTTCTTCAGTTGGTGAAGTTGGTAAATTTCTAGGTTGGATTTCAGATCTCAGTACTCAAGAAGTCTATGTCTTCCTACAATGGATGGTATGCGAGTTTGGGTGGATTGTGTGGCACTACGAGGTCGTGATGGGGTGAGTGGTTTTTTTGGAATTAATCTTCTACCTCTAGCTACAAATTTTCCTCTAGAATCTCTTTCCCTATGCATGTATTTTTTTGTTTTATTATTATTATTATTATTAGAAATAAAAAGGCTCCTATTTACAATTCCCCAGAAACAGCGCCAAAATGTGTGTTAATTTAATGGTTTTAAATTGCTTACATAAATTATCAATCAGAGTTGGTAAACGTGTGAAGTGAAAGGGCACCATATATGCTAGAAGCCTATTTTATTAATTCAATTTATTGATGCGATGATTGAGTTTTTGGAAATTACTTCTAAGGATGCTTTTTATTCTTATGTTCCTAATGAAATTGATGTATTAATTAAGTTCCTAAAGTTTTTTTACTCCTAATGAAATGAACATGTTTTTTACTCTTTCAAAATAGAACTAAAGTGGAACCAACCAATCTATTGTTAGTCTTTAACAACATAATTACTTAACTATTGTGCTAGCATTCCTTTGCATAAAGATAAAATAGAATTCTAGAAATGAAAACCACGCATCTTCTCATTCATGCTTTAAAATGAAATATTCTAGAAATGAAAACCTGTAAAGAAATCACTCATGCTCTAAAAATAAATCACTCATATTCTGAAAATAAATCACTCAATTCTATGAAAAGAAATCACTCAATGCTTCTGAAATAAAACTATGTAGAAATCTATGAAGAATAATTACTTTGCAATTGAAAATTCAAAAGGAAAGGCTAAATATTTAAGAATGATCATACGGTATGTAAAAAACTACATCAAATGATAAAAAGGAAATTGTGCAAACAAATACATCAAATGATAAAAGTAAACTTCGAAAAAAACTACATAAAATGATAAAAAGGAAACTATGCAAACAACTACATCAAATGATAAAAGGAAACTACAAAAAAAACTAAATCAAACGATAAAAGGAAAACATAAAAATGCATAACCTTCACTATTTGCAGGGGCCCTCCACAAATAGGTGGTCTCAGAGCTTCACACGAACATTCAGCTACGCATCAAATCTTCAAAGCACTTATTCATTAAAAAGGATAAAAATAGAGTTTTTAACACATCACTGTCATATCAGAAATTACACACTACACTCTCTATCTTCAGTTTTTCTTGCACAATATTTATAAAAGCCTGTGTTCATAATTGTTCGAGTATTTCATGCCTACTTAAGCTAAAAAAAATCTAATTTTGACTTCCAAAAATAACATTATATCGCCTATTCATGATTTTATATTTGGCAAAGAAAATCGTGAATGCGTGAACGTCTCGGACTCTCGCTCGTCTATTCAGTAATGTGTTGACTTGCACCTTTGACCATGAAATCAAACAATTTCCTTTGTGATCTGGCTCATATGAATAGGAGGAAATCCTTGAGGAGATAAATCCCCACCTATCCATATACTTCTTCGCTTAGCTGGCACCTCAGAGTGTGGTAAAACATGGAGTTGGCTACATAAACGCAAATTAGCTGCAAAATCATGTCAATTCCATAGTTGATACAAATATTAACTTAATAATAAGAGACATTATTAAATATGAAATAAAATACAATTAAATACCTTACCATGTCAAAAACCTATAGTTTGATGCTTATTTGAGTTGATGATGATGGTCAAAAAGAGGAAAAATAGGTAAGAGAGAGTGTCAAAATGAAGCAATCATGAGACTCTACACATGTCAAAGATGAATGTTATATACTCCTCTACATGCAAGGTGCTCCATCAAAATAAACATGAACTCCAATCACAATCATATGCAAGTGATGAAAAAATGGAGTGCAAGATTAAAATACAACAACTCTCCACCTGGAATATATGTGCACTAATGTCCCCTTGAATATAAGTTATGCCCAAAAAACAACACATATGAGCATCAACATACATATCCTACTAGAAGCAACAATAAGGTCTCACTCAACAGCAACAGAAACTGAAACACATGCTCTCCCCCTGAAGAAACAACATCATAATCCATGTCATAACAGTAGTAGCAGATCATAACACCAACACATAGCAGCAACAACATAATGTGATCTACTAGCAACAACAAGATTGATCATCTCCATAGTAGTAGCAGAAAAAACATCTAACCAACTCTGAATCAACATCAGCAAATACATCCTCTCGACAATGTACTCCCAACAACAGAAAAAATCATATGCTAGCAACAAAAATCGTTGTCTATAAGCAGCATCTCTCTTATGTACACATAGTAGCAACAAAACATGATGATGGGTCACAATATTGTGACCAACCATACTCCACTGAAGTACAATCATCTCTGAGGCTTAATGTAGACTGATGTACATGATTTTCATTGCCTCCTTTTCATATGCAAGAGGCTACTCCACATGGACCAAAAACTATGACCAAAAGATATGCAACATAGTACATGGCCTCATAGGATTATTACATGACTACAAGACTGATATATAGGATGTATAAGGCATCAATAAGCCCATATATGGCTAAATAATAACCCTCTCTCAATGCATACATGACTCTATATTGTCTATCCATCATAAGTATGAGAGTGTACAAAAATAACACATGAAGTACATGGTTGTACCCACACTACTAACAGCCAATACGTAGTTGAACCAACTCTCATAACTGAATATGCAACAAATGCCAACCATGGCTGATGATGATGCATGACATAAATGATCAGAAATATGTGCCTCATATGACAATAAGATGATAGCAATACATATCCCATAAGAACATGAGACAATATCTCCAAAACACCATCCATAAATCACGATCTTTGCAGTAGTAATCAACAACACATAATTCCCCAACAATTAGCATCTATCACCAACAACATATATCATCATCATGAATACCAATCAACCCTTTGTAGCAATATATGGCAGCAACAATAACCATCATATGAAGCATGTAACTCTAAATGATAATCAACAATGATAACAGCAATAAGAAAAATATGTAATCACAGTAGCAACATCACATCAACACCTATAAATATCATCCACCATCATGATAATCCATAATAGCATCTCATGCAAAATATCATCAAATGTAGTAGCAACAAAATGAAACACATCCATCACAAACATAAGCATCTTGCACCATCATATATTATTCTCCATGGCACCATCACATGCATAATATCATCAAAACAAAAATGCATAATACTAGCCATCCTCATGTCAACTAATATAGCTAGCATATAAACCATGCACAACCGAAAAGCAAGCTCCTGCAACGACCTTATTTCAAATAAGCACATAGCATGGGATGCATATCCAAACCCTCCGAAGAAATCATGGAGCCATAGAGATATTGGAGACATATAAAGTGTTCCCCCTAAGCGTGTGTCATCTCCCCTCCTGATCATACCTTAGCAAGGACAATATCAGTAGCAAAAATAAAATCCATCAAAAATTATATGCAACAAAAACAACTCCTCAACAGATAAATATATTCACACACACTTCACTAGCTATGGCAACACCATCAATGATTCTACATGCAAAAAAAATATTCACCATAGCTCCCCCTGAGGCCATGCAAGCCTCATATTCTTCTTGTCGGTCCTTGTTTCTCCTTCTCCCTCCAAACTTTGAGTGGTTGCTCTTTTGCATGTGGATTTCCAGTTGTCCATTTGTTTGTCCTACTATGCATAATCTTCGTTCTTTGATTTGGTGGCCTCAAGTTTCTTAGAGTCTTGCAATCCTTGTCCATATGACCAATATTATCACATGTAGCATCTTATATGACCAAGAAATGGAGGAAAATATTCGAATATTTTGATCCTCCTTTTAATACATTGTACGCAACATGCATTCAATAGCCTTGCGGCCAAAACTATTGCATGAGTAGCATTAACCATAGAAATGACTATTATACATGATTTTGGTTGAACTTCTTTGCATGCATGATTGAGGTTGCTTCTCCTTTGGCCACTTATTTTGATGAGAAAGCATGATCTCATCACTTTTGCAATTTGTTACCATATGAACACGTTCTCGAAAGTTGTATCATTTTGTCCTTTCTAATATTCTTTCAGCCACTCTTATTAGGTAAGAAGGTCTAATCTCTTTGTCACACTTTACTTCTTTTTTTCCATGTGCTCCACAGTTGTAGCATCCATCAATTTCTTTCTTCTTATATTGCCTTCTTTGCTTATTCTTTTCCTTCTTGTGCTCTTTTATTGTTGGTTGTGTTGATGGCTCTTTTTCTTGCTACTTTTTCTATTACTATCATCGGTTATTCTTGTAGTTGTAATTAAACTAGTTTCTCCTTTGTGCATGCTGCAATCTGATTTGATAGGGGAGGAAGTGGTTTTCTTCTCTAACTCATTTCTTAGTGAAACCACTTCTACTTCTAATATCTCACATTCCTCCTCCTTATTTCTATACTAATTTCTTATCTCTTCTTCAATCTTGATTTCCTCCTCAAGCTGAATTTTCAGTCCATTGATCTCTTCTCTTAGGCCATTTTCTTTCTCATCGGTAATCTGCAAAAGTCTTTTCCAATATTTACATGCAGTGGTTAGCTTTCCTACTTCAAAAGCTAATTCCTTGATTACAATCATTGTTGATTCATATACAGCCTTAATGTGAGAAAAATCCTTCTCATAATCATTATCAAACTCAAAAGAATCATCAAAACTATAATTCAAAAATTATTTCAACATATTACCTCGTGACACAATTTCTTTGGTTGAAATTTCCGAATTCGTTGCTTCATTTTCAATGGATTGAATCTTTTCCTTCTTCAAACCCTTGTTCTTTGAAGACATCATCTTCTTGCTTATGGCCACAATCCACTATCTACTCTCCAAGCGATCAATCTTCACTGAAGAGCACTAGCTCTAATACCAATTGTTGGAAATATATTCACTACTGTGAGGGGGGTGAATCAACAGTGATGGCCTTTAATCAATTTTCACCAATTATAAATGTTTGCCTCTATGTTTATTACTCATGCACATCCACAACATTAGTTCATCAATATATGTGAGCAGCAATAAACTGAAACCAAAAAAATCATGAGAGATAACCATGAGAAAACAAACATGCACACACAATAACACGAGTATTTCTAGTGGAAACCCTTTCGAGAGAAAACCGCCCTGTTGTTGTTGCACTGCTCAAATATTATATTAATTTTCTAAGCAAATTTACATGGATTAGCTTAAAACCATAAGTCATAAGACTTGGATTCCTCTATAGTATGTTGGCATCTATCAATTTGGAAATTTGTCTCTCTTGCAGATCTACGAACTACCATCCGCTGGAAGCTCCCACGACCAATGATCCTTGCCCAACCACCATTGGATTTTCCAAATCATATTGGATAGAGAAAATTATTCCTAATATGAATCACTAAATCATTGTCTCTATTGAAGCCTCGACACGCCTTCACTTCCTCCAAGTGAACCATGTTTCAAAATATTTCAAACTATGCTCATTTTCTCAACATGAGCAACCCAACAACTCTAGCATTTAGCACATTAAATCTGAAACAAAAACTTTTCCCAGTGAAGGATATTTCTTCTCTTCTACTCACCACAATATCAACACAATACTCTCAATTCTCCTCCATTTTGCAGCCCCAATTGACCATTGAATTCTGCATACACAACTCTGAATTATCTCTTATCTTTGCTCAAAATTTTGTGATATATCTTTGCACAAATTGTGTGATAAATGGATTCATACTCTTCTCACTCACAATGCTCTCAGAATAACATCCTCTCACATTCTCACTAGATCCAAAAAATAGACTCAATGTCTTCCTCTATTTATCAAATTCTTGTGTTGAGATACTGAGTAAATGTTACAATTTATGGAAGACTCAACAATCCTTTTCACACTCTTTATATTTGGTTAAGGAAGGATTCTTAACCAAATCAATATATAACTCCACTAGCCCTTTGATATCTTCAACCTTGATCAGCTTCTAGAGGGTCCACAAAATTTTTTGACCATATATCAAAAATAGGTTGAGCAACATGAGGAATGAAAATATTTTCTCATCAAAATGCATAGTCGCTCCCTTAACAGTGCTATGCATGCAAATTTAGCCTCGTGGAGCTATATTCACTCCCATAGGTTTCTCTCCATGCGACAATGGCTCTAAAACTACTCCCTTGACACAGCAAGCATGCGACTGGGGTAGAGGATGGTCAAATTTCAATCAAATCATCTCATAAACTATTGAAACTTCTTCCAGAGCTTTACAAGCTTCTGTAGGACCTTTGGAAGTCTCTGACACCTCTGCAACACTTCAACAAGTCACTGCAACAACTTCATCATCATCCCAAGTCAAATTAGGTTGACTATGATGCCAAACAACAACCAAACTAAACTTTTGAGCCATCAAACTTCTACAAAAACATATTTTCCATCAATATGTAGCTCCTGAACCTGTCATAAATCCTCCAACACCTACACAACCACTTGAAGAATCTACTACCACAGGTAGATCATCTCCAAGCCCAATATATAACATCATCATTATAGGAGACCTAATTTGGGACCAAGGAGACCAAGGAGACATAATCATCAAGGCTCCTCAACTCTAAACTCTATAGCAGCCACCAATATCTGATTGTGGCAACATGAACATGAATACCATCATCATGGGAAGGCCTCCAAGCTAGGGCAACATACCAACCTACCATCAACATCATGAGAGGGCCTCCAAACTAGTGCAACACACCATCATGCACCCAAAGACCATCTACACCTCAACCATCATCTCCAAGTTAGTGCAACAGAGCATCATCCAACAAGTCACACCTCCATGCTAGTAGAAATATTGAAGGATCATCTACATATCATCTATACACAAACCAATTGCAGCCACCTATACACATGCATAGCCAAATGACGTGCAATCGAAGTGACTAGGTTGACATAAATGACAATCAATCACACATCTACAACATTGCAGCACACATCAATGCAAACGATAAGTGCTCCAAAAAATTCTTACATTACAACCATTGAATTCCTAGATATTTTAGTTTTCATGAACATCTATTAAACCCTCCACTAAATATTTTTCTACCAATAGCAAAGGTTTTCTTTCAATATTTTTTCTCAATCTTGTAACAATATAAAAGCCTCCATTAGGTAGTTTTTCCTATAGTGAATCATGCATACGTGTTTGATAAACCTTAATTCCTAATATCCTATTTCCTCATCATTTGATTGAGGACAAGATCCATAATGACCATCCTTAGACAAATTCCAAGGCTTTCTTTAAAACATCGATGTGTTGCCAAGTGTTGTAATGCATGTTTATAAATGTGCCACACATATGTGAATTTGGTATCTTGTGTCTTCATATGTTTGTGACTAAAAACATGAAAAAATGAACTATGATGAAATTTACCATCTTTTTCTAACCATATTTCTATGCATAGAACGTAATACTTCCCTTTATCTTAGTATCCATCAATCCCCATAAAATGGCTATAAAAAGAAACTAAGAAAACTATTCTCATAACCATAGGTGATTGAAGATGGTAAGTCAAATTGCACCCATATCTTATGAAAGAAAAATTGTGTAGTCCAATATATTGACATCGTATTTGTGCAAGGTATCATCACTGTCATTTTCTTGAAGTAATCCATAACTTCTTGCCATTTCCCCTACTAAGTGTTGATAAACAATCAAGGAAATCCATGGAAATTGACTCTCATGGAAATCTCCAAGATGAAAGTGCAACATATTTCCTTATGTTTTGTTTGTTTCCTTTGAGATGTTAAAATGGAACAAATTTTGACACTTTGCAACCATATATGACATCTTCAACCAATAGGAATGCCTCCGCAAATTTAGAACTATTTTCTCCACACCAAAGTATCGTGATATTTTGGAACATTGCAGCTTATGGAATAAATTTCATTTTTGTTGACCTTTAGGAACATATATGATAGTTAACTTGTACATATTTTTTTTCCTTGACTAAGTAATTGCAACACTCTTTCTTTGATATGGTTGTTGTACAGTTTTGCGAGAATTTATATGTGTGTGCAAAATCTAGTTAATGCATGTAAGCTTATTTGAAAAATTTACTAAAACCAAACTATTGAAATTGTTTAAACAATCTCAATCCAATTGTTTGTGGTCCTACAAGAAATTGTAAAACCTTATTTGTTTTTTTTTTTCCTAGTGCTCAATCACAATGTTGAATTGTTGTAAATCAATATTCCACTTCATTGGTGTGCATTCTTAGTTTTACGCCATGTGTGGAGAAACTATAAAGGCTTATTTTGCATTGTGGATAAGCGTTTCTTTTCCACAAATGATCTCACCAATGTGTCATTGCTTGAAACAATGTGAACGTTTATTGGCCACACGTTGAGGAATTCAAAACCATGCTTTAAAATGGCCCAATGTTGTGTGTGATGGTTCTTTTTTGTTCGATGAACACAACTTACATTTCTTTTCCATAGACATTTAGCTTAATCTCAAAATATTCCTGATTACTAGGTAAAACGAGAGATAGAGAACTCACAATTATATTGGTGATCTATTTAAACACTTCCTGAGAGATGGTTTCCCCGTTAAAGCTAACTTGGTGATGACTTTATGCATTGTGAGTGTGTGTGACATGGGAAACTTATGAAATGAATTTCCTAAGATAATTATCCTTTCTAATGAAGCTTCAAAAGTCATGAATGTTATTCATCCCATGGGGGGGCAGCTCAATTAGTGCTCGTCATGTTATGAAGTATTATGTAAAGCAAGATATTACGTTCAAATCACCCGTTGGACAAGCCAACCAAAAAAAAAATCATGAATGTTAGTCAACAATGTCTAGTTGACAATGGATGAAATCCATGTTGATTTCAACTTGGTTTTTGTGCATTCACTATGTAAGTTTGGTCATCCTTTACAAGTCTATACTCCTATATGCACTATTAATAAGCAATATTATACATTATTAATAGGTTAACTCTTGATCCCATACATATGGATGCCACAAGTCACACCACACATTTAATTAAATAACATCAAACTCTACTCTATCAAAATAATATGCTAAGATGGAAAAGTTTAGTACAACAATTTCGCTAAATGTAAAAGTCCTTGTTTGTGCAAAGTTATACCAAAATTAAGATTCAAGGTATGCAACTATAGGTAAGTTGTATTTATTTATTACCACTATTAATATGGGATCTCATTCATTGCCATTATAGGCTTATTCGTGATCTTGATCTTAATGGAGAATAATTTTTTCTCGCTTTTTTTGAGAAAGATGCATAGATGCCCTTACAAAAATGCTTTCTGATACACAATTAAGTACTAATATCTCTCTTTCTCCATATTCTACAATGATAAACTTCTAGCACTTTTTAAATGTAGCATACAACTTCCATCCTTGTACTATCATTTACACTTGCAATATTTGCATAATGGAATAATTCTCTTCTTAAAGCACCCTTTTCTTCTTTTGGTAATTTGAATTCAATATTTTGTTTTGTAGTCTTGCCACACAACTTCTTTTGCATGCCACCTTCAACAATGGTATGTTGTTAGGTCCCTGTAATACTAGTGTATCCCCTTATTGTTGTTAGTGTAGCCCCCTTATTTTTATTGTTGTACCCATGTAGCCCCCATATTGTTATTATTGTGCCCCATAAAAGCCACTATTGTTATTGTTGTGCCCTTACATTATTATTGTTAGGTCGGCTAGGATTATATTGTGACCCCATGGACTCCTATATATAGAAATGAGGTTTTGTCATTTGTATCATCCAAGAATTGTTCATTTCTGTAATGTAAAGGAGGTTTCCCCCTCAAAGTGGTTGATTTCTAAGGCGTTGACCTCTCTTTTCTTCTATTTTGGGAGATGGTTTCATAACATTTGGTATCAGAGATTTGGATTCTAGGGTGTCGCTGCTTCAAATAGGTCATTGTGGCATTTTCGCTATAAATGTTTTTCTATGAAGTTTTAGAAGCTAAAAAAAACCCATTTGCGAAGAAATCCTGAGGAACTTTGTGTAAAAATTTCAGATCTTGTTTCGCAATATTTTAGGAGATATGATCTGTGGAAGTTAGGGTTTTTGCAGGCTCTTGAATTTCATCTAAAAGAGGTGACCTTCAAAAAATCATCATAACTCTCTCTCTCAGCATCGGATTGGAATTATGTAAAAAGTGGCTAAAAGTGCACTGACTGTAGTTTCCTTTGTATCAATTTCAGAGTTGAAGGAGGAAAAAGATACACATGGAACGTCGTACAAGTTCGCTCTACTAAACTAGTCCATAACTAGGTCATTGCGAGAGATTGGGCATAACCTTGCCTTCAAGAATCCAAATCAAGTATAACCTGTGGCATTGGAAAGAGGACTCAGAGGGCTAATATAGGATAGAAATTTAGATCTTGAAGATTCGAAATAACAGAGATAAAGCAGGTTCACTATAGACCTCCTAAAAAGAAAGAAAAAGGTGTGTATTTTTTAAACAAGTTTGCATAACATTTGTTTGAAAAAATAGTTTGAAGTGATTCCAAGGGAATATTGAAGCATAGATATCAGTATCGAGTTATAGAATGCCTCCCAAAAATAATTCCACACCCATTAATCCCTCATAAAGCTATACTATGGCGCATTAAGAGGAAGGATTGTAGATGATATATCAAAATTACGGTACCAAGTGCAACAAATTTCAATCTTACAAAGAGAAATCAAAGATGACATAGATGGTTTAAAATCAGAAATGGAGGCTACGTTGGACGGTTTAAAGGATCAAATGAAAGCTAATATGGATGATAAAGTAGTGGAAGATAACATCAAGCATCAACAACAAGTTCTCCAACTCTCAAAGATAACCTAACTTTGGTGCATAATCGAATGAAGCAACAGGAAGATCAACATCGCAACGAAAGAAGTTCTGAAGCAGTCACAGAAACAAGAACTCGACAACTACAAAATCGATCAATTTCAGAGTATCTCAGCAAGTGGAAGAACTTACCAGTTGAAGGTTCCACATTGGAGGTTGAGAATTTTATATAGAAGCATCCAAAAATAATCAAGCGTTGAGGGAAACACTTGTTTGAAGGGGAGGGACATGTTAGGCCCCTATAATACTAGTGTATCCCCTTATTTTTGTTAATTTAGCCCCCTTATTGTTATTATTCTGCCCCATAAAAGCCACTATTGTTATTGTTGTGCCCTTACATTATTATTGTTAGGTCGGCTAGGATTATATTGGGACCCCATGGACTCCTATCTATAGAAAGGAGGTTTTGTCATTTGTATCATCCAATAAATGTTCATTTATGTAATGTAAAGGAGGTTTCCCCCTTGAAGTGGTTGATTTCTAAGGCGTTGATCTTTCTTTTATTTTATTTTTGAAGTTGGTTTCATAACATATGTTTTCCATGGTTTAAATTTACACAAACAACATTATTAGGTTTCCTCTAATTGTTCTTAGCGTAAGTTAATTTAACCTTTTGACAAAGAATATTCAAGAGTGTATATGTTGAATATTTTAAGTTCCATTTGAAATGGTATTATCAATGCACCAAAGAGCTTGATTGTCAACATTGCTTATTTTTCCATCACTTTGAGTCGAATTGTGTTGTGGGTGAACTATCATATATAGGCATCTATTATTTGGTAGTTTATGTGAAAAATATGTCATTATTGTTGTTGTTCCTTCCGATAATTGACAAAATCTAATCTATCCTTGATTGGGGCTTTAATAACACCCTAATTCATGGCTAGTGTGCCATCAAGGTCAATTTGTGCTCACATAAATTATCCCACCAAACCAAAGCTTTTCTATGCATACATAGGTTTGTTAAGGAAACTCTGTCATTAGTTAAGAATTTTGCACTTCAAAAAAGCAATCTAACTATTCCACTTAATTATTGTCACAAGGTTTCCATCTAACCATTATAAGCTAAACTATTTACCTTGGTTTCCACTCCAAAAGAGGACCTAGACACAACATTGGACCTTCTCTAGTACTGTTTTTTTTCATGATTCAGTTGTACCATAGGGCTATCACTAATAATATTGTGGTAAAGGATGTAAAAATTTACAACAAAACAATGATTTTCATTTACTATTATCTAAATTTTGGATTAAGAGTAGAAACTTCTACTTCGAGCATTTTAAAATGACTACAATTGGTTCTCCTTTTATTTCTTCACCTGAGAGTGAGCCTTAATGATAAAGTGGGTAGTAATTCAACAACTACATTCAATTTGATCTAACAGTGCACCGAATAGAGTTACATAGTCACGAAAATCACAGTAAGTATTCAACTTCCATACATAATCAATAAATTAACACCAAATATGTAAGCAATCATACAATGTCACATATGAATTTACATAAAATTGATACAAAAAACATGAAAATTTCAGTGAATAGCAACTTCAAGTTCTCACTAAAGGATGTGAAATATTGATATAAACAATGTGAATCTTAATACCAACTATCAACTACAATGCATTTATCGCTAACACCAAGTATGAGCCAAATGAATCTAATAAAGAGAATCAACTCCATTATATTCTAAGAGAGGATAAATAATACATGTAAGGCTATAAAAAGTGTTTAATAGGTCATTTGTTCATATCTAACAATACATTAAAGTACATAAATCAATAATATGAAAATGTTTAAAGAAAGAATACATCAATTTATGATTCTTGAATTCATTCCAAAGTTCATTCGAAATATGTTGTTAAAAAAATTAATATAATAAAAATTGTCCACTCAAAAACATCACAAAACAACAATTAAATTATTAATTAAATTATTAATGTAATATTTTCTCAAAATATCCATCCTCATAAAAATCCTTATGCTAAACTAAACTAATTACATCTCTAATAAAAAAAGTCTACTAAAAAACATCACAAAATCTCATTCCATTCTAACACTCTAAAATACCATATACCATGATTCATGTGCACAAATGCAATGCAACTTCCCAAAGGCTTAAATTTATACTCATTTTCTTTGGGCTGAATGAGAAAGGAAGATTTAATCTTGATCTATTTTCTTTTTATTCCGCAAGTACGAAAACCTTTGGGATGAAATGGCCAAGTCTAACTATTACTCTTATATCATTCTCTAGAACATGCAATAGGCCAACTTATGAAGCAAGCATGTGGGCCGAGCTGGACTTAACTAACATTTCTACATAAATAAAAAGCGAGTAGTTTTTAGTGCAATTTTTTGAAGGCTTTTATGGTGACTTTTTATGATGTAATTTCTCTAAATTCCGGCAGGAATTTATTGAAAAGAGAAGTTTGACTGCTAACTTTGCACAATCGAAGTGCCTTAGAGGTTTTTGAGGGTGTTAAATCCATATAGAATCAAAAAACCAGTTTGAATAACAAAAACCAAGATTTTACTTCAAAATTTTTCACCAAATTCCAACACCTAAAACTTCAAAAAGTCGCACTAAAGACAATTCCAATAAAACACTTATATTAGAAATAAAAAGCTTACCTCATAAACGTAAGGAAGTGTTAAGCACTCTCTCAAATCTCCCTATTCGTTTCGCAGCTGGATGAATAGGATCGCTCAATTCCTTGGCAAGTTTCTATTTGTGCTCTTGTTTCTCAGAAAAAAAATTGCCATTGGCTTCCCCGTTTTGTTTTGTTTGCTTTGCTTCGTAATTGCTGTTATTTTGGATAGTCTGAACAGTGCTCTCACTGCCACCACTTTGAGATATAGCGCTCACCCGTTTGTGTATAGGCAGCTACTGGCCTACTCGTCACCTGCACCTACTCCTGGCGTGCGAAAGTGATATTTTGGCTGTTTTGATCTGGAAGAATGTTGCTTTTCTGATCAGTTTTCCCGTTTTTTTCCTCGTCTCTAGGAGCACATTTCGGTGTTTCGATCAATTTGGGTTATCAGTTTGATCAATGATTTTGGTGCCCTTATGATCGCACCTTCTTAGCCAGTTTGGTGATGTGGGCTCCTGCAGGGGATTTGATCTGAAAAGGAAAAGAAGCAAGCACTGGTGTTTAGCAAGCGTGGCGTCTTGACTGTATTAAGATTTGCTTTGGCTCTCTGAATAGCTTTGATCCATTGAATTTTCCGCGTACGATGGTTGGGGAGCTGTTGACCCATTTCTCAGTCAGTGCAATTTGAGCCCTCGCCCAACGCCCTTACGCCCATTTGAAGGCTCTGATCTTAGAGAAAATATGAGTTCGCATTACATCAAAGAGGACCCAATGGAGGACTCTGATAGTATTTGGCAATGGTGCAGAGCTCGCAAGAAGGTTTTGCCAACGAACAAAATTCAGTCAGATAGAGTTTTTCCAGTAGCTAAATTCGGCTCTCTTGCAGACGGGTCGTGTTCAAACATTACCGAGAGGAACCAGTGCATGGGTGATTCTCCTGTTCGCAGATCTTCGACAACCTTTGAAGGAAATGCATTGCAATCCAGAGCTTATTGCAGGAACATATGCCCGCCAGTTCAAAATTCAATTCCAGAAGTTGGTCTATTCAAGAATGGGGTAGAATCCCCAATATCAGTAATCCAAGATCATATATCATCATCTGAGACTAATTCAGATACAATGTCAGATCATCCTCTGGGCCTTGAGGGTGAAAATCGAGTCCAAGATCTGCCGTTCCATCAGAAAAAGCGGGCATCCAAATCGAGAGCGGGGAGAAGGGGCCAAGAGGCGGCTCTTAAGAGTTTGTTAATAAAGGGCAGTTCAGGTCAGTATACCGCCTGCAACAGGGAAACCTCGGTAGAGACCTCTTCATCTTATTCAATTTCTAGGGTGGTTGCGGAAGACATGCGACTGCATAATGGAGAAATCAGGAAATTGAGGCTTGTGTCTGGCTCGGAAACCAGTTCTAGTTACATAGATTGGCCCTGCCACCCGCGTGCTAGCAAGAGACCCAAGAGGGATCAGAGCTTGGTTTCTGCGACTGGCAAGAGGCCTTTCGAAATTGAGAGTCAGGAGGCCATATCTGAAATCCTATTTCCAGGACTTCATCTTTTAGCTGATACCGTTCGGTTGCTGGAGAATGGTGTGGCTGGCTTCCCTGAGAATAACACCGCAGAAGAGAAAGGGATTAGAAAGGCAATCTTCATTCCCACAGGGATACCATTCTTGCAGAAGAGAGTACCCAGAAGAGCCAAAAGTGCATTTAAACGCCGCCAGCCCTATGCTCTGCAGATGGTTGATGTTTTGGAGAAGAAACTGAGTGCTGCTAATTCAAAGCCTCTCTTGACAGCTGATAACATCTACAAGCTTGGCGACCTTGCGTGCATAAAGCAAACTGAAAATCAAGTTCCGGGTAACGAGGCGGTTGAAGAAAAAGTGGTGATCCCACAATCACGCTGGTCAAGGAGAAGTAGATCCCAGGCCTTACCATCCAAGTACTGTGACTCCGTTCTCCAGCCATGGAAGAGAGGTACTAGGAGATAGTTCAAATCTTCATGTTTTCCGATTGAGTACGCCCTTGGGCTGACATCATTGTATGATTTTTTCAATTGGTTCATCTGAAAACCTTAGTTATATAAATTGGCTGGCTTGTATCGAAGAATATTTGGAGGCTGCCTGCTCAAATACTGAGGAAAACGAGATACTCAGCGGCCTCCAGGCTCCTCCCACTCTCTCTAAATGAGAGCGCCATTGATAGGCCCCTTTTGCTTTTTGGGCTCTCTCCTGTATTCGAGTGTACATTATGACACTCGCAGTTACATTTCTTGCGAAATCTGAATTGAGCATATCCGATCATTTGTTTAGATGCTTCTCTTTCAAGTTTGCCTTTCAGCTCTATTCCAGTTGTAAAGCTTTGGAGTTCTGCACATTAGCTCTTGTTGGTTGTTAACACTTTTACTTCAGTCGATTGAAATTGAGCTGTTAACAGTCTATAACATGAATGTAGTATTTCTTGGTGCTACTTAATTTTCTGTGTGCTATTTAATTTTCTGATCTAGTTGAAGATTGAAAGAGTCATTAAGCTGGTTCTTCATCAATTAAACTGAATGTGTTCTGATGGTCTAGTCATTGCTCAGAAGCAAAATGGATTGGCTTCCTTGATGGCAGTCTGTGCTGAACTAACTCTTGTTCAAATTATCCATGCACACAAATTTTCCTTTTGAAATTATTCTTAGCATCACATTGACTACAAGTAATGTTGTTTTAGTTTTGCAGTCCCTCCAGTTTTTCTTTGCCTTTTGTAAATATATATGTTTCTGAGCTTGCTTTAGTGCTTTACCTATTGACGGGCCGAATTAAAATGCTGGATGGCAAGAAGGCCAAAACTGTAGAGATTATAATGCATTCTTCATGTAATTCATGTCAGCTGAAATATTTCCAAAAGCAGTTTCTCCTCTGGAATTTGGAGGACAGGCATTTTTGAAAGCCACTCTTTGTAAGTGAAACGTGCAGTTCTTGTTACTCGTAAAGACAGCCATATTAGATGTAGTAATTATTCAAGCTAATTAATTTTTTGGTCCTCTGCTCCCATGTCTACGAATCATTGTTGCAGTCATTGTTAATCATAAAGAAAGCAATGGTAGGTTTAGTAATTATAAAGCCTCGAGGGATAGTTCAATTGTGTGTTTTTGTTGCTAAGTACTTTGTTGATTTGGAGGTTATGGAGTCAATTATCTTAGATACCCTTGTGGTTAGGTTCTATTAATTTGGCCAGTGGGATGTAATCCTTTTGGGTCGATCTGCCCACATCCAAATTTTCTATGAAAAAAAAAATTAGTAATTATTCAAGCGAATTCACTTCCTCTGCTTTCAGTTTTGTGTATCATTGTTATATTCAAGCAGTGCACCTCTAAGCATAACTAATACCATCCAAAGCTTGGGTTCTGAGGCACTCAGTTTTTCAATTACAGAAATCAACCGTTTTTATAGTTTTGGGCAAGTTAGTACCTTCTGATCCATGGAGGATATTAGAAACAGGCATAGTACATTCCTAGAGATAATTGAATGCTGATCTTAGTCTATCATGGTATAGAACTTTATCTGGCCGATGTGTCTCATTGAATATTTGTTCAGAAGTGAAACTAAGATGGTGAAATACAACTAACATGGATCCTTAATCATTGATCTATTACACACCGAAAGGGATAAAAAAAACCCAGATACAAATCTCTCATTGCTTAAAAGTTCCATGGTTAAGCTGGAGTTATGCTAGTTTGGTTTTTTTGGGTTGTCTTTAGTTTGGCTTTTTTGGGTTGTCTTTACAGTTTTATAATGGAGCTTTCTTTTTTATTACATTAAGCTGTCACTGCAATTTGTTTTTACCATTTTATTTTATTAACATCATTCACCCACCACTTTAGTTTATTAACATCACTCACCCACCATCACATGTGACACATCTCATCCCAATTGGACTTGATTGTGCACCAACAGAAATTGTAGAGTGCATCTTGCTTCTCTGGATGCAATGATAAGACATAATATTGAAACTCCTCGTAAGGCATTGGGAATGTGCGAAGCAAAGGCCAGTTTTAGTATTATATAATGTTTTTTTAGGCCTAATTTCGTTTATCTGGTTGATGTGTGATATGGAGCCCGTGGTCATTAATCAAATTGGTTTTAGTTTTTTTTTGGCATATTGATGATTTTTTTGGCATATTGATGATCCTAGAGACTTTTGTAATCCATAATGTAAATAAATGTCAATCTTGATGATGTAATTATTTCAAAAGACATTTATCTAGATCTTACCCTGAGTTTTATTTCTTCCCTGAGTTTTATTTCTTCTTCTATTAGAAATTAATGTTTTTAGTTTTATTTGTGGTTCTATTAGAAATTAATGTTTTTCTTTTACTTTTGTTTGTAGGCATGTAGTTAGCTATGCCGTTAGCTGTAGAAGTAATATTAGAATGAACACATATGAAGAGGCAAAACCACTTTTTGAATCCTCGTTCGAACATCGGAGTTCTGGGACAAATAATAGTCATTTTCATGATGCAAATTGTAATTTCAGAGGTAATGATGCAACAATTGATTAATTCCTGATGTTCTTATGGTGGACCGGTAGACCGGTATAGTAATTTTTAACAAAGTAGCATATCAACAGCATTTCCCGAGGGAACATGTTATATGAAGGTGAGCTTTGATACAAGAAACAGACAACTGGACAGATATATCTATTATTTCTTATGGCATATTCATTTTATCAGCAACTAGTAGCTTCTTTATCTCAGGCCTTTCAACTTTACAATATTAGAATCTGTAGCTCCTACTGCAGTGACTTGGGTTCAGTTGTCTTGAAGCTACTAATGGTCCATCTAATCAGTATTGACTTAGGCTTGATACCTTGCTCCTTGGAGATGACTCCATGTGACTGTAATCTTACCAGGTGGTTCTAAAAATATTAACTTGGCTTATGGGGATCAAAGATAGGAAGACCTAAGTGAAATGTGGTATTATTGATTTAGATTTTTTATATAGCAATCCCTAATCAATAATGGTGACTTATGCCTTTGATAAATGAATTTTAACTGTTAGGATTTAATGGATGTCTTGTTCTTTGTCCGCCTACGCTTAGGGTGGCTGGGGGAAGACATAGAAGCCTCTATCGCTATTGGAGGCTTTCAATGGTGGCAAATCCCCAAGTTCAGCGTTGATATGGTCAATTTCCCGCTGTTGTCAACAAGTGATGCCGGCGCCTATGAGTGGCATTAAAAAATACATCTTTGTTCTTCATCTTTCTAATGGTGTTGTATTCCTTACTACATAAGACACATCAAATATTTTATATGAATTTTTTCAATTTGATGATATTATCTTAAATGCTATCTATATGGGAAAAAATAAATATGGAATGTCACATGAAGCATCGATTACTCCTTTTTAAAGTCAAAATATCTATAACACTTATCAAAACAATTATTAAGTAAATACTTTCTTTTGGCCTCACCTTATGTGGAGCAAGGGAACTTACTCTTTACCTATGCACATATTTTTTATTTCTGCATAGGCCTTACCTCCACACATGCCTTAGACTTAGTGATACTTTTCAAATAGGAGACTTATCACACAGGGCTATAAACATTAATCTACACACATATATTCATTAATGAAATTAATAAATTTTATTTTTAGAAATTAAAAGTTTTACTTCATAAGTACAAACTCATCTCCATTTTTTACCAAATAAAAACACGAAAATTATATTTGGACATACTATTCTTTTTCACACATTGGTGAACTATATTCCACCAAAAATGTAAGTTAAAAAAGGAAATATTTCCACCAAAGGAGGGAGAGTTTTTTTAGAGAATTTAGGCTTAAATTTGTCATAAACACTGTTTAAATCTTTCCACATAACCCAAAAAACAATCTATGAATAAAAAAATCATATAATCATGATAACTATTAATTCCTTAACAGATCCATAATATGCTCTAACTTCTCCCAATATGTTAGGTGTGAGACCAAATCAAAGTAAAATAAAGCATAACATATTTGACTTCTTCATGCTTCTCCAATATTACAAAGGAGTCAAGTGATTTCTTTGCACCCATGATATTGATAACCTGTGGTATTGGGCCCATATTCCATGCTTAATTATCACTAGATGCCATGAAATTAAATACGGATGATCATTCCCAGATTCATGATAGTTCGGCTCTTAATATTTATGATAGCTCAAAGGCTCTTTAAGCTTCCCAGTTGGAACATAAGTTATACTTCACGGTTGTACTCGCAATTAATCACCAATATTTATCTAACAGGATCTAAAGTTCCCAAATTAATTTTACTTCCACCTTAACACTAATTTTAAAATAATACACAACAATATCATTTCATTAACAACAAGATAATTTCACACTTACTAGGTTCACAGTAGCCTACTAGAAACTGAAGAAGGGACTTCTTCTCTCCACCCAACCATAGGCCAACTACACCATATATTTCTTACATCTGACCACCCTAAGCCGAATCCAATTTATGTGTAGATGCTTGCTCAGATATTTCACACCAAAGGTTTGATCAAACACTCAGAATATGGATTCCATTGTCGAGGTGGTTTATCAACTTCTCTCTAACATCAATCACCAAGGTGGTTTATAAACTATTCTTAGTAGTAAGCACAGTGACTCACTCTTTCCTCTGAGTTTGTTCATGGGGCTTCACCTAATTTATCAATAGTTCAAATCATACATAAAATTCAGCAATCAACTCCACAATTGCTTTGTCTTATACATTCATTACTCCACATCTCCTCACTGAGCTTTGAACATTCTCTATTCTCCAACAATAGAGATTGAGAGAGAAATTTCACACACAACCAATCAAAGAACAAAACCAAAAATATCAACAGATCAACCTGGGCTAGATGAATAAGCCTCCTTTTCTCTTTTGTTATGCACACACACACACACAGATATATATATATATATATATATATATATATATATATATATATATATATATATATATATATATATATATATATATATGTCCTCAACATCTCATCATGCCCTTAAGAGAGCGCCAACTTGGCTCTTCGACCTCTAGTGAATTGGAAAACGCCATGTATTTTCATTTTCTCTTAGATCTATGAGGGGAAATGGGAACCATTTTTTGCCCCACCATACCAATCTAATCTCATAAATGACTTAAAAACGGTTCACTCCCCCCAAACGCATCGCATACCAAAATCTATAAGAAAATTTGATTGGCCTACAACTAGTGGCTCGGTGATTTAATTCGGCTAGGTTCGTGGCTTTCAAGGCATGCAAGAAGGTTTCTTTGAGACAATGGATTTGTAAGGTAATACTTCATTCAATTGGTAGTTAATTAATTTTATTTTAAATTCTTATTCATTGTATTAGCTAGTCGTGGCTCTCCATGTTGGAATTTTAGTCATAATTAGTATTATGGAAATAGGGGTAAAAGCGAGGGATGTTACAAACCCCACCCCCTTAAAGGAAAATTTTCCGTGGTGTTCTTAACCAGAGAACAGAAGCAAAAACTAATCTTTAAAATTACAGCTTTTATATCAACAACATTTTCCATGTCCTGAGTTGCCACTTCGAGCAATGTCATTCATAATTCATGGTCTAGTCACCTTGATACCATTTGACATTCCAGCACATTCCTAACAGGTTTTCCATTACTCGTCAATATATCCACAGGTAAAAATTTAGCTCATTTTTTCCTTAGATGCACCCAATGCATTGATGATACCAATGATTATGCACATGACTCTTTGAAAACCAATTCATTTAAGTCTCCCCTTCCTTGCAGTCACACACCTTCCAAGTTCATACATCCCCTTCTCTACTTTCCCAATCACGTGGGTTATCCATTCCTTGTAAGGATTCCTTGCACATGAAGAGTCTCGATACTTATGGACCAAATCAAAACCTTCTCATGTTTATGGTGTTTTGTAATTCAATGTAAAACTTGATTTTACCTTTTAAAAATCCTCCTTCTATATTTATTTCATCAAGAGTACTTAACATGCTATCCTATGCACAAAATTTAATTACTATCTTTCCTTAGGTCTATAGCAACCTTAAGATTCCAAAATATTTCTAAATAGTTCAGGAGGAACCCTCCCACTAGCATTCCTATACAATTAAATTACCTTATTTATGTGTCATTAGTTACTAAATCTTATAATCATATCATGGACCTTTCATTATATTGGAGGTATTTTTGGGATTCTCCCTCATTTCTCTTCAACTCATCACTAAAGGTGGGTGACCCAGCCTTCTAAATTTCTCTAAGCACTAGTTAACTCTCAGCAAGATCTATTGCCCCTACTAGGGATTCTTCCTATTGATTTCCCATTATTGTACCACCCTATAATTTTCACTTATGTACGCTTTGTTCATTGATGTAGTCTCTTGGACATCAGATATTTCCCTTCCCTTATGTTGCTTATAAGGGCAGTAACAAAGTGGGTATTCCTTTTTGCAACCCCATCATTTCAAATTCTTCCTCTTTGATTTACTTATTTCTATATTTCTATTTATTGATCCATGTGTCTAGAGTTTAAATGGGATATCCTTCTTTTGTTTTTTGTGAGGGCATTCACGAAATTGGTGTTCTCCTACACAACCCTAACATTCCAATGGTCTTTCTGTCTTCCAAGCCTTATGGGGTTTTACCTTAGTTTCTAACTGCTTATAGAAATGATTTTCAATTTGAATGGTGTCATCAAGTGTCTTGGGCTCCTATGGGCTCCTATGAATTTATCTTATCTTGAAATGGTCTTGGTAATCCATTAGGAAAATAATATTTTTTCATTTTTTCATCTTTGAGAAATGGCACATATTCCAACAATGCTATGAATTGATTAGCATAGTCATCCAAGATGAGTTGTCCCATATTGATTTATGGAATTCCTTGATCTTTTAATTATGATACCATTCTATATCTCCAGTGTTTGGTCCATTTTGCAACAACTCTTTCATGTATGGCAGGTTTTGTAGCAATGTCTTTTTTAGCTTTGTCTACTCTTCTTGTTCATTAATGAGTATTTCATTATCTGCTTTACAACTCATTAATTCATCTCTCAAGCTCCTTAGATTATCCATCTAATCAAGGGGATTTTCTTCTGACCTCTTTCCAACTATGTCTTATTCTTATTCATGATGGGTTCATTCCATACTATATTATACCGTTCGGTTTCCTATTCCTCTAACACTTATTGCAAATTGTTTGTTATGATGTGTTGTCACACAGACACACACACAACTACTAGCTAAACCAAGCATGACCATATTAATTATAGATTTTGAATGTCAACACTAAGCAAGATGATTTGGAGCTCTTCACACATCTAAAAGCCATGTCAATTACATATTCTAGGAAATAAATAGATGTATAAGAATTATATCAAGGTTACCAGCCACAACAATTGCAAGTTTTCAAATCAACCTTCTTACAACACTCATATTATCATATTAAATTTTATCATGTGTGTGAGTCTCATTAGGACTAGTGGTGAACCTTGGCTTTGATACCACTGTGTAACACCTCCCACCCCCTTATGCCATCTTGGGTTGTGGGAGTTCTACCATCTTGCATTGATACCACTGTGTAACACCTCCCACCCCCTTATGCCATCTTGGGTTTTGGGAGTTCTACCATCTTGCATTGATACCACTTTGTCACATACCTAGTTATTAATGCCTAATTAAGTAAACATGGTATATCATTTCTCGATTCCCACATTTTTTATGTGATTCACAGTCCCTATGGATTGATAATTGCTATGTCCATGACCTGTGGATTGATGATCGCTATGTCCACGACCTCTATGGATTAATGATCGCTATGTCCACGACCTATGGATTGATGATCGCTATGTCCACGACCTATGGATTGATGATCGCTATGTCCACGAAATATTTGTACCAAGTAGCTCTACTCAAAAGGATCACTTCTTGTCAGATCAACCATAGAGCCTAGCCCCGAGAGTGTCAAGAGAATTGAGCCCATGACCTCTCCATGGTAGAGGTGCTTTAACGACGAGGACTTAACCAAGTGAGCTAACCCTTGGGGCTTCCCAATTCCCACATAGCTTATATCCATGTGTATTAACATGTGGTTATGGCTTAAAAGAAAATTATATTTACTAATTAAATCCTTTAACTAAAACTATTAACTTTCTTCCCATACTTAAATCATTTTATTACTTCATGCCCACTTTAAATAATCATGATAATTTCAATAAAACATAAATAATCATTGATTACCCTTTATTAATTTATTTACCACATACTTCATTATTCATTATTTAGGCCCAAGTCAAAATGCATATACCACTTCCTCAAAACAATTATTAGTTAAATATTTCCTTTGTGCCCCATCTTATGCGGATCCATGCATGCCTTACCTCCACACATGGCTTAGTAAGATTTTTCAAGTGGGACCTATAAACATTAAAATATATACATATATATTTTCACTAATGAAATTAATGAATCTTATCTCCATAAATTAAAAGTTTTACCTAGTATGTATAAATTCTTCTCTAATTCTTACTAAGTAAAAACACGAAAATTATATTTTGACGTTCTTCTCTTTTTCATGTACTAAATAACTCTAGTCCACCAAAATTATAGTGGAAAAAAAGAATTCTAGGAGTCTAGAAATTATATAACCATTATATTTATTAATTCCTTAACATATCCATAATATGCCTCAACTTCTCTCAATATGTTAGGTATGAGACCAAATCAAAGTAAAATGAAACATAACATATTTTAAATTATTCGTTCTTCTGGAATTTTCTTCATGGTATTGGTAACTCATGATATTGTCCCATAGTATTTGGTCTAGCTTAATTATCACTAGATACAATGAAATTAAATATGGATGATCATAGGGGGAAAAGGAAATATTTCCCTCAAATGAGAGGGAGTGATTTTAGAGAATTTAGGCTTAAATTTGATATCAATACTATTTAAATCTTTCCAAGGGAATTCTATGACTAGAAAAATCATATAAACATGATATTTATTAATTCATTAACATATCCATAATATGCCTTAAATTCTCCCATTATGTTAGGTGTGAAACCAATCAAAATAAAATAAAACATTTAGATAAATGTTTTTCGAATTAATCCTAATGATGTGATTAATCCGAAAGACATTTATCTGAATTATGGATCACAAAAGTCTTAGATCTAACAAAATAAAACGTAACATATTTTGACTTCATGCTTATGGAATATTACAGAAAGAGTCAAATGATTTGTTCACACCCATGGCATTGGGTCCATCTTAGATATTACTAGATACCATGAAATTAAATACAAATGATTAGAGGGGAAAAGGAAATATTTCCACCAAATGAGGGAGAGTCTCTTTAAAGAATTTTGGCTTAAATTTGACATAAATACTATTTAAATATTTCCATGTAACCCAAAAAAAGGAATTCTATGCTAGTTAAATCATATAACTATAATATTTATTAATTCCTTAACATATCCATAATATGCCTTAACTTATTCCAGTATGTTAGGTGTGAGATCAAATCAAAGCAAAATGGGGCATAGCATATTTTGACTTATTTTGACTTCTTCATCCTAAGGATTCAAGTGATTTGTTCATATCCATGGTATTGGTAACTCATGGTATTTTCCTATGATAATGGGCCCAACCTAATTACCACTAGATACCATGAAATTAAATATGGATGATCATTTTGAGATTCATGATAGTCAAAATGGCTCTTAATATTTATGACAGTTGAAAGGATGTATAAGCTTCCAAGATGGAATTTAAGTTATACTTCATTGTTGTACCCACAATTATTCACTAACATTTATTTAACGGGCTTTGAAGGTCCCAAATTAATTTTACCACAAACTTGCAGATTTCCAATTTAACACTAGTTTTAAAATATTGCTCGGCAATATCATTTAATTAATGGAAATATCATTTCACACTTATCTAGTTCACAGTAGCCTACAAGAAACTAAATAAGGAACTTGCACTCTACACCCAACCATAATCTAGCTACACCATATTTTTTACAGCTAACCGCCCCCAAGCCAAAATCAATTTCTGAGGAGATGTTTGCTCAGGGATTTCACACCAAAGGCTTGGTTAAACACTCAAAAGATAGATCCACCATCCATGTGGTTTATCAACTACTCTCTAACGACAAGCACCAAGGTGGTTTATCAATTGTACCTACAACAAGCACCAACGTGGTTTACCAACTATTCTTAATATTGAACATCACAATGACTCACACTTTCCTCTCAGTCTGTTCATAAGGCCTCGCCTAATTTCTCAACATTTCAAATGAAACATAAGTTTCATCAATCAACCCCACAATTGATCTATCTTCTACATTTATTGCTCCACATCTCCTCACTCATCTTTGAACATCTATTATTCTCAAGTGAGAGAGATTGAGAGATAAATATCATGCACAATCAACCTACCACTCTTTCCCAATCACAACACAATTTAAAATTTGTTAGGAAATTGGTATGCAACTGGTGACTCGGTGATTTAATTAGGCTAGGTTCATGGCTTTAAAGGCATGCAAGCAAATTTATTTCATACAATGGATCCGTAAGTAAATCCTTCCTTCAATTGACATTTAATTAATTTTATTTTAAATGCTTAGTCATCATATTAGCCAACCATGGTTCTCCACATTCGTATTTTAGTCATAATTTTACATTACAAAAACAAGGGTAAAAGTGAGGTATGTTACAATATGATGGTGGAAAAAGTGTTAAATGGAGATTAAACATGCCAATAGTAGTATAATTTGGTAAGACAGATCTTAATATCACAAGTGAGTAGGAATGAGGGAATAAAATAGGAGTTTTGGGCTTTATAATAAAAATTCAATGCAGATTTGTAACATATAGACATATTTTCAAATGGGTCTACCTTGCGTGGTTATGGTATGGAGTGTTATCATCCTCACCCAAGTTGTATTCCTATAAGCAACATGATGAGCTCATAATGAGTATATTGTCATTATGACTTCGAGCCATATTGTTGATTTATCCTTATGGCCCAACAAATCTAGGTTTTTTTGAAAATTGCAACTAAGTTCAGTCTTCATAATAACCTAATTGTAAACATGATATTGTATATTCTTTGCAAAGAAAGAAAAAGATATAAAGAGAAATTATATTTTATTTGTAGGAATTTACAGGGTAAGTTCCTTAGATCAAGAACCAAAGGTCACCGCTCACAAACAGATCACAAATCATTACACCACTATAATCACGTGGTTAAAACCCTCAAAGAGGGAAACAGTCCACAGCCTGAGCCAACGCGGCCACTTCAGGAAATTTATTAATATAAAAATAAAAGTTACATATGTTTCTCTCATCAACGGTTACCGGACAAATAACCCTCCATGTTCTTTAAATAGAGATCATGGACTAATCGAGTGTTAAGCCACAGATCAAGTGTCGTTAATACCGAGGTGAGAGATAACCGTCAAATCACTACAAATCGTGACCGTCGGATTATAAGTTACAAATGTACATGGTAAAGAAACACACTTTACCTAACTCTACACTAGGCTAAGTTATTCTTAACTATTTCCTATGTGTCGGAATATCCTAACATCCCCCCTTAAGAACAACTTGGGATAGGATTGAAGGATTTACAAAGGTGACACAAAAGGAGCTTATTTCCTATGTGTCGAAATATCCTAACATCCCCCCTTAAGAACAAATTGGGATAGGATTGAAGGATTTACAAAAGTGACACAATAGGAGAAGGAAGGAGGCATTAGAGCCTATCCCCCCTTAATGACAACTTTCCTGAAATCCAAGCATGGATCGAAGTTTGGTAAACTTTGCTTCTGTGAGAGCCTTCGTAAAGATATCAGCTACTTGATCATTGGTTGGAAAGAACTTCACTTCAAGAACACGATCATGAATGAGCTTTCTGATGAAGTGTATGTGGAGTTCAATGTGTTTCATACGCTGATGCTAAACTGGATCTTTACATAGCTGAATGACACTCTGATTATCACACCAAAGTGTAGTTGGACGCTGCTGATGAAGACCAAATTCAAACAGAATCTGACGAAGCCACATGGCTTCCTTGCTGGCTTCAAATGCACCAAGATACTCTGCTTCTGCTAAAGAAAAAGAGATGGCACTTTGTTTCTTATAATACCAAGTAATAGGTCCTGAACCAATAGTGAATACATATCCTGCAGTAGACTTTCGATCATCAGGGTCACCATCCCAATCAGAATCAGTGAAACCAATCAACAATGGAGATGCTCCTGCACTGTAATGAATCCCAAATTGAACTGTACCTCGAATATATCGAATTATTCTTTTAGCTGCTTTCCAGTGACTTTCATGAGGTTGGTGCATAAACCAAGTGACAATACCAATGGAAAAGGAAAGGTCAGGACGGGTGTGGGTTAGATACATAAGTTTACTAACAAGTTGACGATATAAAGTAGAATCAACTTCAAGGGTAGTACAAGTGACTGAAAGCTTGACTCCAAACTGAAAGGGAGAAAGGGCTGGCTTACAGTCTTCCATGTGAAAGTGGTGTAGAATATCACAGGCATACTTGGACAGAGAGAGGGGAATGCCTTCCTTGGATTGCAAGACTTGAAGACTAAGGAAATAATGCAAGTGTCCTAAGTTTGTCATTTCAAACTTCTTTTTGAGGCTAGACTTCACATGGTTTATATGGTTTGGATCACTACCAGTGAGGATAAGATCATCAACATAAAGAACAAGGATGGTGAATGACTTACCTACTTTCTTGGTGCAGATAGTGTTGTTAGAATGACACCTAGAAAAGCCATTATCTAATAGAAATCTATCCATTTTGGCATACCAAGCCCGAGGAGCTTGTTTGAGACCATAGAGAGACTTCCTAAGGCGACAAACAAGGCTAGAGTCATTTTGGATAAAGCCAGGGGGTTGTTCCATGTAGATTTCTTCTTGTAAATCTCCATGTAAGAAGGTAGATTTAACATACATCTGATGGACTTCCCATTTAAAGGAAGCAGCAAGGGAAAGAACGAGGTGGATAGAATTCATTTTGGCAATAGGGGAGAAGGTTTCAGTAGAGTCAATGCCTTCAACTTGTGAAAATCCTTTAGCGACAAGATGAGCTTTATGTCTATCCTCTTTTCCATCTGGTCCAAACTTTGTTTTGTAAACCCATCTGCATCTGACAAGTTTTCTTCCTTTTGCAAGAGGAACAAGATCCCAAGTATCATTCGCCAATAAGGAACGATATTCTTCATTCATAGCTTCATCCCAAGCTGGATGACCAGAGGCTTCTTCAAAGGTTTCTGGATTAGGATTTTCTGGAACTTGAGCCAATAAGGAAGAAGCTCTTTAGAACTGAGAACGTGTACGTCGTCGATCGGCAGGGTCACCTGCAAGAGAACCTACTGCATCCCGAGTAGAGCGGACCCATCTTGGAAGCGGTGGAGTATAAGGAATAATTTCAAGAGGTGGAGGAGGATTTTCATCCTCGTTGTCATCATCTGAACTAGAAGGAATGCTATTAAAAATAGAAGAGAGAGAGAGAGAGAGGTGGCACATATGTCGAATCAGGTTCGCAGGCCAAAGGTGGCACACCCGTCGAACTAGGCTCACAGGTCGATATATTTTCATCAAACTTTACATCTCTTCTAATGATTATATTTTTGGATTTTGGTTGAAGAAGTCTATATCCTTTGACATCTTCAGAATATCCAACAAAAATACTTTTTTCACTCTTAGGTTCTAAGGCTTTATGTTTCGCATCTAGAATATGGGCCCAAGCATCACTTCCAAAAACACGAAAGTGACTTACATCTGGTTTGATTGAGCTCTAAGCTTATTTTGGAGTTATATTCTTTAAAACCTTAGTACGAGTTTGAATTACTATGTAATCTGCACAGTTAATGGCTTCTACCCAAAAATTGAGACCAAGTCCTTTAGATTGAAGCATACAATTAGCCATTTCTTTTAAGGTGCGATTCTTCCTTTCAGCTACACCATTTTTTTGTGGAGTATATGGAAAATTATGTTGCAATTGAATGCCATGCTCAGTGCAGAAGTTGCTAAATTTTTTTTTAACATATTCTCCACCATTTTCTGATCTTAACTTAAGAATTTGATGTCCAGATTGTTTCTCAACAAAGGCCTCAAAGGCCAAGAACATGTTAAAAACTTCACTCTTGAGTTTTAAGAAATATACCCAAGTGCATCTGGAAAAATCATCAATGAAAGTTAAGAAGTACTTGCAACTAGATAAGGAAACAACAGGAAGTGGACCACATAAATCATTGTGCACAAGCTGCAAAAGGGCTGAAGCGTGCCAAGAGGCACGTTTTTCAAAACTATCCCGATGATGTTTTCCGAGTACACATCCAGAGCAAACACCATCTCGGCAAGATACCATAGGAAGGCTTGTCACCATATTTTCCTTACATAGAGTTTGAAGAGAGCGATAGTTTAAGTGACCAAATTTCTCATGCCAAAGTTTGCTCACATCATCGTTATGAGCAACAAAAACAGAGGGAAGATATGATGACCCAAAGTTTTCAAACTTATACAACCTTGTGGAATCATCAAAAATGCCAGTAGCTAAAATATGTTTAGGATCTTTGAGGTTCTTGATTACAACATCATGAGGTGAGAATTCTACTATTTTCCCTTCACCTGAATGAGTAATCTGATAAATAGATAGAAGGTTGCATGACAAGGTAGGAACACATAGTACATCATTAAACTGACCATTATCTAGATGAATGGTTCCAGATCCTACAACACTAAGAGATCTATCATCACCAACATAAATATGTTTGGTGTTACAATCATTTAAAGAAGAAAACATGGATTTATTTTTAGCCATGTGGTAAGAAGCTCCATAATCAATGAGCCACTCATGAGAAGGAGAAGAAGAAGATACATTTAATGCATAACCAGATCTTGATGCTTGACAACCACAAGAAAAAAGTGCCATGCCTAAAGATGAAGGTGAAGAGTGCTCCAAATTGATGTTGTGCTTCTTCATTGCGGCTTCTAAGGCTTCCATCTTCTTAAAACATTTGAACTCTATATGGCCATCCCGATTGCAAAAGTTGAAATGTCTATCTGTCTTCTTCCCTTTGTTTTTATTTGCCTTATTATTTTGGTGATTTGATTTTTCAGTTTGTGGCTAAAATTGCTTAGGGCCCTTGTTTGGTTTAGGACCATATTTTTTAGGATACTTCTTCTTGGGATTCTTTTGATATGGTTGTTGTTGGGCTACTAAGGCTTTCTTAGAAGCATTTCCAGCAGTGATAAGACCAAGGTGTAAAATTTTTTCTTGTTCTCTTATCAAAGAATCACAAAAGGCATCAAAAGAGGGATTCTTGTAGGTGGTTCCTGAAGAAATGATGGCTTCTCTAGTGGAATGGAAGGCGGAAACAAATACAGAGTATGCAGGGCCAAGCTTAGCAAGAATGCAATAGATGAGGCTACCATCGTCCTTTTTGATCTTACAACCTTCTAAAAGAATTTTGAGGGTCTTAAATTTGGACAAAAAATATTCAATGGAGGAGAAATTATTGGGGTCCAAAGTAAGCAACTCATTTTCAAGCTCGTGGGCCCTAATTTGATTTTGAATGCCAAAAACATTTTTTAGCTTTTCCAGGGCTTCATCAGGGGTGTCAATGTCAAGGATATGAAATCGAAGATCTTGATCAATGGACATTCCTATCAACCCTCGTGCTTGATCTTGTTTATTTTCCCATTTAGCAAATTTATCATCATCGGAAGGTTTAGTTTCTTGTCCTGTGGCTATTCTATAAAGTCCTTTATTTCTAAGTATATCTACCATGTGAGGTAGCCATTGGAAATAATTGGTGCTGTTAAAAATAACCGGGCATGCACTTTCCATTTTTTTTTTTAAAACTGAAGCTGAGAAAATCTGAAACTAACTGCTCCAATGGAAAGATCTCGAAAAATTAGGCCGTTTCAAAAAAAACGGCTTCCAGATGAAGACGTTATGCCTTTTGAAAAATCTGAGTTGTAGATGTTGAATAGTTGCGGGAACGAGATGAAGTACGGCTTTTTAAAATAAAAATAAAAAACCGCCCCTTTTAACAAAAAAATTTTACAAAAGAAGCTTGAGAAGGAGACTTGAACCCAAGACCTCTATTCTCATAAACTAACCCCTCACCAAGTGAGATAGTAAAAGGATCACGTTATTGTATGCGAGGATCTTCGGTGTGCGTACCTTTTCCTGCACAAAAAAACACAAAAACCGAGGAAAAAAAAACTAAATGCAAAGCCTTGCGGCAGAATGTTAGATTTTCGGTTAGCCTTACTGGAAACTATCACTTTTTTTACTATTTCTGATTTCCCAAGATCGCATAAAGACACGAGGAAAGAGCATACGTAGCAAAAAAAAATTCCTTCTTCTTGTTTCTGATTTGCCGAGATCACACGCAGCGCACAACAAAGAGCATACACAGAGAAGAGGGTATAGATCCGGCAAATAAATATAACCTATAAACCAAAAATTAAAAGATGAAACCGAAATAACCAAAACTATTAACAAATATAACTGCAAAACAAAGGCTTTATACCTCCAAATCTAAATTGTCATAACTTGGGCAGCCGGAAACCTTTTTGCATGAAAAGAAAGGCGTTCCTCACTGTAACAGACGCTTCGAACACAATCGAGCAGTTCTCCAAGCCCAAAAATGTGCAGAAATAGTAGATATACAAAACGGCATTCGCATGCAGTCAAACCGGCTTTGGATTTTGATCAACAATGGATTCGGCCCTCAAAATAGCTCTGATACCATGTAGGAATTTACAGGGTAAGTTCCTTAGATCAAGAACCAAAGTTCACCGCTCACAAATATATCACAAATCAGTACACCATTATAATCACGTGGTTAAAACCCTCAAAGAGGGAAACAGTCCACGGCCTGAGCCAACGCGGCCACTTCAGTCAATTTATTAATATAAAAATAAAAGTTACATATGTTTCTCTCATCAACGTTTACCGAAAAAATGACCCTCCATGCTCTTTAAATAGAGATTATGGACCAATCGGGTGTTAAGCCATGGATCAAGTGTCGTTAATACCGAGGTGAGAGATAACCGTCGGATCACTACAAATCATGACCGTCGGATTATAAGTTACAAATGTACATGGTAAAGAAAGACACTTTACCTAACTCTACACTAGACTAAGTTATTCTTAACTATTTCCTATGTGTCGGAATATCCTAACATTATTTGCGAGTATGGATTTCATACTCAAGTTTGATTCAAAAGCATGTTCTTCGTGTTTTTAGGTTTTCTAGGTCTTTCTAAGATAAATAATATTAGTGTTCATGTGTCAAAGTCCCATTGGACTCTTTGTAATAAAGAAATAAATGTATTTTATCAAGGAAAATCCATTTTGTATCCCAAGACCAATTCATCCCAAGAGAAAGATCAATTTATCCTAAATTATGGTTATTCGACCCCTCACGGAGGTTATAAATACAAAGGAGATCGACCTCATTTGGACACTCAAGCAAGCCAAGTTTGATTTTCAATAGCAAAGGAGAAGAAGAGCTAGAAGAACAAAGAAAGGAAGAAAAGAGTGAAGTTTCTTGGGATAAATCTCTCTCTCTCTCTCTCTCTCTCTCTCTCTCTCTCTCTCTCATGTGCAAATCTAGGGTTTCTATGAAGTTATAGTTGCAAGAGGATGAAATTGCAGGGCTGAAATTCTAGGAAGCAGTTTGAGGGCTAAAATTCTGGGACGAAGGTGCAGTAGGTCAAAGTTTGGAAGTTTCCTTGGAGAAGAATTTGTTATGGGATGACTTGGTAGGGTTATTGGATTTGGTCGTTAGGTCTTGGAAGTATCTTTGTAAGAATATTCTAAAGAAGAAGAGAATTATTTCTATAGGTTTTCCCCTTGGAGGGGTTTTTCCCTCGCTTGGAGCTTATATATTGTGTACTCATTCTTGTTGTGATCTTCATTTCTTTGGTAATTGATTGATGAAAAAAAATCTAAAAAAGTAATAAAAGGCCAAAACACATAAAAAGTAATTATCATGTTAACGAAAATCATCTATAATACATAAGTCTCCTGCTTTTCCAAAATGGAATCAGCGCTAAGGTGCAACATGGAGACTGAAGATCACATCTTAGTTGGCACTATGGAAAGGGTTATAAGGAAGTGTTTCAAGTTTCTTGGAAATCTCACTACATCTATCAAGGATTACCTATTGAATATCATCTCCAAGCTCGCAAAGGAAGTAATAGATGGAATTTTTTTTTCCACTTTATCCAGCACTTTCAAGGATTAGAATGTATGGGTTATTGATAGTGGTGCCTCCATACATATGACAGGAGAATGCAGACAGCTTCAAACTCTATCTAAAGGAAATTCCTCCCATTCAATAAAGCTTGGAGACAAGAAGAGTTATCCAGTGAAAGGGATTGGATCTACTTCATTGGAGCTCGAGTTTGGTGGAAGAATTCACCTCAAAAATATTTTATATGTTTCAGGTTTGAAGAAAAACTTACTTTATATTCCTTGTCTACGGGATAAGGGTGATAGAGTTGATTTTTTTGATGGCAAGTTTTTGCATTGGGGTAAGGGCTCTAGTATTAATGATGCTAGGGTGATTAGGATTCGTGAGAGGACCATTACGGGAATTTTGAGGTCTAAAATGGGCCTCCTAAGGAAATTATAAAACAATAGTGGAAATAATAAAATAAGATTTGATTACATCATCAAATTTTAGAGGGAAAAAAAGAAAAAACTATTTTTTCGACTCATATTTTCAACTTATCTCCCAAAGTTTTTACTCAAATTTCGAGTGGTAGTAATCGTTGGATGCAAAATTTAATTCCTCATCCAAAGTGTACCCATGTTGCATACTTTCTATGGGTCCTACTACACGAAAAATGAGAAATACATGAAAAACGTGATTGTAATCACATTTTTTATATATTTCTCATTTTTCGTGTAGAAGGGTCCATCGAAAGTACGAAACATGGGTACTCACTAGATGAGGAATTAAATTTTGTATCCAACGAGTACTCCCACTCAAAATTTGAGTAAACAATTTGGGAGATAAGTTGAAAATACGAGTTGAAAAAGTAGTTTTAATATTTTATTATTTTTTATCTTTTTACCCTTTTAGTTAAAAATGGTGAATCGTCCCCCATGGTTGACATCATCATCTTGAATCCTATTGATTCTTATAAATTTTATTTTTGTTGTACATTTTTCTTAGGAGGCCCATTTTAGACCTCGAAATTCCCCTAATGATTATATAGACTTTTTACATCTCCATCTCATGCCCAAGTCCACTTAGATGTGAGTCCTTTTGAATTATCATATAGAAGGTATGAACACCTTCATTATAATATTTTTCCATCTATAAGTCAAATGGTCAATTGCATCCTCAAATTGAAGGAAGAACATGAAGGAACCTACAAGGGATGTGCTCTAGGAAAGAACGTAAAGAAGCCATTTGCAAGAAGTGATACCAGATCTAAGGAAGTTTTAGATCTCATACATTCATATGTATGTGGAACTATGGCAGTTAAGTCTCTTGGTGGGAATCAGTATTATGTAACCTTCATTAATGATTTCTCAAGGAAAAATTGGCTATACCTCCTCAAGAACAAGGATTAGGTATTCGAAAAGTTTTAGGATTTCAAGAATGAAGTGGAGAATCTAACTGAGAGAAATATCAAGACTCTAAGGTCATACGATGGTGGATAATACACCTCAAAATATTTGATAGCTTACTACAAGTAATATGGGATCAAGAGGGAGCTTATTGTTCCCTATAATCCTAAACAAAATGGAGTGGTTGAAAGGAAGAATAGAACTATCGAAAAAATTGTTAGGGCCATGCTTCATGATCAATATATCCCTCCATTCCTATGGGGAGAATCATGTATGACAGTTGTTTACTTGCAGAACTGAAGTCCTCATAGAATCCTCAAAAACATGACTTTGAAAGAAGAATTTATGGGAAAGAATCCTAGTGTGCATCACATGTGAATATTTGGGTGTCCTATGTATATTCATATACCTAAGGACAATAGAAAGAAGTTGGAGCCAACCAGTCTAAAGGGAATATTTTTTGGGTATATTGCTTCATCAAAGGCATATAGAATCTATGTTAAGGAGCATCTTTGAATTGAAGTAGGTAGGGTTGTCATATTTGATGAAATCATAGCTTACAAGAAATCGAAGGATGTTCTGGTTGACTCTGATGAAGAATAGATACCTATCTTTGAGGATATATCAAGGGACAATTATGGTCAAGATCAGACATCTACACAAGAATATTTTGAAGGTCTAAGTGAGCCTATACAACAAGTAATTTCTCTAGAAATTCGAAAAAGACATGCTTGGTTGAGATCTGCTCTACAAGAAGCAGAAGGACATATGACATTAGGGACCTTCAGGGAAATTAAAATGCCAAAGAGGTATTTTGGATATGATTTGTTGGGATACTAATTTTTCATTATTATTATCACTTCTTAACATCTATTTTATCCATTTCTAATGTTATTTTATCACAATATTTCTCATAATTTATTATTTAATTCCATTTCATAATTATTTATGCTCTTTTGGATAAGTAATACGTGTTCTCCTTTATTTTAATAAATTAATTATTATTATGCATAATTTTTCCAATGATTTTTTATTAATCAATTTGTTATAACATCACTCACGATTTTGGCCTCCAAGATCTCCTCGAGATTGCAGATTTGAGCTTCAGCTCATAATCAAATATTCCAACTCAAAAATTCGTTGGGATAACAAGTGACATTTTTGTGTTGGACGTTTCAAGAAAATGAAGAAAAACCATGAAAATCTGACACATGGGTTTTGTGCATAACGGACCAAATTAGTTTTACATGTAGAAATTTGAATAACTGATATGTTATCCACCAAGATTCTCCTGATCACACACTATTTGACTTCATTTACAATACATATTCTCTTCTACCATTGATCATTACATGCGGAAATAAAATCAATTGCATGCACACATTAAAAACATAAAAATTCACACATATGAACACAGTATTTCGTGGGAAAGCTTAAAGCTGAAAACCCCCAACTATCTGTATATTATATATGTCATAGAGATCATGTAATAATCATCATAAAAAGCTCCTCACAAGCTCTCAGTATAATCTCCACTTGCTACACACTAATCAGGCCCGATCTTGCAAATCCCATGCATCGATCTTTGCCAGCCTTTAGCCTGCCTCTATTGTACAATCCCTGTTGAAGAATGCCTCTTGATGAGAATGAATTACCCCAGCCTTGCTCACGCGGTCTTTATAGGCATCTCTACTAAGTGTTGGATGCAAACCATGCATCACTTATAGTCACAACTGATAGTCACACTTTCCCTTTCACCTATCTTTGCACTGGTCTCCACTGAAACTGTCCATGCACTGAAGTTAACTGATGTATTGTTTAGTTGATTAATGAGTTTATAATTAGTGAATTAATTAATAATTAATTCACACCACTCTCACTAATTGTATCAATCAGTTAAACTAGACACAAATAGCTCAACTATGTTTAGATTAGTTAAACTGAATACAACTCCACTAACTTCCTCAATCAACTCCACCAAACTCTGTCACATGAGTTCTAACTGAAGTATCCATGCAATAGCTCCACATAACCCTCAGGAATAGCGTAATTCCTTCTGTCAGCTCCTGTGCCACATCCGTGCACTTAACTGAAGTGCTCCAAGAGAATAAGATAATGTTTATAGTCCAAATATTATTAAGAGCTAATAATATTCGACATATCTATTTTTAGACTGGCAATCTAAAAATAGATTCCGCCCAATATGTCTAAAAATAGAAATCCATCTATTTTTCCAACTTGACCAACCATCCACAAATAGCATCCTGCAACTTATATAACATGATCCATATGTCTAAAACTAGACATAGTCTAAAAATAGACTTTGCGACAAAAATCACCTGTGTGGCCCCTACCTAGTTTAGGTGATCACTTTCCAACTAGGATTAGGAATGATGTTTTAGGATGCCTCCTTCACTGTTTCTTGTTGCAATCTTCAACACTCCCTCTCAACAAGAAAGGACTGTCTTTGCATGCGACATGCAACTCCATGCATTCGCCCTTCAACCTTCACAAGCGCCATGCAACTCCATGCATCTGCTCTGCAACTCCTCTGAAACTGAATAGGCTCTAAACAACTCAATCAGTCTGATGCATCTATCATCAAAGTCTTCGACTTCTGTTGGGCCCAACTGCACATGTCATCAGGAACCATTGCGTTGTTGAACTCTTGCACCCATGCACTCTTCACTTGCTGTCAACTCTGATTCACGCTCCAGTATCCGACACTGTCACTTTGATCTGCCTGCATAAATCCAACTGATCATGCTACTGCTGCGCTATGGGCACCTCGTAGCCAGGTTCAATTCATGAGATCCACACCATCTCAATGAATCCTGCCCAGAAATCTCCTCTTGGGATTACTCATGCATTTCGCCCCACCTCTCACCTGGTGGTATAGCTGCATGCACTCCCTCTGCCCATCTGGCACGAAATTTCTCTGCATGAGTGGTTTCTCTAGGGAAAATTTTAAGAACCCCCCTAAATTTATAAGTATAATAAATGGGTGAATCCCCATGAGACATAGGAAAAATGGAAGGCGATTTTATCAATAATATAATATGTATATATATATATATATATATATATATATATATATATATATATATATATATATATATATATATATATATATATATATATATATATATATATTTGGCGAATCTCTCACCAAATTATATTATCTTGTTAAATCATGGCGAATTTTTCACTGAATTATAAAATCTTGTAAGATCTTGGTGAATCTTTCACTAAATAATAAAGGCTTTGTAAAGGGCTAGCAAATTTCATAATGATTATTTCTTGTAGTGTCTTGAAACCTTGTTAAGCAATCCATCAAGAACCAAAAACAATGTATTCCTTATAAGTATATTCCTTATATGGAATATCAGGAATATAAAGCCAATTAGGTTTAGCACAGGTGGTAGGTAGAAATCCTACATGTGACGAAGTGATGAACTCATAATGAGTATTTCTTGTAATGGCTATGAGCCTTGTTTTCCAAGCAATCCCTCGAGGACTGAAATATGTATATTCCTCATATGAAATATAAATATTTTTATAATGTATTGGTATATAAAGATATGAGCGAGGAGTGGGAAATAAGCCACGAGAAGTCCTTAGAATATTAATAGGAAGAAGATAAGTGCAAAAATAAAAAAGGTAAAAAATGCAAAAATGGAGAAGAAATATAGGGGAAAAATGGTGAAACAACGAATTTATAATCCATGGGAGGAACACTGACTAGAGATAGTGAGGGAAGATTTCCCCTTAGCCTAGGGGTAACAAAGGAAGACATTAGAAATATCACTTATGAATGTGTAGTTAAATAAACATTAAGCTCTATACCAATCATGAGAGGGAGGAAATATGGGAAATAAATGCAAGAACAAGAATCTAAATGGAACAAAGCATTGGGATTACAATCCTTGCTCACCAAGTTTGGATACTTTGAGGCCTATTGAAAATTTAGGTTTGATCTATCTATGTATCTTGTTATCTAATTAGTTTGTAAAATAGTTTCCAAGTAGCTATGTTAGAACTTAGAGCATGGATTTTGTGAAAAAAAAATTCATCGTCCTGCCCATCTTGAGATGGAGATGGACCGATATGAGTATTGCTGATATAATTCTCCCATTTTTTTGTGGTAAAAAGTTGTATAGGTACAACTACAATCCCCTAATTTTAGTTCAAACAATATCCATTAGTGTGAGAAAAAATGTTTGATGTTTTCACCTTGCCCTTTTTATCCTTATCGATGTTTAATAAATCCAAGGATAAGATGGATTTATGTTAGTTTATAGTTGCATAAAATTTAAATATAGAAATTGAAATAAATATGATGTCATTTCATTTTTATTTTATGGTGAATTCTTTAAATAAATAATATGCCGAATCTTTTTCTTTTCATTTTTTATTATTATTGACACAACCACACATGGGGATCTCCCCCACCCTGGACTATCAAGCACCTTTCTTCTGTTGGCGCAAAGAATAAATATAGCATGAAAAAATTCTGGTTCTTACCCATTTTGAACTTGGAGGCCAGTTACAATTAAATAACAAACATTCAAGCTCTTCTAGTTGATTATTTATCTTTCATCAACATATCCGCTTGTTATAACACCATTTGGCTACTTTTTAAGAAACCATAAAAAATATGACCGATTGCTATGTGAATTTAACTCTCCAAAGGTCGATGATATGAATATTATTTTAGGCTATCCATACCCTTCATATATTTAAATCTTTTAAGCTCAACATAAACCTTTGATATGTTTCATTAATCTGATATTTTTCTCCCAATATTCCATCCCTCCACTTGACATACTTCAACGGTCTCCTTTGTGTTGTTATATAGTTCGGTGTTTGTGCTTCAACCTAGATAGCTAATTTTGTATTTGAAAGATATGTCTACTTTTCAGTTAATTTTAATTTTGCTTTTAATGTATTTCGGAATCTTCAACGACCTCCTTTATGGAGTTCTATAGCTAGGTGTTTGCGCTTCAACCTAGATAACAAATTTTGTTTTTGAAGGATATGCCACCTTTTTAGATACATTTTTATTGTGCTCTTAATTTATTTCATAATCTTAACAACACTTCCCTCTTTCCTTTCTAACAAATAATTAATTTAATTCAGAGTATTGACTATAGTTGGTGCTAATACCACATTAACATCAACATGGATTTAGAATTTTCTTAGACTTGATGTTGAATTTATATCTATTGTAACGAGTATAAGGATGTAAATATTTCTCTCTTTTACCAATTTAATCTCTTTTACTTTTGTGTACTCACAGTCATCCAAGACTCGATGAAGAGAGCTGGAAAAAATTGATACAACAAAATTCAGAAGTGTTGTGCCAGAAATATTATTTTTGCATAGTTGATCATCTTGGTCACGCATATTATTTTAGATAGACTCAAGATTTTAATAAGAAAGATGACATTATAACCTGATCCTGCTGTGTAGCTCCTTGTTTGATGCATCCTGAATTCATTGAATTTTTTATGTAGGTGAGTTAAAGTGGAACACCTTTGCAACTTAGAGCCTGGAGATTCTGAATTTTATGAACTTCTATTAAGCATTTGTGTTGCAGATGGCAGGGGGATAATGCAAGAAAAGTGAGAAGAGTTAAAAGGCATTGTATTTCAAATGACATCGAGTTGCAGTTTGGTGGAGTTAAATGACAGTGTATACAAAGTCATTTTGGGAGTTAAATTAACACCTTCAATTTGAGGAATTTTATGAAAATTTGCCAATATTGGATGAGCATATATGGAGATGGTAGGTAATGTTTGTAAAACAAGATTTACACTGCATACCAGGAAAACTTCTTGCCTCCTTAGAGATTTGTGAATGTTAATGGTCTCACATAATGGGCATTTCCTAAGATGATTGTGGTCCATTATAAAGGCAATAGATAACACCTATAAAACCCCTTATCACTCCTCAATGATAACAATCTATCATAACCACTAACTTCACCCCTTTCCAAAATCCCCTTAGGTATCTGATCTACAACCGACATTTCCACATCTTGCTGCTAATGATGAACAATATCATCTTCCATGACCTACTCCTCAATATGAGGTAAAAATGAAGCCATACTCAGTGTTTCTAGATTCTTATAGAAACAATAATTCCTCGGAATGCATTCTATCAGTATTAGAAAAAAAAAATTCCTATTATTAGGGATGAAATCTTCTTGCCTCCTTAATCTCTGTGAATGTTAATGGTCTCACATAATGGCCATTTCCTAGGATGATCTTGATCCATTATAAAGCCACTAGATAAGACCTATAAAACCCTTTATCACTGCTCAATGATAACAATCTATCATAACCACTAACTTCAACCCTTTCCAAAATACCCATAGGTATCTGATCTAGAACCGACATTTCCACATCTTGCTGTTGATGATGAACAATCTCATCTTCCTTGACCTCCTCCACAATAGACCCAATTGACTACATAGTATTTCATATCAGAGAAATAGGATTTTTGACCAACACCTAAGTTCAATATCTCATTAAAATATTTGGATTACCACAACCATATAAAACCAAAAAGTGAAATCATGGGTTCCTATAATTGTTTGAGACATCACTTTGGATAACATTTAGATAGCACTGAGAACTTATCATTGGATAGCACTGATATAACACTGAGATATTATCCTTGGGATAGCACTGAGATAGCATTGAGATATTATCCTTGGGATAATGCTAAGATTGCAGAAACACCATGAATTGGATAGAACCGAGATCTATGGCATCATGGTGCCAAGGCCCAAGACTCTAGAATCATCATGACTAAGATAGTTACCAAACTGTGATATCAATTAACCACAGTGGCACCGAATTACACCGAGATCCTTACTGTGATATAGTACCAAGACAGTGAGGGAATGTCACTGTGGCATCACAAAAACTTTTCCTAAGTTCTCTACTCTAGTATGCATTGTAATATTAGCAATTACGCCGAGATTCTGTGTACCCTTATCCGAGCCTCTTCCTGAAATGATAATCAAACTGTTGACTGTAATTTTCCATCCAAATTTCAGTGTGTGATTATATCCTTGGGATAGCACTGATATATTCCTTGACCTCCTCCATAGTAGACCCAATTAACAACCTAGTATTTGAGATCAGTGGTATTTGAGATCAATGAAATAGCATTTTTGACCAACACCTAAGTTCAATGTCTCATTAAAATATTTGGATTACCAACAACCATATTAAACCAAAAATTAAAATCATATGTTCCTATAATTGTTTGAGACATCAAATCTCTAACTGGTAATTTCATAGCTCACTACATTCAAGGCTCACTACTTCGGAAATAACAGTGCTCTCCCCATGGTAGTTAAAATGGTGTGATGATCTACAACATTAAATATTTTGTAGATAATACTGTCTCCATGACCAGCCCAAATTATTCCTTGATGCAAAATTAAGGTCAGAAACGGATTAGTTGCATGGGTGGAAGTCCTCTATCTCACATTTTAGGTTCTTTGGATGGACACACTTTTATCATTAAATACATGACATATATCACCTATCTGTTAGAATCCTAATAGGAATTTGGTTTGCTACTATGAAACATTTCAAGGGTATCATCTCTATGACCCCCCCTCTCACCAAGTGATTAAGCATCCTAATGCTATCTTTGATGAGCCGTTTCATGGTGACTACTAGGATATCTTTTATAGCTCCTTTCTGGTGATGACTCTCAACATGTATCCATGGAACATACCTCTTCTTCTCTTGTTGGGTTGCTTGTTGATGACTTGCAGCTGGTTGTAGTGGACCTTTCCACATCTCCATCTTGGGTTGGTCCACCTATACAAATGTCAAACTCCTCTGAGTTCATCCTTTGTATTTATTTAATAGTCTATAGGGAGTCAAGACTAAAGGGATTACTTCATCAACTAGTACATCCCATCCTTTGGATGTTTCTTCCATCCTTCCCTTACTATATGAGGTCATCATTGTTGGTACTTAATCTTGAGGTTTACAACCTAGCAATGCTTCTCCTTCCAGAATGTAGTGATGCCCAACTTTGAGATGATACTGTTCATGTGGATGTATAGTAGTTTGATGATGATGGTAACAAACCCTCTACTACACCAGCACATGCTCAAAGAGCTTCAACAACCAATAGGCTTCACAATAATAAGTCATGTATTCAGATTCAATAGTGCTCCCGGAGTAACAGAACCAAGTAATATAACACTAGGTGTGCATTCATCATACTGCCAACTGAGCTAATATTAGAATATCCATGGAATCTTATACCTCGGCAGTGAATTTCTGACCATAATTAATAGCATCATAGAGATATCTCAAAACGCAACTATCCCCTATGTATAGATCCACACAGAGACATATGATAGGTGTTTATCAAGAGCACGAGGGATCAACAACTTCTCCATCTCATCATATCTTTAAGTGAATTAGGGCTAGGTCTTCAGATCTTTAACTTCTACTTTATTTGCAGCCTCTAAGGTAACACGGATATGAGCCATCATACTCAGTTGTCATAAAAAAAATATTGGGCAAGAAAAGTCATGATGGATTTTATAGCTCCCTCTGAAGCCTTGCTATACATCAAATTATCCAATCCATGAGGTGACTTTCTTCGAGCATCCATATCTATAAAACCATTCTTCATGAGATCTTGGCTCAATGCAATCAAGATGTCAAAGTCAAGGATTTCTTCTTGTCAAGACAAAGAATTTTTCATGCACTTTTTTCATGGTACCTCTTTCATGATGATAAGGGTTATTATAAAGAACTGATCCAAAGGGTCACGTTCTTCTTCTTCTCCGAGTTCTTCAAGCATGAAAGCTTCAAGTGTGCTACACCCCTGCAATTTATTTTAGTAGCAGATATTTGTAGTTTATTCATAGTATATAATCTATCCAAAGGTTACATTGGTCTTCTTCACAAATTCGTTTGTGAACAAAGCTCTATATAAATTATCACCAATTTACTGAGGCTACAACATACTTCTATTGTACTGTAATGATCTTATACATAGTGCAGGACAAAAAAAAATTGAATATGCTGAGAAGCCATTAGAATTAATGCCATATATAACTGATAAGGTATATGTGTTGTTGTTCCATTTTCTACCATATGTCACAGGATTGCATTCTAAATCATATCATTGCTGCCAGTGGCTTTTTGCAATCCATTGTTTCTGCTAATACTATCATTTTTCAACATCCACTTCTGCTAATTCTCTTACTGGCATTCTTCCTTAATCATAGCATTGTTCCACTTTTGTCCAATCATATCTATTGCGTACATTTATTGTCAAATTGTCACAAACATGTTGTCTAAATGTCACTTACATACCAGGATTTTGGCTGCACATGTATCAAAGGATTGATTGACATATGCATTATTGTCTGATGCATAGATACCAAATTTACTTAGACCAAGAACCCATCTTTGAAAAGATATTAATTCCAAGCAAGGTTCACTGTTGATTAAGGTGAGACTATCACCCTATTCTTGTCAAGAGATAATACTAGTGTGATTGTCTCTCATTCAAGGTCAATTCTATACAATTCTTGCATCTGAGTTAATAAGAACATGCTCAAAGAGCTTCAACAACCAATAGGCTTCACAATAATAAGCCATGTATTCAGATTCAATAGTGCTCCCAGAGTAACAGAACCAAGTAATATAGCACTAGATGTGCATTCATCATACCTCTTGTGTGTTTTGCATTTTCCTCCAGGTGTTCCTCTGATCCAGCGGTACAATCAGGAAACCCAATAAATGGTCATTCTTAGAATTGATTTTATTATTCATATGCCATATTTTCATTTTGATACACAATTTCACTATACCCTAGGAATTTTTGTATATTTTGTAAACTCTTTAGCTAATAGTGCAATAAATAATTTTTGATTTTTGATTTTTCTTTGTTTTATATATTTACTTATGGGATGGGATGTCTAGAAGGGCTGAGACAGAGATGTGGGGAACCAAAAAAGACACTCCTTTTACTTTATTAAAATTGACTCTTCTTGAGTTGTCTTTTTTGAAAGAGCTGAATGAATTGATTGCAAAATTGCATTTTGCAAACCATTTCAAATATTGTTATGCCAGGATTTTAATTTTTTAGTTTGATTTTGAGTAAATTGGGCTCTAAAATGATCAATCCCAATCTTCAGTTCTATAATTAATAAACATGTTTATCATGGAAGAAAATTGGCTCTAGTCTTTTTGTAGTCTTAAGTAATAAGAATCTGAGTCTTTATTTCCTTGATCCCAGAAATATAAGTGCACATTTGCGTTGAAATTACATAGCTTGTTTCTAGGACTTTTGCAGATTGTTGCTCTGAAGAAAGCCAAACCCTTAGCTAACAGTTAGATAAGAGAATAAAATGTAAAATTTCAGTGAAAACTATACAGTTTTCTTGGTAATCATGCTAACATGCTTCCTCCTGGAGTATGAGGTTAAACTGCTTCTGGTTGATTGACTGCAACTTGCCTAGATTCGAAGGCACAAGGGAAGTACCTGAATACCAAAATCTTGAAATCATAAGGGAAGTACCTGAAAACCAAGAGCTATCTGGCATAGTAGAAGCCTGGTTCCCCCTTGGAAATATTTGGATTTATTAAGATATTGTTGAGATTCTGTTGTAACACAAGAATACTTGAGAGGGAATCTCTAGCAGGTTTTACTTGAGGCACCAACTGTTTCAGATACTTCCAATAGCTTCAGCAAGGTTTCACGCAGACAAGTTTTGTTGCCTACTGAAAATATAAGTATGTTAACATGCTCAATTCTTATATATGTGTTGCCAGTCAAATCAAACCTATATTCTTGACCTGCTATATTGCAGTGATATCAGATTTTGGAATTGGTTATGTTGGAACCCTGCAGGGACTTTGTAAGGGTTGTTGAAACTTGAAATTGGTATCATCTCATTGTGAAATTTATTTTCTTGCATAATGTATGGTTTGAGTAGGACATGTTGACCATTTGTTTGAACTACAAAGGCTTTGTCAGGGTAATGGAAACTAGAAGTTGGAGTTGTCTGCTTGAGATATTGGTTTTTATTGCATTATGTGTTTAAATATTCATGTAGGCCCACCGCTTATTTGAATTTTGAACTATACTTTTCAGAATAGTTGATTCTTATTCAATTCCAGAATAGATGTGGTTGATCTGACATTTGAGGAAATTTTTGTGAACTTTACTGCGTCCATAATGTTTATCTCTTTGACAAGATTATCATGCCAATGCTGTCGTTGCATACATTATTTCAAATTTTTGAGTCTGTGAAGAAATGGTGAGAAACTGTGAATGAAAAGCTTAAAATGTTTTATTGTCATGAGTTATTATAGCCCCATTGTTGCTGATGTCATGGAGCTCTGAGTCTTCAGAAGGCCATGGAATATATAAATTTTTAAGAGGCTTTAGGTTGCTATGTACTTTACAAATCACTTTAGCCTTTCTTCTCCAGAGAAAGGCAGTCTTGCTATTTTAAAGTTTTTCCTTTTTTATAGTCATGAGGATATTAGTGTGCTAGTATTTTTGTTTTGCGAGGATTTTTTGTCTGTAATCATTTATTTGATATCGGTGGCTCCTACAGGTACGTGTTTCCACAGTAAAGAATGTCTACCAAGAGCTTGAAGTTGCAAAATAAGAGTACCTTCAAGCAAGCATCGGTATTAGGAAGGAAAACAAAATTCTGCTTCCAAGAGTTTTGGAAGGCTTTTCTCGTGAATCATCTCTGAGTTTTTCCAAGCTTTTGGATGTGGCATGCAAGTCTCTACCTGAAGCACAAAGAAATGCTATAAGAAAATTTTCACAAGACAAGCCTCATAAAAGCATTGAATGGCTGCCTTACAATTTCAGCTTCCGATACATATTTTCTAGAGAATTAGCTAGATGGACCCCCCCCCCCACTTATTTCGTGATGTGAATGAGAAAAGTGATTCTTCATCTATATATTTGGTTTTGTATTTGATCTACAAATGACCTGAATTGAGAATGTTGCAAAGTTCTTAATACTTTCCAACTGCTTTGTGGAGTAAATATTGAAAATGAAAGTGGCACACGAAGTTGTACTTCTACATCAAATCTTGTACTTCAGAACAGTGGTCTTCAGGTTGTTTTCTTTAGTGTAACATAGAAAAAATATATTTTGCAAGGAAGTGTTAGAAGGTCACAGGAGGCATTGTTGACGCTAATTTCAAGGTGGCAGTATGGACATTCACCGTGTTTTCAAATCAAGGAAGGAATCATTTTTTGAAGGTTTAAAGGAAAAGAGGGAATCCTGTCATGCAGATACTTTTTATACAACAATTACTCAAAACGGGTAAATGTGCAGGGATGATGCCTGTGCACTAAATTATTGCATTGTCCTCTGGAAAAAAAACATATTCAAAATGTTGAATTCAAAATAGAGGTGGGAAGCGTACTTCTGGAAATAAATGCCACCCCTCAGCTTTGTTGAAGTGTACCTGCATTCTTGTGGTTGAGGCTTTTTGAATGTAGAAGTTGTTCTTTTTGTTAAACCGGATTTTCTTCTCTAGCACATATATTTTCACACAGTAAATGCAGTTCTCCCACTTGCAATTTAATTACGTACTAGATGTATATCATTATTTGAACACTTTATAAGTTACAAAGATTCTGAATCATAGATGTAAATTTGTCAATAGATTGATTAATCTGAAGATTTAAACATAAACAAGGCTCGTTAAAATGATAAGTCATTTGCCTACTTTCTTTGAAGCAAAGATCTGTATATCACTTGGTGTAGTAGCAAAAGTTTGATCCATGAACATGGAGTGAAGATAAATGTCAAGGGGCTCAAACACGAGATGATAACAGTAGTCAGTTAGGCTTTCAATAAGTCCCTCCAAGTTGATCAATGAAATGGGGTGGAATGTAGTCCCTGTGAAAAGAGAATCTACTAGTTGAATTTTGAGGCCATTAAGAGATTTATTATCATCAAATTGTCTTATAAGATGGGAAACATGGGTAATTAATTGAATCATTGTGACCTACAACTGGACAAACCACAGATTCAGATAGGGTTGTAGAAGACATTTTTTTCACAATGGGCATACAAGGTGCAGAGAGGAAAGATAAAAAATCTTGCACAATGCATAAATTGTTAGTGGGTATAGAGTAAGGATATGGACCTAGTAGGAAACTCGTCTGTGGTCCAAGAAGCAAACCATGGCACATTAATCAGGGATAATCATGGCCCCCTAGAGTTAGCTATTCCATTTTACATTTTCAATGCTATGGATTAATAGAATTTTAGAATGGAAAGCTAGAGGCCTTTCAACAGCTTACAGACAAATTCAAGAGATTGATTAGAGCTTGAAATCATTATTATAGAAGTTTACTAAATGCCTGGGCAAGGAAAATCTAGATAGAACAGTACATTGAATGTGGTTATTGAGCAAAATATGGTTTGTTGGAGCAGATGCAGCAGAATGTCAGATATATGGAAGGAAAATAATCCCCTTAAAGTATGTAAGATATATCACAAACGAAAGCATGATTAGCAATAGAATTACAATGCTACAACTATTTGTGTACAATCTTGTATAATTATGTTGCAGCAATCCCAAGGAAAGAGAAAATGTGTGGGAAGAAATGTGGATGCCTCGCTGGCATCAAATATGCAAACTCCAAGATGGCCTTCTATGTAAAGAAATTTTTCAGTTGAGAGGTAACTTTATCGTTTGACTCCTTTACACCTACGTCGGCATCGAATGCATAATATTTGTATCCCCTTCGAGCAGTTTTAGGTTGGTTCTCATTGTCTTTGCATTGAAACTGGCTACCATATTCTAGGAAGAGGATTTTCCAACCTGATCCTCATGACACTGAGATAGAGGAGCACTCCATCTTCCAAGGTTCCTCTGCAATGAGATCAAAGGACAATATGGAGCACTTCATCTTCAAGGGTTCCTCTACAATGAGATCAAAGGACAATATTATTATCTTTTGGGAGTCCTCGAACTCCCTATCCACTTTCTTCTACCTTATAGGACTAGAGATGTTTGGCACTTTACACGAGGGAGGCCTTCAGACTTGGATCTTGTTCATTTTTCCCACCGCAATGTAGATTGGACCCTATTGTGTCAATTATAGCTTATTTTTCATGTCTCCAATAGCTATGGGTACCAATTTATAGGCATGTGTCAACCATCAGAGTTGTGATACCTTGGGAGGCCATCTACACTTAACCAATTGAACCCTTGTGGACATGTTGCCTTGGATCATAGGATAGCTTATACTACACCAACATCAAAGACACCTCCCCAGATCTTGGGCACAAGGTGCAACACCTTGACAATGAGATATCTTAGACCAGTTCTCACTATTCTAGTTTCTTTGGCTAGAGGTTGCTCACGAGTTTCTTCCATATGACTTTGAAGGATAGAAGAGATTTCATCAAGAGAGGTGGATTACCCCCTACACGAGACATCCCCTTGATAATGTTGTTGATTTGTTTCTCCTTTCCATGCTTTTATGTTGTAGACTAGGTCTTTTACAAAATAGGGTAGTTTTGCTTATGTCATGTTTTTCTAGGAGCAACCTCTACGCTCCTCTTTGTATCTCACATCTTTGTTCCTAAAGTGCCATTGACCCATTCATGGTTATTTTTTGAACATTACTAAAATCATCTCATATTTTCTTATTTGGGAGGTTTCAATTGTATAAATTAGGGATGATATTCTAGGTGCAAAAGCTTGGTTAGTGAAAATGTTTCAAACAACTCTAAAATATTTAAGATATCCAATATAGAAGAAATGACTTGAGAATTTGATCAAAAGATATCTTCAGAACTTAAGATGATGGACATATTTAAGTGCTCTTACTACACGTGTGAGAATGCAAACATGTTAGTTTATGAACCCAACACCTTGACATTTAATTGCTAACATAAAACTTAGTGAATAAACACACAACTATGTTCCTAACAAAATTTCAATGGAAGCGCAATTACACAACCAATATCAATCACATATGACATAGATTTTTGCTTAATCACAGTTCCTCTTTAATAAATTAATCTGAACCTACTTGGGCTCTCGTCCTGGGATAATGGCCCAACTGAGGAATTACATATACAACAATAAGCCTAGAGTTATCCACTTGATCAAGCCCTTCCTCAATTGATCTAGATCTATCTCCCTCACTGCTCCTTGCACCTTCCTCTACCCCAACACACTAGAGTATCACACTCCTCCTCCTAAAGCTAGTGTCGTTGTATAGCATGTCTTCTCCCTCTCCCTAGTTTGTTTCTATAACTTTACATTGAGCTAAAACCCTAACCTTAACCCTAATCTCAAAGTGATTGACGGACGAGATTAGATCTCACCTCACTTGAGATCAACGGTTAAGATTAAAACTTACTAAACTAAATTAATTTACTTTTCCTAAGTTTCTTTTAGCTCAGTAAGCCAACAAACTAATATAATTTTTTTTCTAACTTAAACTCGGGCTAAGTTACATTAGCAACTTCCTCACACTAGATCAAGTGTTCTATGGAGACTCTGGATGACTTTTGCACTCCTAGACACAAGGCTTGTGCAAGTACCTGCACAAACTACAAAAATCAACAGTTTTGAATTATAAAAAATCCCTCTGCTAAACCAAAATATGTTAGAAAACCATCATTGAAGCACATGCAATACTTTCTATGAATAATCAGTTGTTCTATGAAATCCAAGAATGAATAACATGTTGGTGAAAAGGGATAGTAGGCTAATAATTTATTAAAAATTTAAATGATATTCTTGTTGAGAGTTCTTTAGAATTTGATGTTAAGTCATTCTTTTCATAAGATCTTCCAAAGGGAAAAATTAATTTGATGTTTTCTAGGGGGCTGTCTCAAGACTATTGACACCCAAAATCCATGCTGAACCTTCAATACTCTGCTCCTTTCAGTTGATACCAAAATTAAGGAATGCATTGTCGAGAGTGAACTATACCCATCGATTTTCCAAAACAATGTACCCCATGTAGGAAGAATTATTCCTAAGGTAAGGATCTTCGATATCTTTTCCATTCAATGAAAAAATTTTGTCCTCACTATTAGCCTTCATAACATCTTCAAGTTCTACAGGAAATCTCCTATAACCTTCTTCATAAATCTGACATATTTTGGAAAACATTATTTCCTAGATTTTTGGTTATAAAATTCACATAAACCTGGATATTTTGGAAAATATTCTTCATGATGTTTTTCGTTATTAAATTCACATAAACCTAGATATTTATTACTCTACCTCTCTTTAGGGAAATCTGTCATTTTTGGTGTTGCTCCCAAAAGACCAAGAAAGTGGCTCTAAGACCAGTGATATGATATGAGCCTAGTATATAATCTAAACTGTGATTGAAAATCTAATCAATTAGGGCTAAGATACCACTACTATGAGCCAACCAAGAATTATACTATCATAACTGATATCTGAAAAGAAATGTCTGTAATTTAAAATCCGGAACTGTATCTGAAGATCAGAAAGCTACAACAATCCAGAATATGAAAAACAAAAAGGTAACAACTGCTGCAAGATATTTAACATTTGAAAGAGTATTAATAACAAAGAGATGAACGACAGTAAGAGCAACGGAATACTAGATATTTCAACCAGAATTGAACACAGACTTTGTAGAGCATAAGTAAATCATGGAAGGAAATAGCTTGTAACTGGACGTCATATAACCAGAAAATAAGTACGTTGAATAAAAACTCTCATGTGAAGGCATGGACACCAAGGAAAAATTTGCAGCAGTATGGACGCTATTCTCCTATTACCCCAACCTGATTAGTCTAGAAAAACATCAACAAAATAAGTGCCATCAAATTCTTACAAAGCAATTTTCCACAGGTTGTGACACACAATAAAAAAAATTCCCAGAAGCTTTCCTCCTCATAGATTCATGGAGTTTTCGTGTAGAGATCATCGTCATGTTCGTACCTCGGGTCAAAATCCAAAACTAAGGTGTTGTACCAGGAAAGATAGATAGCATATATTTATTTCTTTCTCTAAGCAACTCAAAACGGAAAGGGCCCTTAATTCCATTGACGCATTCCACCAACCCATTTCAAAGTGTATACCAATTTTATTTATCTGTCGTGCAGCCGACTCTCTCAGTGAATCTATCTTATTTATCAGAACAAACCCAATAACATTGAAGTAGTCTTTCATTCTCGAAGTAACATAATATGAAAAGCTGAGCATAGAACTGCCCCTTCTTGTTTTTCTGATCTCAATCTCTGTTAATGGGCCGCAAATTGATCACCACCTATAGTATCGTTACATGTCCTAGAATTTTTCAAGTAGACTCCATGACCCTTTAATGATCTAGCTGATAAATTATAAACAATAAATTGGCTGGACCGATAAGGCCGACAAATGATAAATTGAATTTTGAAAACCCTAGTACAAAGAGCCCAATTTATCCAAACCAGTTTATCTACCTTTTTCTACCCTGAAATGCAGCACAAACTAATACTAGAAGAACAAACTGCCAACCCTTGCACTCTGAAATACAGGGCGAATTCGAGGTTGGCCTTGATTTTCAAGAAATTGAGACGGCGAAACCAGTCAACATAACCAGTCCCATTTCTAGAAATCGGGCGATCTAAATAAAATTTTCCAAAGAAACCAGGCGAATCAGGCTAGAAAGGTTTATCCGCCCTATATTTTTATGGGCTAAAATAGAATAATAATTTATTCATTAAATATTTTTTGGGCTAATTATTTTAACTAATGAAAATGGGTGTAATTTAAAAAATTCGTCCCTTAAAAATAGGAAATCCCTTAAATTTCGCCCATGGGCTAAGATTCGCCCCTAAAATTTTCCCTAGGTTTCTCCCACTCCATGATCCTCATCTTGTGGCTGCTCCACATCCTGAGGTTCACTCTTACCTGCATGCAAAACTTGCTCCCTCTCAAGCATCAATTGCATGTCTTTCTTGCACTTCCCAACAGTAGGAAGCTCCGTAGAAATCCCATCTACTTCAAGTCTGTAGAGATTCTTTGCTTGAATCCCAACCTTCTTGACTTGTCCTTCCTCATCCACACTAACTCCTACACTCCTAAGCTCATCCCTGCAGTGGACAAACTTTTTCAAGTATACCGGAATAGTGTCATTCTTCTCCATTTTTATTTTCCTGAGTTTATCCTTGAGCGCCAACTTCCTCTGGTCGCTCTTGCTTGGGAACAAATATGTCAAATATTTCCACATCAAGAATGGAGAAGCTTTACCATGAAGGTTGGACACTATGTGATCCTTCACACCTTCCAAAATAATCCTTCGACACCTTGCTACCTTCTTTTGCCATGCGTCAAGTACGGCAGCATCACTAGAAGTAGGTTTTGGAATTTCTGCATCTATGAAATCCTTCAACCCATTGTCATCCAGCACCGCCTCCATCTTGTCCTTCCATGCAATATAATTCGAGATGCCCTCAAGGGCATACTCCAATCGCAATCCGTTGAAAGACATCTCAACTTTGACACCAAGAAATCACTATAGCAATTTCGAATTCCACCAGCACAAAACTCAACTGCTTCAATGCTTTGCAATTGCTCTAATGATCAATATCGCTCCGATACCATGTATAAATTTGAATAACTGATATGTTATCCACTGAGATTATCCTGATCACACACTATTTGACTTCATGCAAAATACAGAATCTCTTCTACCATTGATCATTACATGCGGAAATAAAATCAATTGCATGCACACATTAAAAACATAAAAATTCACACATATGAACACAGTATTTCATGGGAAATCTTAAAGATGAAAACCCCCAACTATTTGTATATTATATATGTCATAGATATCATGTAACAATCATCATACAAAGCTCCTCACAAGCTCTCAGTATAATCTCCACTTGCTACACACTAATCAGGCCTGATCTTGCAAATCCCATGCACCGATCTTTTCCAGCCTTTAGCCTGCCTCTACTGCGCAATCCCTGCTGAAGAATGCCTTTTGATGAGAATGGATTACCCCAGCCTTGCTCACGCAGTCTTTATAGGCATCTCTACTAAGTGTTGGATGCAAACCATGCATCACTTATAGTCACAACTGATAGTCACACTTGCCCTTTCACCTATCTTTGCACTGGTCTCCACTGAAACTGTCCATGCACTGAAGTTAACTGATGTATTCTTTAGTTGATTAGTGAGTTTATAATTAGTGAATTAATTAATAATTAATTCACACCACTCTCACTAATTTTATCAATCAGTTAAACTAGATACAAATATCTCAACTATGTTTAGATTAGTTAAACTGAACACAACTCCATTAACTTCCTCAATCAACTCCACCAAACTCTGTCACATGAGTTCTAACTGAAGTATCCATGTAATAGCTCCACATAACCCTTAGGAATAGCGTAATTCCTTCTGTCAGCTCCTGTGCCACATCTGTGCACTTAACTGAAGTGCTCCAAGAGAATAAGATAATGTTTAGAATCCAAATATTATTAAGAGCTAATAATATTCGACATATCTATTTTTAGACTGGCAATCTAAAAATAGATTCCGCCCAATATGTCTAAAACAGAAATCCATCTGTTTTTCCAACCTGACCAACCATCCACAAATAGCATCTCGCAACTTATAGAACATGATCCATATGTCTAAAACTAGACAGTCTAAAAATAGACTTTGCGACAAAAATCACCTGTGTGGCCCCTACCTAGTTTAGGTGATCACTTTCCAACTAGGATCAGGAATGATGTTTCAGAATGCCTCCTTCATTGTTTCTTGTTGCAATATTCAACACTCCCTCTAACCAAGAAAGGATTTTCTTTGTATGCGACATGCAACTCCATGCATTTTCCCTACAACCTTCACAAGTGCCATGCAACTCCATGCATCTGCTCTGCAACTCCTCTGAAACTGAATAGGCTCCAAAAAACTCAATTAGTCTGATGCATCTATAATCAAAGTCTTCGACTTCTGCTGGGCCCAACTGTACATGTCATCAGGAACCACTGCGTTTTTGAACTCTTGCACCCATGCACTCTGCACTTGTTGTCAACTCTGATTCGCGCTCCAGTATCTGACACTGTCACTTTGATCTGCCTGCATCAATCCAATTGATCATGCTACTACTACACTGTGGGCACCTCATAGCTAGGTTCAATTCATGATATCCACACCATCTCAATGAATCCTGCCCATAAATCTCCTCTTGGGATTCCTCATGCATGTCGCCCCACCTCTCACCTGGTGGTATAGCTGCATGCACTCCCTCTGCCCATCTAGCACGAAATTTCTCTGCATGAGTGGTTCTCCCACTCCATGATCCTCATCTTGTGGTTGCTCCACATCCAGAGGTTCACTCTTACCTACATGAAAAACTTGCTCCCTCTCAAGCATCAATTGCATGTCTTTCTCGCACTTCCCAACAGTAGGAAGCTCCGTAGAAATCCCATCTACTTCAAGTCTGTAGAGATTCTTTGCTCGAATCCCAACCTTCTTGACTTGTCCTTCCTCATCCACACTAACTCCTACACTTCGAAGCTCATCCCTGCAGTGGACAAACTTTTTCAAGTATACTGGAATAGTGTCATTCTTCTCCATTTTTATTTTCCTGAGTTTATCCTTGAGCGCCAACTTCCTCTGGTCGCTCTTGCTTTGGAACAAATATGTCAAAGATTTCCACATCAAGAATGGAGAAGCTTTAACATGAAGGCTGGACACTATGTGATCCTTCACACCTTCCAACAGAATCCTTTGACACCTTGCTACCTTCTTTTTCCATGCATCAAGTATGGCAGCATCACTAGAAGTAGGTTTTGGAATTTCTGCATCTATGAAATCCTTCAACCCATTGTCATCCAGCACCGCCTCCATCCTGTCCTTCCATGCAATATAATTCAAGCTGCCCTCAAGGGCATACTCCAATTGCAATCTGTTGAAATACATCTCAACTTCGACACCAAGAAATCACTGTAGCAATTTCGAATTCCACCAGCACAAAACTCAACCGCTTCAATGCTTTGCAATTGCTCCAATGATCAATATCGCTCTGATACCATGTAGAAATTTGAATAAATGATATGTTATCCACCGAGATTCTCCTGATCACACACTATTTTAGCTTCATGCATAATACAAAATCTCTTCTACCATTGATCATCACATGCGGAAATAAAATCAATTGCATGCACACATTAAAGCCATAAAAATTCACACATATGAACACAGTATTTCATGGGAAAGCTTAAAGCTAAAAACCCCCAACTATCCGTATATTATACATGTCATGGAGATCATGTAACAATCATAGTACAAAGCTCTTTGCAAGCTCTCATGCACTACCTCCCTTGCTACACACTAATCAGTCCATCTTGCAAATCCATGTGATTTCACTTTTGCCGCCTAGCTCCCGCCTATTTATGAATCCCCGTAGAAGAATGGCCGATGAGAATGAATTACGCCAACCTTGCTCACGCATTATTTATAGGCATCTCTAATAAGTGTTGGATGCAAACCATGCATCACTTATAGTCACAAATGATTGTCACACTTGCCCTTTCACCTCATTCCAAGACTGTCTCCACCGAAATCGTCTACACCGAAGTTAACTCGATGTATTCTATTAATAATGAGTTTATATTTAGTGAATTAATTAATAATTAATTCACACAGACTTCACTGAATGAATAATTAGTTAAACTAGATACGACATAGGCTTTAACTAAGTTTAGATTAGTTAAACTGAACACAACTCCATTAACTCCTCAATCAACTCCACCAAACTTTGTCACATGAGTTCTAACTGAAGTATCCATGCAATAGATCCACTTAAACCTTAGGAATAGCGTAATTCCTTCTGTCAACTCCTGTGCCACATCTGTGCACTTAACCGAAGTGCTCCAAGAGAATAAGATAATGTTTATAGTCCAAATATTATTAAGAGTTAATAATATTCGACATATCTATTTTTAGACTGGGAATCTAAAAATAGATTTCGCCCAATATGTCTAAAAATAGAAATCCATATATTTTTCCAACTTGACCAACCATCCATAAATAGCATCCCGCAACTTATAGAATATGCTCCATATGTCTAAAAATAGACATAGTCTAAAAATAGACTTTGCGACAAAAATCACCTGTGTGGCCTCCACCTAGTTTAGGTGATCACTTTCCAACTAGAATCAAGAAAGATGTTTCAGGAGGCCTCCTTCACTGTTTCTTGTTGCCATTTTCAACACTCCCTCTCAACAAGAAAGGACTGTCTTTGCATGCGACATGCAACTCCATGCATTCGCCCTGCAACCTTCACAAGCGCCATGCAACTCCATGCATCTGCTCTACAACTCCTCTGAAACTAAATAGGCTCCAAACAACTCAATCAGTCTGATGCATATATCATCAAATTATTCGACTTCTGTTGGGCCCAATTTCACATGTCATTAGGAACCACTGCGCTGTAGAACTCTTGCACCCATGCACTCTGCACTTGCTGTCAACTCTGATTCGCGCTCCAGTATCCGACACTGTCACTTTGATCTGCCTACATAAATCCAATTGATCATGCTACTGCTGCGCTATGGGAACCTCGTAGCCAGGTTCAATTCATGAGATCCACACCATCTCAATGAATCCTGCCCATAAATCTCCTCTTGGGATTCCTCATGCATGTCGCCCCACCTCTCACCTGGTGGTATAGCTGCATGCACTCCCTCTGCCCATCTAGCATGAAATTTCTCTACATGAGTGGTTTCTCCCACTCCATGATCCTAATCTTGTGGCCGCTCCACATCCATAGGTTCACTCTTACCTACATGCAAAACTTTCTCCCTCTCAAGCATCAATGGCATGTCTTTCTCGCACTTCCCAACAGTAGGAAGCTCCGTATAAATCCCATCTACTTCAAGTTTGTAGAGATTATTTGCTTGAATCCCAACCTTCTTGACTTTTCCTTCCTCATCCACACTAACTCCTACACTCCTAAGCTCATCCCTGCAGTGGACAAACTTTTTCAAGTATACCGGAATAGTGTCATTCTTCTCCATTTTTATTTTCCTGAGTTTATCCTTGAGCGCCAACTTCCTCTGGTCGCTCTTGCTTTGGAACAAATATGTCAAAGCTTTCCACATCAAGAATGGAGAAGCTTTAACATGAAGGCTGGACACTATGTGATCCTTCACACCTTCCAACATAATCCTTTGACACCTTGCTACCTTCTTTTGCCATGCATCAAGTATGGCAGCATCACTAGAAGTAGGTTTTGGAATTTCTGCATCTATGAACTCCTTCAACCCATTGTCATCCAGCACCGCCTCCATCCTGTCCTTCCATGCAATATAATTTGAGCTGCCCTCAAGGGCATACTCCAATCGCAATCCGTTGAAATACATCTCAACTTTGACACCAAGAAATCACTATAGCAATTTCGAATTCCACCAGCACAAAACTCAACCGCTTCAATACTTTGCAATTGCTCCGATACCATGTAGAAATTTGAATAATTGATATGTTATCCACCGAGATTCTCCTGATCACACACTATTTTACTTCATGCACAATACATAATCTCTTCTACCATTTATCATTATATGCGGAAATAAAATCAATTGCATGCACACATTAAAAACATAAAAATTCACACATATGAACACAGTATTTCATGGGAAAGCTTAAAGCTGAAAACCCCCAACTATCTGGATATTATATATGTCATATATATCATGTAACAATCATCATACAAAACTCCTCACAAGCTCTCAGTATAATCTCCACTTGCTACACACTAATCAGGCCCGATCTTGAAAATCCCGTGTACCGATCTTTGCCAGCCTTTAGCCTGCCTCTATTGCGCAATCCCTGCTAAAGAATGCCTCTTGATGAGAATGAATTACCCCAGCCTTGCTCACGCAGTCTTTATAGGCATATCTACTAAGTGTTGGATGCAAACCATGCATCACTTATAGTCACAACTGATAGTCACACTTGCCCTTTCACCTATCTTTGCACTGGTCTCCACTGAAACTGTACATGCACTGAAGTTAACTGATGTATTCTTTAGTTGATTAATGAGTTTATAATTAGTGAATTAATTAATAATTAATTCACACCACTCTCACTAATTGTATCAATCAGTTAAACTAGATACAAATAGCTCAACTATGTTTAGATTAGTTAAACTGAACACAACTCCATTAACTTCCTCAATCAACTCCACCAAACTCTCTCACATGAGTTCTAACTGAAGTATCCATGCAATAGCTCCACATAACCCTTAGGAATAGTGTAATTCCTTCTGTTAGCTCCTGTGCCACATCTGTGCACTTAACTGAAGTGCTCCAAGAGAATAAGATAATGTTTAGAGTCCAAATATTATTAAGAGCTAATAATATTCGACATATCTATTTTTATACTTGCAATCTAAAAATACATTCCGCCCAATATGTCTAAAAATAGAAATCCATCTATTTTTCCAACTTGACCAACCATCCACAAATAGCATCCCGCAACTTATAGAACATGATCCATATGTCTAAAAATAGACTTTGCGACAAAAATCACCTGTGTGGCCCCTACCTAGTTTAGGGGATCACTTTCCAACTAGGATCAGGAATGATGTTTCAGGATGCCTCCTTCACTGTATCTTGTTGCAATCTTCAACATTACAATGAGAAGTTTTCTAAACTTCGATATTTATTAAGATAAATGCAAGGTTCTTCGAAGGAAATATTTGTATATTTTCTGTTGTGGTCATTTTCCAAATTTCCCCAATTGTAATTACCAGATTCGACTTGTGTCAGCTGAATCATGATGGAAATACCTTTCAGGTCCCATCTTGTTTATTGATATTTTGTAATCGGATTATTTCCCTTTTTTTTTTATATTTAAAGGACACATATCAAAGAGAAAAGGGGGATATAACGCATATAAGGAGCATACGAGAGAATTGAGAGTCTGTAATAGTAACTTTGTCATGTAACTACATTTAATGCAATTCGTAGCTTTCTGATATTTTCTTGAGTTTGTGATTTTATCACATCCCTGATTAGGGATTTGGGCCTACTCTCCTGACCAGATGATGTTGAATTAATGTGTGTTTAGTTCCTTTTATTATATCGCATCTTTTCTTTATTATTGTAATGGTTTAACGTGGTTACTGTGAATCTAGTTGCTATTACAGTGGATTGTTGTTGCTACTTTCATTATTGTTACAGTCGATTGTTGTTATGCATAGTTTATTGAATTCTTGATTAATATGAAATTGTGTAATTGTTGCTTGCATATATTTTGCACGATAGCCTTGCCATAACCAGACGAGTCTCGGATTGACATTTAATGTGGGAAAAGGGTGAATTCTATAATTCAGATCTGAACACCAACATGTTGCATATATGACAAATCTTATTGAAGCATAACTTTCCTCCTATGAAGACGCAGTTAAACATCAAGAGTGAAGTAATGCAATGCAGGAATAATGCTAGTACATAACGAAGAATGATGTTTGGGAGATTTTCGCTAGGCCAAGTGACAATTCTATAGTCACTTCAAAATGAATTTACAAGATAAAGCACACTGCATATGGGAGCATTGATAAATACAAAGCAAGGTTTGTAGCAAGAGGCCTCTCACATAAATAAGGGGTTGATTACGAGGAAACATTTTCTCCCACAACTAGATATATAGCAATAAGATCACTTCTTTTGTTGGTTGCTACTATGGGATGGAACATCCATAAAATGGATGTCAATGTAGCTTTACTAAAATATTGAACCATAGATGAGGAGGTTTTCATTGAGTAGCCTCAAGGATTTGAAATAAATCAGAGGGGTACTCATGTTTGCATGTTGAATAAAGCTATATATGGATTAAACAAGCACCTAGAGATTGGTGTGCAAGAATGGATGGATACCTATTGAGACTTGGTATATCCAAGAGTACAATAGATCCTAACCTATACATCAAGGTGGTATAGGGTGAACCAATAATCATACTCTTGTATGTGGATGATCTATTAATCACAGGTGTAGAGCATCAGATTCAAGAATGCAAGAAACGGTTAGCAGTCGAGTTTGATATGAAGTATCTTGGGATTATGCATTATTACTTGGGACTATAAGTGTGGAGGAAGCTAGGTGAGATATATCTTGGTCATGGTAAATATGTTATCAAGATACTTCAGAAGTTTGGGATGATGGATATAAATTCTTTGATGATTCTTATGATTAAAAATTTAAATAATTTGAGGAGTTCAGAGTCTATTCCATTAGATACTACTTGCAAGAGATAGTTAATTGGCTCCTTGATATATCTGGTAAATAGAAGACCGAAATTTTTTTTGCAGTAAAGTTCTCAGTCAATTTCAGATGGAGCCAAAACATGACCATTGGATTGAAACCAAGCATATCCTAAGATATTTTCATGGAACCATACATCACTACCTCTAGTATATTGGTAATGAAATCAAACTCATGGGATATACAAAATCAAATTGTGGTGACAATGAGACAAACAAAAGAAGCACAACAGGTGTATGCTTCACCTAGGGTCTTCCATGGTCCCATGGATGAGCATAAAGCATGATACATTTTCTTTAAGTAGTGCTGAATTTGAATATGTTGTTGTAAGTGAGGTCTATCGGGAAGCAGTTTGGCTTAAGAAGTTATTATCATACTTGTTTGAAGGACAACTTATCCCTACATGGATACATTGTGATAATGAAAGTTTCATAATATTAATAGAAGACCTGGTGTTTCATGCCAAGATAAAGCATGTAAATACTAAGTACCACTAATTCAATATCTTGGTATGAGATGGGGTCATGGAGCTACATTATATACCTACAAATGAACAAGTAGCCGACATATTGACTAAAGAGTTACCAAACAAGAATCTTGAGTACCTTAGAGGTAAGCTTGTTTTAGTGGAAATATCTTCCCTAATTGTGAGGGAGTGATGGTGGATATTTCTTGTCTTTATGGGTCAAGCACTAGACCAGGACTAATAGATGTAAGTATTAGTGAAGGGCATAAAGAAATAATGGAGTCTAGACGATGGATAAGAATATTATATTGAGACTTCTTATGGATTGTGGAATCGAGGAAAATAATTTTTTGACTGATACTCTTTGAGTATGAGGTAGGGAATCCAAGATAAGAGTAGTAAAAGAGGACCAATATTCTTTGAGGATTCTGGTTTGGTAATCAAAGATAATAATAGTCCTCAAATGACATACCCAGTGAACATACGGATGGGGTATGTACCTTAGATTTTGTGTGGCATCTCATGTAAATCCTCACAGCATAATGCTCTCGAATAAGGATGAGTTTGTCTAGTAAAGGCCTTCAAGGATAGTGTTGGTTATGATAAATATTCTTGAAAAAATATGGCTTATCAATCTGACTCTTCTTATGATAATGCTTCAAGATTGATTTTCGTTGTACCATTTAATTGGATTGTGAATACCTCCCCAGTTAAGAGGAAGTGTTGAAAATTGTAACTAGGTTCGGTCTTCATAATGACCTAATTGTAATCATGACATTGTATATTATTTATAAATAAATAAACAGAAATTATATTTTATTTTGTAGTATGGGTTTCATACTCAAGTTTGAGTCAAAAACATGTTATTCGTGCTTTTAGGTTTCCTAGTTCTTTCTAGGATAAATAATATTAGTGGTCATGTGTCATAGTCTGATTGGACTCTTTTTAATAAATAAATAAAATTATTTTATCAACGAAAATCCATTTTGTATCCCAAGACCAATTCAACCCAAGAGCAATATCAAGTCTTCCTAAAGGATGGCCATTCGACCCCTCAAGGAGGTTATAAATACAAAGGAGCTCGATGTTAGGTCCCTATAATACTAGTGTAGCCCCTTATTTTTATTGTTGTGCCCTTACATTGTTATTTTTATGTAGGCACTAATTATATTGTAACCCTTTAGGCTCCTATATATAGAAAGTAGTTTTTGTCATTTGTATCATCCACGAATTGTTAATTTATGTAATATAAAGGAGGTTTCCCCCTCAAATAGGCTGATTTCTAAGTCGTTGATCTATATTTTCTTCTATTTTGTGAGTTGGTTGCATAACAATTGGTATCGGAGCTTTGGATTCTAGTGTTTCACTTCTTCAAACAGGTCATCTTGGAATTTCCTTTATAACGTTTTTTCTACGAAGCTTCAGAAACTAAAATTGAAACCACGTGGATTCAAAATACTAGTGAACCTCATGTATGAATTTTAGATCTTGGTACACTATATTTTCGGAGATATGATCTGAGGAAGTTAGGGTTTTTAAAGGATCCATAATTTCATCTCAAACAGGTGATCGAAGGAAAATCGTCATAAATTTCATTTAGGAATCGGATTTGAATTCTGTAAAAAGTGATTGAAATTACACAGAAATAAGTTTCTTGTGTATCAATATCAAGAAAAAAGGTCAAAATAATGACACATAGCACCTTGTACAAGTTCACTCTACCGACTCTAGTCCATAATTACATCATTGTGGGAGATTAGGCATAACTTTACCTTGAAGAACCAAAATTAGGTCTGAACTATGGAATTGGAAAGAAGACTCGGAGGGATACTACAGTACCAAAGTTCAAATCTTGGGGATCTGAAATCATAGATATACTTCAAGTTCAATTTCGAGCTCCTCAAAAGCAAGAAAAAGGTGTGTATTTTTTGAAAAATTGCATAACCTTTGTTTGAAAAATCAGTTTGAAGTGATTCCAAGGGCATATTGAAGCATTGATATAAATATTGGGTTCTAAAATTCATCCCAAAAACAATTCCACATCCATTAAGCCCTCATAAATATCTATCACGATGCATGAAGAGGAATAAGTGTGACATGATATATCACAATTACGAGACCAAGTGCAAAAAATTTCTCTATCGCAAAGAGTAACCAAAAATGAAATGGAAGCTAAGATGGATGGTTTGAAGAAAGACATGGATGGTTTAAAGAATGGAGTGGAAGCTAAGATCGATGGTATAGAATAAAAACTGAAAGGCAACATGGAAGACATGAAGAATGGTCTAAAATAAGACATGGAAGGTTTGAAGGAAGGTTTGACAAATTTGCTACAAGAAATTATTCCTAATGTCGAAAAGGTAGTAGATGAAACTCAAGATGAGAACAAAAGAAATGTTAATCGTGATTTCATAGAATCTAATATTGGATTTAAGACCCACCATATTTCAAAGATCGATATTAGGAAGTTTGATGGAAAGGATTCAGTAACATGGATACTACATATGGAGCAATATTTTGATCTCCATAATTTGCAAAACACACAAAATGTATGCATTGCAACTTTATATTTAGAACCCAGACAGTTTTTATGGTATTGATGGTATTTTTCTCATAAACCACTTGAAATTTGTTTAATTTTATGGAGGAAATGATAGCACAATATAAGGATACAAAAAGCAACACCTTCTTTAGCCAATTGATAAATCTCAAACAAAAGGGTTCAATGGTGGAACAAATTGAGGACTTTCAAAATTTGAATATAAGGGTAAATGATATTCTAGAGGTGCATAGTATTGATTTCTTCATAGGGACTTTAAAAGATAAAATCCAACATGGGGTTTGCCTTTGGGAACTTGATTCATTGGAGAAGGCATTCAAGTTGGCAAGAAAATTTTAAAAAAAAATTATGGCAACAAGGAACCCTACCACTCACAACTATAAATATGGAAGTGTTGTTGCTCCTAGCCTTCCACAACCTAAAAAGGTTGACACCACAAGAATTGTAAGAAAAAAAGAGCAAAAGGGCTTTGTTACAGTTGTGATAACAAATATACTGAAGGTCATAAGTGTGCTGAGAAGAAATTATTTTACCTAGATTGTGAAGAGGAGGAATAAAAGGAACAAGAAACTTAAAAATAAGAGGATATACACTAGGAACCTGCCTTAGAGAAAGAAGAAATGAGTCTGACCATATCTTGTAATGCATTGGCATAAATTACCACTCCTCAAACTCTGAAGATAGAAGGACATATCAAGAAGACAAAGGTAATAGTGTTGATTGATTCAAGTAGTACGCATAATTTTATGCATTGTAAGATAACCAAGGAATTGAATTGCTTCCTATATCCAGCACCAGAGTATCAAGTGATGGTTGCATATGGAGGAACTATAAATTGATCTAGAAAGTACCATAATATTAAGCTAACCATGGGGGAATATGTATTGAATAGCCCAATTCTTTCCATTACAATGGGTGGTGTTGATGTTGTACTAAGATTTCAATGGTTACAATCTTTGGGTACAATAGCTTTTAATTTTTAAGAACTTTTCTTGAAATTTTTTTGGGAAGGAAAGGAAGTTGAATTAATGGGTATCACAGGGAAACTAGGAAAGATAATCAGCTCTAATGGCATGGCAAAGCTTCTAAATAAATAACAACGAGGTGTAATTGTACAATTATGCTCACTAGAGTTTCAAACATCGAAATCATCTATTTCTCCATATCTCCAAAAATTCTTGTACAATCATTCCATGGTATTTGAGACTCCCAAAGGCCTCCCACCTATTCATGATCATGATCATGTTATTAATTTTTTTCCAAGAAGCTTTCCTCCAAACGTTAGGTCTTACATATATCCCTATGCACAAGAAGGATGGATCATGGTGCATGTGTCTAGATTATAGGGAGTTCAACAAGCTCACTATTAAAGATAAATTTCACATTCCTCTCATTGTTGAATTATTGGATGAATTACATGGAAAATTTTACTTCGCCAAGTTGGATCTTTGTTCAGGATATCATAAAATTAAAATGAATACTAAAGACATTATGAAAACAACATTTAGAACTCATGAGGGTCATTATGAATTTTTGGTCATTCCTTTTGGAATTACCAATGCACCTTCTACATTTCAAGGGTTGATGAATTCCATTTTCACACCCTTCTTTAGAAAATTTGTGTTAGAATTTTTTTTATGATATACTAATTTACAACAAGTCTTGGAAGGATCATGTTCAAAATGTTGACAGGGTGCTCAAACTATTGGAGGAGAAATAATTATATACAAAAACCTCCAAATGTTTCTTTGGAGTATAGGAGGTGGAATATTTGGGTCATATTTTATCTCATGAGGGTGTTAAGGTAGACCCTAACAAAATTTAAAACCATTAAGGAATGGAAAATCCCCACAACCATAAAGCATCTGGGAGGATTTCTCGAATTAATAGGGTATTCTCACAAGTTTATTAAGAATTATGGGAGAATAGCAGTACCTCTAACAACATTAGTGAAGAAAGGTGCATTTTCTTGGACTCCAGAAGCAACTAAGGCCTTTGAACATCTTAAAGAGGCAATGTGCCAAGCACCGGTCTTAGCTACGTCAGGCTTCACAAAAACCTTTATTGTGGAATGTGATGCATCGGGAAATGGAACTAGTGTTGTTTTAATGCAAGAAGGAAGACCCATTGATTTTGAAATTTGTCCAATCAAAGGAAAGTATTTACAAAAACCTATTTATGAGAAGGAAATGTTGGCAATACTACATTCACTAAAGAAATGGAGACCTCACCTGAAATGGAGACCTCACCTGATGGGAAGATACTTCAAGGTAAAAACAGATCATGATAGTCTTAAATAATTTTTGGAACAAAGACTATCTTAATAAGAGTAGCAAAAATGGGTCACGAATATGTTAGGTTATGACTTTTAAATCATCTACAAAAAAGGGAAGCTAAATGTTGTTGTAGATGCACTCTCAAGAAAGGATGAGGATGTGGAAGCATTGCTTTTGTCATTTCTAATATCCAACCAGATTGGATAACCGAAGCAAGGGAGGAATGGAAGAATGGTGAAGAAGTGTGGACACTCATTCAAAATTTGCAGCAAGATCCCAGTATATCTGATACATTTAGCTGGAAAAATGATTCATTATGGTACAAATATCGCTTATATAGTTGTAATAATTCCCAATTAAAACAAAATATTCTTTTCAAATTGCACACCTCTCCATTAAGAGGACACTAAGGATTTTTAAAAACTTACCATGGGGTCAAGAAATAATTTTTTTGGGATGGCCTTAAATCTGATATTCAAATTTTTGTGGCAGAATGTTTGGTATGCCAACAAAATAAAGTTGAGAAAATTAAGACCTCGAGTTTAATAAAACCTTTATCCATTCCAAGTCAACGTTAGGGGGGGATCTAAATGGATTTTATCACATGTTACCCAAGTGTGAAGGAAAGAGTGTCATCATGGTGGTAGTTGATAGACTTACCAAGTATGCACACTTTTGTGCATTATCTCATACATTTAAATCCAGTATAGTTTCTACTACATTTATGGAAACAATTCAAAAGCTACATGGAAACTCAAAATATTATTGTAAGCGACGGAGATCCCATTTTCACTGGAAATTTTTGGATGGAATTATTTTCTTGTCTCGGTACTCAACTAGCACATAGCTCATCTTATCATCCTCATTCTGATGGGAAAACTAAGATAGTGAACAAATGTTTGGGAGGATATCTCCATTGCTTTGTATCTCACAAACAAAAACAATGGGTCAAGTGGTTACCTCAAGTTGAATGGTGTTATAACACTTCCTTCCACACTGCATCAAAAATTACCCCATTTATGGAACTTTATGGATATCATCCATCGTTTATCACATCATATTTAATAGAAAATTATAAGGTTAAAGCAGTGGAATATCACATCCAGAATCAACAACAATTTCTCCAACTCTTAAAGAATAACATAACTTTGGCTCAGAATCGAATTAAAAAACAGGCAGATCAACATCGCAGGGAATGAAGTTTTGATGTAGGCAACTAGGTATTTTTACGGCTACAACCATACAAACAAATGTCCCTCAAGAAATCTGAGAAGGATAATAAATTATTGTCAAAGTATTATTGTCCTTACAAGGTATTGCAAAAGATTGGTATTATGGCATACAAATTGGAGCTTCCTACATCTTCCCGAGTGCACTCAATTTTCCAAGTTTCATGCTTAAATAAGGTTATAGGTGACAAACTCCCAATTAAAACAATATTTCTAGAACTTGACGAGGAAGGAAAAATCATATTGGAACCTGAAGCAATCACGGAAACAAGAACTTGACAGCTACAAAATCAATCAATTTCAAAGTATATCATCAAGTGGAAGAAATTACTCGCTAAAGATTCCACATGGGAGGATGAGAATTTTATACAAAAGCTTCCATAACTACTCAAGCGTTGATGACAACACTTTTTTGAAGGAGAGGGGCATGTTAGGTCCCTACAATACTAGTGTAGCCCTTTATTGTTATTGTTAGTGTAGCCCCCTTATTGTTAGTGTTGTGCCCATGTAGTCCCCATATTTTTATTATTGTGCCCCATAGAAGCGCACTATTTTTATTGGTGTGCCCTTACATTATTATTGTTATGTAGATTGATTATATTGTGACCCCTTAGACTCCTATATATAGAAAGTAGGTTTTATCATTTGTATCATCCAAGAATTTTTCATTTATGTAATATAAAGGAGGTTTCCCCCTCGAAGAGCCTGATTTCTAAGTCGTTGATCTATATTTTCTTCTATTTTGTGAGTTGGTTGCATAACGCTCGTCCTCATTTGGACACTCAAGCAAGCCAAGTTTGATCTGCAATAGCAAAGGAGAATAAGAGCCAGAAGGATGAAGAAAGGAAGAAAAGAGTGAAGTTTCTTGGGCTAAATTTCTCGCACACACACACACACGTGTGAATCTAGGGTTTAAGTGAAGTTTCAGTTGCAGGACGCCAAAATTGCAAGGCCAAAATTCTGGGAAGCAGTTGCAAGGTCGAAATTCTAGGACGAAGTTGCAATATGTTGAAGTTTGTAAGTTTCCTTGGAAAAGATCTTGTTGAGGGCTGACTTGGTGCTTGGTAGGGTTATTATATTTGGTTGTTGGGTCTTGGAAGTCTCTTTGTAAGCAAATTTTAAAAAATAAGAGAGGCATTTTTTTGGTTTTTCCCCTTGGAGGGGTTTTTCCCTAGCTTGGAGCCTATATCTTGTGTACTTTGTCTTGTTGTGATATTCATTGATTTGGTCATTTCTTGATGAAAAAATATATAATAAAGTAATAAAAATCCAACACATGTCACAAGTAATTATCAATTTAAGTAAAATCATCTATAAAACATAAGTCTCATGATTTTCCAAAAGGGTTTACCCTGCATACCATCCATGGAATGAGGGGAAGTACGCAGAATTTTCCCTATGCATCATAACTTGGAAATGTGTGTGTATATGTAGTTATTATATGGAAGAAAGGTTAAATGTTAGTGGTGAGAGGTCATAACATGTAAGTGTCAAAGAGGTTGGATTTATAAGTGTTAGAGATAAATTAATGGTTATAAGGATTAGGTGTTGCAAGGGTTTTGTGATGGGTTTTAGGGGGATGAAATGAATGAAAATTATCAAATCATAATGAAATCAAAGAAAATTTATATGGGTTGAAAATACATTTGATGTTAAAACAAATGGTATCAAATATAATATTTTATAAGGTTTTCTCCTTTTGACTTTCAAGAATATCGGAGAAAAACTCTATGGGTCTCCTACTGAGTGTTTGTAAATTTTCCATTAAAAATAATAACACACTGTGGGGAGGTGTGGATGCTATATAATGCAGTATGGGTATCCTACTAGAGTGTTTGTAGATTTTCAACTAAAATAATAGCACACTATGGGGAGTTGTGGATGCTAGAGAATGCACTATGGGGAGGAAATGATGTTAGAGAGTTTATTGAGGGGAAGGTTGAACTATATTTTGATTACCATGTGATTTTATTTTCATTAGGAGGCATGAAATTTATAGATTGCATCATGAGGATGATTGAATTAGAATATGATTACCATGTGATTTTATTATCATGGGGAAGCATGGATGTTAGAGAATGCAATGTTAGGAGGGTTGGGTAATATTATGATTACTATATTATTTTACTTTCATGGAAAGGTGTGAATGTAATGGAATTCACAAGGGGATGGTTGGATCATATTATTATTAACATGTGATTTTATTATCATAGGAGGCACAAAGGCTATAAAATGCATTATGAGGTGCAAATGCTAGAGAATGCACTATGGGGAGGCACAAATGTACTTAGAGACTACCTTGTGATTTTTATTATCCTTGGGAGGTGCAAATATTAGAGAATGGATTTTCGAATATAATCACATCATTATATGTCTTTCCTTTCATTTGACTTTTGTTGTTGTAGGTAGGTTATGTTTTATTAATTTTATAGCTTATTTTCTTTGTTAAAAATTATATTAGTATTAAGGATTAATATTGAATAAGCACAAGGTATAAAATGGAACACTAGAGGAAACATAATTGTATCCAAAATGATGATCTCCATACTGAACACCATAAAATATACTAGGAAGAAAAAAAAGGTTTAGAATTAGAAATGAAAAATAGCATGTGTTATAGTTCCAACGTGTTAAATAAGTTACATTGATTAAATGATATAAGGGCTAGGGGATAGTTTATAAGGTTTTCATGGGTTGTGGCTTAAGGACTATGGATTATAAGAATTAGGGATCTTTGTTTATAAGGAATTAATGATTTTAGGTTTTCTAATTCGTTTTTATAGGAATGGGGGGCTTGACCATGTGGCATGAACTAGTGGGATTAAGCATGTTATAGGCCATTAATGAAGTAAAAAGAAAAATTAAGAGGTTGGGTGGATAACATAATTTAAATGCCAATACGTTTTTAATATCGACATTACTTTCAAATTTGCATGCACCTTCTAGAAAAATTCAACTATAGTAAGAGGTTTATGTATTAGAGTTATATAGGTTATCCTTTCATGGGATATGGGCCTACCAATGAAGGGAGAGTGTTGGTTTTAGTGGTGCACTATGTCTAGTAGTTCCAAACTAGATTTTATGATAGGAAATGAAACTGTAGACCATACAAGTAAGTGGGTTAAGTGATCTTCTATGAGGTAACCTTGGTATAAAGTATTATAATTTAAAGTGCATTGTAGATGAAGTTTGATATATTTTAGTATACATATACCATTTCAAGTTTTTAACTCATATGTGGCATTGGAATTGGCTTGTCAATATCCCAATTTCCCTTCTTCAATATTTATAGTTGATAGCATGAATGGTGAAAATATGAAGGCACCCAAAAAAAAATTATACCATCATGAGCTAATCAAGGTTCTAGTAGTAATGCTCTTTTGTAGGATAGTTGAACTTGGTAGGACTTACTTGCATGGGATGGACGACAGGAAATAGCCAACAAGGGCCAAGAAGAGTTTGTTGTAGTATACCCTAGATGTAACAACAACATAGGGATAATAAAGAGGTCGTAGGTGAAAATTTGGCTAAAGAAATAAGCCTTATTTAGTGGAAGATAAAATTATCTAATAGTTACCTGCAATAGATAGACTCTTTTGTGAACCAAAAATGTAACACAGGTGATGTTTATATCATTCAAGAGAATTTTAAACAAAGAATAACTATATTAAGTAGTGTCAAGCGCCCTATTAACATAAAATCTACAAAAGAGCCATAGGAAGTCGTTATTATGGAGCCTCTTGACCTGAAAGGTACTAAGGAATTGGGGAAGGATACTACCATGGAATAAATTAGTATGAGAAATCAAATTTTTCAAAGAAAGAGGATATTTCACCAATATTTCGGTAACCATATATATTTGAGTCCTTAAAGAAAACAAAACCCTTTCTTCTAATTTATTCAAAAGTAATAGGAATTTGAAATGGATGATTGATAGGTTGTGTCAAAATTTTGTTGCTAACTGATTGATAAGTTGTGTCAAAATTTAGTTTCTAACTAGAAATAAATAGAATGTCACATGCCCAATCCAATTTGGATATTTTTTTTATATTGTAGAAGAACAAACAAAAGTAGAGTGAAATTCACACAGCACAATGGGAGAGGAATGTCCACATTTTGCTTCACATGAAGGTGGTGTTGGTGATATAAAAATGGATTTTGATACATTTTCCATAGAACCTAATGACATTGAAGTTATTGTAGATCATATTGTTGAAAATATTTGCACATTTCCTAGTGATTTTGAATTTATCATAGATTATTTTGTTGCTAATATTTCTATAAAAATTGTTGGGTTGCCTTCTACCAGGAAACCAAAAGAAGCATATTTTGTAATTCCCCCTACTACAAAACTTTAAGAGGAAGTTTTGAAGGAAACCATGTATAATATTGTTATAGGATTTAATGAAACATAATAGGATATTTTATAAAATTTGATTGATGCTATAGAAGGTCCCTTAGAGGCTCAACAAGAAGAGACACCAACAAAAGTAGAATCCTTTAACATTGTTCAACGTAGGTGTAGAATTTCCTTGAAATCTTACAAGTTATTGAATGATTAAATATTAAACTAATTTGTTGCACCAAGACATGGGATTTATCTACAATGAATGAGTAGTGGAAATAAAATAATACACATATATTAAGAAACATATGCATACACAACCTAACACAATATTTTTCTGGGAACCCAACTAGGAATACCCTCTGCTAGTTGTAGAATTTTATTGACAAAAAATAGAGCAATTGATATATTTACAAGGACATTGTTTCAACAGAGAATACACTTATCTCCCTGCTTGTACTAAGATAGAAACCTCCCTGCAAAAACTCTACCTATGCTCCCTATTCCCTTGCATTTTTTGGCTCCTATTTCCTAGCACTAGATTACCCATATTATTTAGGAAGTAATTCCTAAATATTAGCGCACTTCCTATAAGGAAAATATCTATCTAAGATTTGCATGGAGGTTGATCCTAGGTATGCTCTTCTCATAACCATCTCTCACACAAAACTCATACTCAACAATAATGTAGAATTGTGTGCCTTCGTCCTCCCTTTATAAATTCTATCCACGCTATAATAGGCTAGTTACAAATTTGGAAGTTGAGTTGTGATTGACTAGTTAACTAAGTCAAACTAGTTGTCTTATCCAATAATCACTTGGAGTTATAACTCATCCTCCTTCACAAAGACTGAAGTTCCAAAATTTTCCTTTTCTAAATTCGAACTTCCAATTATCATGTAGTAACTGAAGTATAGTCCTCTTTAACTGGAACTCCAACTCTATGCATGAACTCATGATGATGATTCCTATAAACTAGAAATTAACTCGCCACAATTGAATTCTAACTCCTAAGGACAATTCAAGGTCTTTCTGGCCAAGGCACGCACCAGAGAAGACCTTCTCTTGCTACACTTTTCAATTGTAGGGTGGAAGTAGCTAAATGGAGAAGTATTATTGTCTTTGGCTAAGTTATCATCTCCATTAGAACTCATAATCATATTACTCTTGGTCTTCAAGCACATAAGATAATTTCTATGAATGAAAGAAGGAATAATTGGAACACCATTAATTAGAACACTCAAGTTTATAATTTACCTAACTTAATATCTTAGGTGGCCTTGCAAGGAAAACAAAAAGAATCCATAGAATATAGCCATTAGTTCAATTTAAAGAAATTAAATATGTGTCATTTTTCTTATGAATCACTAAAATATAGGGTTACTTCCCAAGTATGCACAATTTTCTTTTAGGAATAGTGGTTTTGTTTCTAGCGCACCAATTAATTGAAGATAAATCTTGTAATGTTTCCACTAAAGGAGAATTAGTTCATCTTTATTATGGTTTTTGAGAGAAATATAAAATAAAATTATATATATATATATATAAAAGATATACAAGCATGATTTTCTATAGGGGAATTTGATGGAATGGAACCCTAATCCATCTATAGGAAATGAATAATTGATAGATTTCACATCATTATTTTCCCACCATATTTACTAGAGGAAATATTGGCCTTATTTGAAGAATGCATAATAAAATTTCAACTTATGGGTAAGGTGGAACATCTTGTTCCCCTTATGGTAGTCATGGAACATAAAAATTTACTCGTGTATGCCTGCATTTCTCCTTATCTATGAAAAGCACAATAGTATGGTATTTCTAAATGTGAGTGGATAATTTCACTATCAGGATTGGAGGCTTTGTTTGGTTATCAACATAGATGTGATGTTTTGTCCCCTGGCTAGACAAAGAGAGTTGTTGTCTTATATTATATTCAACAAAGTTATAATAGATATCATATATACATAAAATCTTTAAGGAAGAATGAAACATAATGATTAGGGATCAAATTTCATTTCCCGCTCATTTTGTGTCCTCAACTAATATATCAATTTTGTTTTTCTAATGATTAGGTAATGGAAGTGACCCTTAGAGAATACTTTGACCTCAAATTTGGTTATTATGTGGTGAGGGAGCATGGAATATCTTCTTATATCTATAGAAAACATTTATAAGAACTTATTAAATTCATACTTATCTCAATCATCCCACTCATAGTCATCTAATTAGATGGGAAATTATATGGTTACATGAAGATGTGCAACAAGTTTTGGTAGATGGATATTACTTTGATGCCTAAACTTTTCTTCCATACTATTTATGATTTCTCATTTTGATAACTAAAATTTTCTATCTTACTATTTATGATTTCTCATTTTGATAACTAAACTTTTCTACCTTACTATTTATGATTTCTCATTTTGATGCCTAAACTTTTGACAAAAGATGTTTGTATAAAATTGAATATCTATTCCAATAGTATGGGATCCAGATTTATTTATGTCTTGTGAGTATAGTGAGTGGTCGGTTCCATTTAGCATAGTTATAGGCAAACCCAATACTCTATTTTAATAAGGTCAGGCCCACTCAACTAACTAGTTGTTGTTATTAGTATTTCTTTTTAATCATTCTATGTTGTGTGCCTAGTTATAAATTTTAAGTAAATATTTTACAATTCTAAATTCATTGTGCTAATTATAATTCTTTTACGAATTAGATAATTTGATGAAAAATAATTTTTGTTACACGTTTGCAAATATTGTTTCATTTCTACAAGTGATTAATCTAATTAAGTGTGGTTACATTTTACAAAATATAAATCAATTTTGTGATCTACCTATAAACTGTGACTTTTATCTAGGCTAGTCTTGTGTCACACTTTTATTTTGTATGAACATTATAGAAACCGTTATCAAAGAGACATAAACCCTACACATATGAATTCCAATTTTCGATTTCTATAGGACCTCGTTTTCTTAAGTGTTTTTAGGATGTTATAGATCCCTATCATATGTGGATACAAAGCTTTATTTTCTAAATTGTTCTTAGCATGCTATGGATCCATGCTTTTAATGGATATAGAACCCTATTTTTTGAAAGAGGATCCTAATTAAGATACTATTACAATTTACCTAATTTAATGAAAATATTATTATTTCATTTCTAAAAGTATTAATTCATTTCAAAACACGTGGTTAAATTTTTACAAAGTATGATTTGATTTTGCAATCTAGATTTAAAATACATATTTTATTCCTTAAAGGTCATTATATGTTAACCCCTTAACTCTACAATGTGCCACCTTGTTTGGTGATTAGTTTTATGATTCCCCATTTTTTTCTAGAAAAATAGAAGGGATTTAAACACTTTTGAGATCTTGAACCATAAGATACTCAATTTGAACCAATTTAATTTATTAAATAAGATTTATTATATATCCAACTCATATTGATCTTGAAATTTATCCAATTCAATATTGACTCATCAAGATCAAATTATGTAGCTAACCCTTCAAACTCATTGAAAGGATTTTCCATAACCACATATGGGATGTCTAGCAATAAATCATAATTGATATAGTCAACATCATCAACATGATGTATAAGATGTCAACCAATGATTGGGTGGTCAATTTCATGCACCTATTATTCCAAACTTCTTCCTACTCTCATTCATCTTCTTCATAAACATCATGATCTAAAACATAATTTATAGGATTTCTTCTCTGGTAAAATTCAATGATAAATAACCAACCTCCTCTACTTAGCACATATGAATAAAAATATTACTCACATTTCTTAAAAGGACATAAGGCTTTGTACTTGTTATAATTTTATCGAACCCATCACCCGGTTTTTGGCTCCCAACAATTATTAACTAAACAAATACATAGACATATTCCTAACACAAAATATATAGAAGAAGCAAAAAATCGATCTAAATCACATTAACATAAACATATCTATGCCCAATCAATAGTTGTTAATTAATAAATTAATCACAGAAATTAATTAGGCTTCTATCCTAAGATAATGGCCTAACTGAGAAAATACATATCACAAAACTCTATATTTGATCTAGCAGATATGATCTCTCTTGCAGATCTAGATGTCCGACCTCTCTACACTATATCAAACCTAACACATGCTCACTGGGAAATCATTCTCAATATTTTTCTATTCTTGTGTCTCATATCATTACCTTAGCCTTGCCTTTATAACTTTACATTTATCCAAAACCCTGATCCTAACGCTAACCGTAATATCAAAGTGATCGATGGCTAAGATTAACACTTAATAACTAAAGTAAATATTTTAGTTTATATATGTTTTATTTTATATCAATAAGCCAGCATATAATTATGTGCTTTTTCCTAAGTTAAACTTAGGCTAAATTACATCATCGAATATTCTAAGGTGAAATGTGGGCGAATTTTTCATGCCTAGACACAAGGCTTATGCAGAAGTACCTACGTGAGCTACAAACTTCAACACTCCCTCTTAGTGAGGAATGTAATTCTTGAATAACCTACTCCACATGGATCTGTCTCCAAGCCCATCTTCATATCTATAGTTTCTCCCTCTGACTTCAAATCTTGTCTTACTACCTGACTTGAAACCTGAGCTGTGAACATGGCATATCCATCCATAATCCAAGGATATTTCTCCTAAACATACATAAATGTCATGTCATACCAACTGAGTCTTCAGAAAATACTTGAAGAATCACTCTTCCTATTTATTTGTCCCCTCTTATTAATTGACATTGATCTTGTATCCAAGATCCCCTTGGATACACCCACAAGTTGTCCCACCAACCTGTATCACTACCCTTATCTTATGTTAGGCACTACAACTGCATCCAAGGCAACTCCCTATGAATATAGAATCACTTATCCATCCTAGAAAAAAAATATATATCCATCATCCTCCAAGGTTGATATTGAGATCACATGTACCATCATCCCTAGAAAAAACACCATCCATGTCACCTCTCGAAATCCTCTTGACTCTAGCTGAAATCTGACACATCCAACCCCCTCCAATACATGTGTGGTACTAGCTCCAAAACTCAAATGGTAGTCTGATTCTATCACTAAAATATTGTGAAACACTGACCCCATCCCCATTATGTGATTAGATGCTCTATTTTCCACTCACCACAACCCAATCTGTTGGGAAAAATACTGAGAGGGGGGGTGAATCAGTATTTACTGCATAATCAAATCTTTTTACTTTTTCATTCCTTAAAACCCATACGCTACTTTCCTTCAGTAAACTAGCGTATATACGTGGATCCCCTTTATGAAACTAGCGTATACACAGAGATCTAGATCTGTCATTAAATCTTCACTTATATTATTCCATCATTCATTCATCAGATGTTCAATAAACAATAAACATGTGCAGTAAGAACAGAATAAACCATCACACAAAGCATCACACATGAACACCAGGATTTTTAGGTGGAAACCCAAATCGGGAGAAAACCACCGCCGCAGTTGCTCAGCCTTCAATATTTTATTATAGAGAAAACATCTTACAACATATGTGCTGGCGCAGACTTGACCAGCACGCAGGCACCCACCTGCGCTCGTTTACCAGCCTCTCCTGGAAGGGAGTTCCAACCCCCTGACTCGTTTACCAGCCTCTCCTGGAAGGGAGCTACGACCCCCCGATCTCGTTTACCAGCCTCACCTGGAAGGGAGCTACAACCCCCTGACTGAAGGCTACAACCCTCAGCACCACCTTGGACCACGTTTCATCAATTTTCACACTGGATCCAACAACTTCAATAGAACACCACTTGTAGGCCACATTTCATCATATTTCCAGACTAGACCCTTTCCACACTTTTAAGCCCAAACATACATCACCAACAGATACATATCAACACAGATCAGATAGCAGAAACACAGCAGAACAGATCAGATTTTTCATACCCCTTGCTTCAGCAAACCCTAGTTTGCATACGCGCTTTCCCTTTACTGATGTCGCGTATATATGCGCTTCCGTCCACACAAACCAGCGTATACCTCAGTGTATATTTTATTGCGCATACGCGCTTTCTATTCGCTGAAGCCGCGTATATACGCGCTTCCTCCGCGGCGAAGTAGCGTATAGATCTTCAATCATTACAGAGAAGCATACTTCATCAGATCAGATATTCAATTCAGATTCAACTCTTTACTTCAGACAGATGTTCGCCTCATCACAGATCTAATCACTCTATAAACAGATCTAGCAGATACAAATACATTTCAGATCTAGACATCCTGCTTCATCATTTCTTCATAGGTGCATCATAGATTCAGATCTATCATCAAACCTTTACCCTTTCCATACAGATATACTTCATAGAGAAGTATTCATTCAAGCTCATACATCTTGCTCACACACTCTCATCATTTGCACAATGAAATTCTTCTCCTTATATATGTTTATCCTATTTCAATACCATGAGCCCCTTTTTCAATACCATGGGCCAAAACAATACCATGAGCCCAAAACTACCTGGACGGGGTCAATTAGGCGGATCATTACCCAATACAATGGGTCAATACTGTTGGAAATATGATGCAGAGTGTTGTCTTTGATGGCAACCCACTAAATGAAGATGAAGACATGCGCCTGTTGACATGTGTTGTCCTTGATGGCAAACCACTTGATGAAGAAAGTATGATGTTTCTACAGTGTGTACAGAAGGCAATGAAGAAAAGAATTCAGAATGTGCTCAAAATATGATGTATCTTTGTATACGCGGATTGGCCTAGGGGAAGTCGCGTATGCACGCGGAAAATAACGTGCCAAGTCGCGTATGGGCTAAAGCGCTCAAAAAGTGCAAAACCAAGGGTAAATTGACCCATGGTATTGGGTAATGATCCGCCTAATTGACCCCGTCCAGGTTGTTTTGGGCTCATGGTATTGTTTTGGCCCATGGTATTGAAAAAAGGGGCTCATGGTATTGAAAAAGGATAAACATATATAAGGAGAAGAATTTCATTGTGCAAATCATGAGTGTGGGTGCAAGATGTCTGAGCTTGAATGAATACTTCTCTCTGAAGTATATCTGAATGGAAAGGGTTACACTTGAATGATAAATCTGAATGTTTGATGCACCAATGATGAAGAAGGGGATCTAGATCTGAATTGCTCTTGTATTTGCTAGATCTGATTATGGAAGGCTTAGATCTGTGATGAGGCGAGCATCTAGGCGAACATCTGTCTGAAGCAAAAGGGTAGATCTGAACTGAATATCTGATCTGATGAAGTATGCTGCTATGTAATGATTGAAGATCTATACGCTACTTCACCGCGGAGGAAGCGCGTATATACGCGGCTTCAGCGAAGAGAAAGCGCGTATGCGCAATAAAATATACACTGAGGTATACGCTGGTTTGTGTGGACGGAAGCGCGTATATACGCGACATCAGTGAAGGAAAAGAGCGTATGCAAACTAGGGTTTGCTGAAGCAAGGGGTATGAAACATCGTGCGTTACCTTTGTATGAGCGCTGTCTCGGTCGGGTTGTACGAATTGTTATGTATCTGACCCGATGATGTATGTGCATAAAATATGAAAAGATTTGATCTTGGAAATATGATGAATTGTAACTGTAGGTGTGTTATTGAAGTTGTTGGATCGATGTGAAACCTATTAAACGTGGTCCAAAGTGGTGCGCAGTTGTAGCCTTCAGTCAGGGGGTTGTAGCTCCCTTCCAGGTAAGGCTGGTAAACGAGAGCAGGGGGTCGTAGCTCCCTTCCAGGAGAGGCTGGTAAACGAGTCAGGGGGTTGGAGTTCCCTTCCAGGAGAGGCTGGTAAACGAGCGCGGGTGGGTGCCTGCGTGCTGGTCAAGTCTGCGCCAGCACATATGTTGTAAAATGTTTTCTCTATAATAAAATATTGAAGGCTGAGCAACCACAGTGGTGGTTTTCTCCCGATTTGGGTTTCCACCTAAAAATCCCGGTGTTCATGTGTGATGCTTTGTGTGATGGTTTATTCTGTTCTTACTGCACATGTTTACTGTTTATTGAATATACGATGAATAAATGAGAGAATGAGATTTAGACGAAGAATTATGACATGAATAGATATACGTATACGCGAGTTTCGTAGAGGATATCGCATATCAACCCAAGTGGATTTCGAGAAAGTGCAGCGTATGCATTTTAAAAGCAGAAAAAAATTAAAGAAGTCAATATGAATACGTTAATCTTTGATTCCCTTCCTCTGGGTACCCAACAATTGGTATCAGAGCGGGTCCTTGTGCAGAAGCTTGATCGCTTAAAGGAGATCCGTCGCAATAGGAAGTCAAGAAGGAGTAATGTCTATAAAGCCACCTCTATTCAATGGAAGCAATCTGATCTTCTGGAAGGTACGTACAAAAGCTTATCTGCAAAGTCTTGGTGCAGATGTATGGGCAATCGTGGAAGAAGGTTATCAATACCCGGCAAGTATTCCTACTGATGCAGCTGAAAGAAAGAAATATGAAATCAATGCCAAAGCAGTGAATGTCTTATTGGGAAGCATGTCTGAATCAGAATTTGCTAAAGTGATGCAGCTACATTCGGCAAAAAACATATGGGACAAAATCATTCTAAGCTATGAAGGAGACACAAAGGTAAAAAGTGCAAAACTCCAAACTCTTAGAATTGAATATGAAAATTTGAAGATGCATAGTGATGAGAGTGTTGCCAGTTTCTTTCTTCGTCTAAATGATATTGTAAATCGGATGAGAAATTTGGGTGAAACCATGGCTGATACTACTCTGGTAGAAAAGGTCTTGAGATCTTTGACTTCAAAATTTGACTCTAAAGTTTCTGCTATTGAAGAAAGACAAGATTTGCAAACTCTTACTATCGTTCAATTACATGGTACTCTGACTGCTTTTGAAATGAGACAAGGAGGCCCTTCTCAAGTAAGATAAGCTGCTTTTAAGGCATCTACAAAGGAAAGGAAAAGGAAGTTGTCAAAGAATCCAGCTATATATCCGATGAAGAAGAAGCAAATTTCGTGAGAAAGCTCCAACTAGGTACTGGAAGATTCAAAGGTAAGCTTCCCTTCAAATGTTTTGAGTGTGGAAAAGTTGGTCATTATGCTGCTAAATGTCCCTATAGAGAAAAGCATGGTAAAGGGAAAAAATTTGAGAAGAGAAAGAGTTATTATGCAAAAGAAGATGATGATGAAGTGTCCGGTGAAGATGAAGAAGATTCTGACCAAGATCTAAAAGTGCTCATGGCTAAGAAGCAAAAGAAGAAGGTTACTCGAGGAAAGGAGATACCTCAGAAATCATGTATAGCAAAAATTGAAGAAGATGAAACAGATTCTGACGAAGATCTACAAGCACTCATGGCAAAGAAGAAAAAGGAGAAGGCCACTTATAATACTCTTCTTTGTGCAAAAGATAGTGAAAGTAAAGTTGTGGATCTAGAAGAAGCTCTCAAGATTAAAGAAGAAGAACTACAAAGTTCATACAATAAGCAAGAAACTATCTATAAAGAGATGATCTCACAAATGAAAGATCAAATAGAAATGTTGAATGAACAGATGGACAAGTATCAAAGGTTTCATACTTATGCATCTAATCGAATTAAAGATCTAGAAGCAGATCTTGAAAAATCAAGCAAGAAGAATGAAGGACTTGAAGCTGCTATCATCTTTCTGCAAGTAGAGCTAGAAGCATCAAGTAAGGAGAATGAGGAACCTCTACAATCCTTTGAAAAGGAAGGCCTTGAAGCAGAAATTATCTCTCTCACAGAAGATCTGGAAAAATCAAATAAGAAGAATGAAGAGCTGGAACAAACATGTGAAGAAAACGAAAATTAGCTGAAAGAAGAGATCCTAAATCTGAAGGATCAAGTTGAAGATGGAAGAAGAAAAGAAGAAAGCATGACAAAGCAATGTCAAGCCTTGGAGGTTGAGGTAAACATTCTCAAAGGTAAATTGGAAGAAAAGGTAAAACTGTTGAGGTTTCATGATAGTACTAATATCCTGGACAATATTCTGAGTAATCAAAGGTCTCCTGCTATCAAACATGGTCTTGGTTTCCATGAAACTATTAAAGGAGAATCTAGCTCACAAGGAATTGCCAAAAATTCAGAAGATCTCAATGCAAAACCTGATGTGTTGAAAGAAACAAAAGATCAACCAACAATCATGAATTCTCAAAAGGATTCATTCAAGAAAGTTGAATGTTTTAAATGTCATAATTATGGGCATGTTGCAGCAAATTGCAGGAGCAGATCATTTCAGCCACAAACAAACAAATTCTACTCAGAAAGGTACTCTAGCTTCTTCAGGGGATATTGTTTTTCATGTAACAAGTATGGACATAAATCAGCTAATTGTAAATGGAGGAAGAATAGAAATACTCATTATGATTCTTATGATTATTTCTCTGGCCACATGAGATGTTATGCTTGTAATAAGTATGGACATGTAGAAAAAGAATGCAGGATGAACAGATCTGGGAAAGTGGACAATTTTCAGCACACTATTGGAAAGCTCAAGCAAATTTGGAAAAAGAAGGAGGACCGATCAGAAACGTAGGGAATTCAGACCCTACTGCAGTCATCCGCTTCTGGAAGCTTACTTCTCTGATTGACTGCAGGAATGATGTGGGATACATTATGAGATTTAGTAATGTATCGTCACAAGGGGGAGCAATGCATGATGACTCTGTAGTTGGTTGGGTCTCAATGCAGTTTATGTTTACTTCGACGGCGCATACGATGTGGAAAGGACGGTACTATAGGAGGTACAAACTAGGGAAGAAATGAAGGAAGATGGAAATTTTCTGCTACTTTCCATGCGGCGAGTTCGCTCTTGCTCAATCCGCGTATACACGCGAGTTTCAGCAGACACGGTCGCGTATGCATTGATGATAAAAGAATTTATCTGATAACTGAAGATCTGGAGCAGAGGTCCAGGGGGAGCATCAGTCTGACTGCTGATGATTGCACTGTTAGCATCATTCTGGTTATACTCATGATAATGAATTGATACATGGGTTCTTGTGTTGAAGATTATGGATGAAGCCTGGTTGCTTTATGATGAAGAGCATTCATTGTTGAGATGAAAGTCTTATAGTTCAGAGATGAGGACAGATCATGCAGAGATTTTTGTTAATGACTTGCTGTTGAAGGTGTCTTAGATTGCACAAGTTAAGGAAGAAGCACTGGTTTAGGGGGAGTAGCAGGTTGAATTCTAATGATTGCATTGTTGGAAATATGACTGCTTATTCTTTGGTCTTGGTGATACTCATGCTCAAATGATGATGATTTAGTACATGGATTATTATGATGAGATTTTGAGCCCTGGTTGCTGATAAGTATCTTTGTGTGGATGAGTTGGATATTGTTTGTTTCAGATCATATAGAGTTTGGTTGCTATGGTTGAGATCTTTTGCCTACATATGTTAATTCATGTTACATCTTGAAGATCATGGTGATTTTGGACCGCATGGATGATTGCCTGACACATATCTGAAGATGTTGTTCTGGTATGATAATCTTTTGGAAAGAATGTATTGATGCTGCAAAAGATCTGAAGGCTTGGTTACTAATGGGCTTATGCTACAACCATTGGATGACGCTTGAAGACACAACTACACTATTCTGTTATATCTGTAGTCCAGGGAAGCAGTCAAATATCTCAGAAAGAAGCTGAACATTGTCTTTTCCTCATAGAGAATCAGATCTGCATAATTTTAGAAGATGGCTTGGGATACGCGGGTTTCACGAAACACGGTCGCGTATGCGCGAGTTAATGAAGAAAACCGCGTATGTCGATTCTTGACAAATTTTGGTTGGTTCGGCTCTCTTGACAATTTCTTGATCTTTGTCTGGATGCACGAGCTAAGGGGGAGCGTAAGTCATATGAAAAGGATGCGGATGCAGATTCGGGGGAACGTGGATTTTGTTGAGTATAATGCAAATGGCAGCATTATGGAGGTTACGATATATGATCTCTCTTGAGGTCTCTTTGTATTAGGTGTGAAAAGTCATTTTTGATGAAAAGGTCATGTGGAGACCCATGTTGTAAAATTGTAATATTCAGTCATGTAAGGAATTGTCAATTTTGTAAACCCACTTGGTTGGGTAGCTGAGTCAAATTTGTAAACCCACTTGGTTGGGTAGTTGAGTCTCATATGTAAATCCACTTGGATGGTTAATTGATGTAAGTATGAGTCTTTGGTGATAGAAAGTTTATAGAGTCATGTACTTCATTGACAAATATGTTTGAAGATTCAGCATGAACTCAGGAAGACTTGTTATTGTACATATCGGATGCTTTGGTCAATTCTTCCATGAGGAGAAAATGGGAGAGTGTTGGTCTGAGTCCGCCTTTGCCCTTGATGTCAAAGGGGGAGAGTGACATGGTGTTTGAATAAAGAAGTTAATGATGTCAAATATTTGGGAGAGTGACATATTTGGGAGAGTGACATGGTACCTATCTTGTTGTGGTAAAACATGAACACACATCGTGGTTTCATCAGAGTCAAGGGGAGATTGTTGGAAATATGATGCAGTGTTGTCTTTGATGGAAACCCACTAAATGAAGATGAAGACTTGTCTGTTGTTGACATGTGTTGTCCTTGATGGCAAACCACACGATGAAGTAAGTATGATGTTTCTACGGTGTGTACGGAAGGCAATGAAGAAAGAATTCGGAGTATGCTCTGTCTGATGTATCTGTATACGCGGATTGGCCTAGGGAAGTCGCGTATGCACGCGGAAAGGAACGTGCCAAGTAGCGTATGGGCTAAAGCGCTCAAAAAGTGCAAAACCAAGGGTAACCACCATGGTATTGACCCATTGTATTGGGTAATGATCCGCCTAATTGACCCCGTCTAGGTAGTTTTTGGGCTTATGGTATTGCTTTGGCCCATGGTATTGAAAAAGGGGGCTCATGGTATTGAAAAGGGTAAACCTATATAAGGAGAAGAAATTCATTGTGCAAATCATGTGTGTGGGTGCAAGAAGTCTGAGCTTGAATGAATACTTCTCACTGAAGTATATCTGAATGGAAAGGGTTACACTTGAATGATAAATCTGAATGTATGATGCACCAATGATGAAGAAGGGGATCTAGATCTGAATCTCTTGTATTTGCTAGATCTAATTATGGAAGGCTTAGATCTGTGATGAGGCGAGCATCTAGGCGAACATCTGTCTGAAGCAAAAGGGTAAATCTGAACTGAATATCTGATCTGAAGAAGTATGCTGCTCTGTAATGATTGAAGATCTATACGCTACTTTGTCGCGGAGGAAGCGCGTATGTACGCGGCTTCGCTGAAGTGAAAGCGCGTATGCGCAATGAAATATACACTGAGGTATACGCTGGTTTGTGTGGACGGAAGCGCGTATATACGTTAAATCAGGTTGAAGTGGTGTCACGTATGCAAACTAGGTTTGTCAAGCAAGTGGGTATTGAAACATCCGATCCGTTCTCAGCCGTATGACCGTTATTCGATTCAAGGAATCAATTGGTATGTATCTATTGATGATGTATGTTTGTGCTAAAAAGCATGAAAAGGGTTCACTGAAATATGATGAATGTGGCCTGCAAGTGCGGTTCTATTGAAGTTGTTGATCCAAGGTGAAATTGATGAACAAACGTGGTCCAAAGGGGTGCCGAGGGTCAGCTTCTACTGTGGGGTTGTAGCTCCCTTTCCAGGTGAGGCTAAACGAGACGGGGGTCGTAGCTCCCTTCCAGGAGAGGCCAGCAACCAGTCAGGTCGTAGCTCCCTCTTCCGTGAGAGGCTGCAAACGAGCGCAGTGGGTGCCTGCGTGCTGGTATAAGTCTGCACCAGTACATGATTGTAAGAAGTTTTTTTCTATAATAAAATATTATAGGCTGAAACAATGGCAACAGTGGTTTTCTCCCGACTTGGGTTTCCACCTAAAAATCATGGTGTTCATGTGTGATGCTTTTGTTGTGATGATTTATTCTATTCTTACTGCACATGTTTACAGTTTATTGAACATCTAATGAATGAATGATGGAATGATATAAGTGAAGAATTAATGGCATAACAATATCTCTGTGTATACGCGAGTTTTATGAAGGATATCTGCGTGTATACGCAAGTCTGGTTCAGGAAAGTAGCGTATGCGTTTTAGAAGCAGAAAAAGTGAAAGTGTTGAATATGCAGTAAATACTGATTCACCCCCCCCTCTCAGTATTTTTCCCAACAAATACCATGGTGGTTACCCTTGGTTTTTCACTTTTTGAGCGCTTTAGCCCATACGCTACTTGGAACGTTCCTTTCCGCGTGCATACGCGACTTCCCCTAGGCCAATCCACGTATACAAAGAGACATACTCTTTCATCATATTTTTGAGCATATTCTCAATTTTCTTCTTCATTTCCTTCTTTGTACACATCAGAGATACATCATATTTTCTTCATCGTGAATATTGGTCTTCAAGCACAACTTCATCAAGTAAGTTGTCATCATCTTCATCAAGAGGGTTGCCTTTGAAGAACAACACTCAGCATCTTATCATCAACACACATAATATCACATCAGATTTACATCATTTACCAAGTCCATCAGGTCAAGAATAACTTCATCAGGTGGATTGCCATCAAGGACAACATATGTCAATAGTCGTATGTCTTCATCTCCATTTAGTGGGTTGCCATCAAGGACAACACTCTGCATCATATTTCCAACAATCTCCCCTTTCGACTTGGATGGCAACCACGATGGTGTTTGGCACAACAGATAAGTATATCGACACCATGTCACTCTCCCAATTCTTTGACATCATTATCTCCAGATCTAAACACCATGTCACTCTCCCCTCTGACATCAAGGCGGGCATGATCAAACCAAATACATAAAACCAACACACCAAGTGACTAAACCAAATAATCAAAACCAACACACTCTCCCCTTTGACATCATAACGGCTGACAAACCAACACACTCACCCCTTTCGGGCCTCTGGAGAAGAAGCGTCATAGATCCGATGTAAAATCAAGTGACCAAGCTCCCCCTAAGTTCATTCTTCAATCTTCAAACATAATTTTCAATGAAGTACATGACTCTATGAACTTCCTATCACCAAAGACTCATACTTACATTAAATATCCAACCAAGTGGATTTACATATGAGACTCAAGTACCCAACCAAGTGGGTTTACACAATTCAACTCAACTACCCAACCAAGTGGGTTTACAAAAATTGACTCAGCTACCCAACCAAGTGGGTTTACAAATTTGACAAGTCCTTACATGACTGAATATTACAATTTTACAACATGAGTCTCAACAAGACCTTTTCATCAAAAATACAAATATGACTTTTCATGACCAATACCAAGAAGACCTCAAGAGAGATCATATAACAGAACAATCATAATGCCAACAATGCTAATGCTCCCCCTGAATCTGTGCATCCATGCATCCTTTTCATATGACTAAGGCTCCCCCTTAGTTTGTGCATCCTGAACATTTTCACCACCAAATCATCAAGGCATCTTCATCAAAACATTAGAAATAGAATTATGAGAACTGGAACACCACCAGAGATATCAAACAGTATCAGAGATACCAAACAACAATGCAGCTGTGGTGAAGAGAGCTGAACCAACCAAAAATTGCCAGCAACCAAACATACGCGGTTTTCTGTTCAGGAACTCGCGTATATACGCGACTGTGTTTCATGAAACCCGCGTATCCAATGCCATCTTCTAAATTTCAACCAGATCTGATTCTATGTGAGGCAAAGACAGTGCTCAAATTTTTCTCGAGATATTTGAATGCTTCCTCGACTATTAGATAGATAGAACACAGTGGTGTTCAGCGTCATCCAATGGTTGTAGCATAAGCCCATGAGTAACCAAGCCTTCAGATCCTTTGCAGCATCAATACATTATTTCCAAAAGAGATTATCATACCAGAACAACATCTTCAGATATGTGTCAAGAAATCATCCATGTGGTCCAAAATCACCATGATCTTCAAGATGTAACATGAAGTAACATATGTAGGCAAAAGATCTCAACCATAGCAACCAAAGAATTCAACCTGCTACTCCCCTTAAACCAGTGCTTCTTCCTTAACTTGTGCAATCTGAGACACCTTCAACAGCAAGTCATCAACAACAATCTCTGCATCATCTGTCCTCATCTCTGAACTATAAGACTTTCATCTCAACAATGAATGCTCTTCATCATAAAGCAACCAGGCTCCATCCATAATCTTCAACACAAGAACCCATGTATCATTTCATTATCATGAGTATAACTAGAATAATGCTAACAGTGCAATCATCAGCAGTCAGACTGATGCTCCCCCTGGACCTCTGCTCCAGATCTTCAGCTATCAGATAACTTTTCTCATCATCAATGCATACGCGGCTGTGTCAGCTGGAACTCGCGTGTATACGCGACTTTGTTTCATAGAACCCGCGTATTGAAAGTGAAGCATAGAAAATTTCACACCTTCACATCAACTCCGCAACTTACATTATGTACATTATGTTCCCGTATTTTCTTCACACCGTGATGCTTTGTCGAAATACATATAACCGTAATGATCAAATCAACTCATGTCTCCTGCACACACCCTCGTTTTCCCGTGATGATACTTTGTTAGCAACTCATAATGTATCCCACATCATTCCTGCAGTCAATCAGAGAAGTAATCTTCAGAAGTATATGACTGCAGTAGGGTCAGTATTCCCTACATTTCTGACCGGTCTTCCTTCTTTCTCCAAATTTGCTTGAACTTTCTATTTGTGTGATGGAGCTTATCCACTTTCCCAGATCTGTTCATCCTACATTCTTTTTCTACATGTCCATACTTGTTACAAGCATAACATCTCTTGTGACCAGAAAAATAAACATAAGAATCATGATGAGTATTTCTAATCTTCCTCCTTTTACAATCAGCTGCTTTATGTCCATACATGTTATGAAAAACAATATCCCTTGAAGAAACCAGAGTACCTTTCTGTGTAGGAACTGTTTGTTTGAGGCTGAAATGATCTGCTCCTGCAATTTGCTGCAACATGTCCATAATTATGACATTTAAAACATTCAACATTCTTGAATGAATTCCTTTGAGAATTCATGACTGTTGGTTGAGCTTTTGTCTCTTTCAACACTTCAGGTTTTGCATTGACATCCTCTGAATTTTTGGCACTTCCTTGTGAGCTAGATTCTTCCTTAATGCTTTCATGGAAACCAAGAGCATGTTTTGTTAAATAGGAGACCTTTGATTACTCAGAATATTGTCCAGAATATTAGTACTATCATGAAACCTCAAAAGTTTAACCTTTTCTTCTAATTTACCTTTGAGAATGTTTACCTCAACCTCCAAGTCTTGACATTGCTTTGTCATGCTTTCTTCATTTCTTCTTCCATCTTCAACTTGATCCTTCAGATTTAGAATCTCTTCTTTCAACCAATCTTTGTTTTCTTCACATGTTTGATGTAGCTCTTCATTCTTCTTCTTCGATGCTTTGAGATCTTCTTTCAGAGATATGTTTTCTACTTCAAGTCCTGCATTCTTCTTATTTGATTTATCCAGGTCTTCTTTGAGGGAAATGATTTCTGCTTCAAGTCTTGCATTCTTCTTGTTTGATTCTTCAAGATCTGCTTGTAGAAGTTCTATGACAGACCAGATTTTTGCTCCAAGTTCTTCATTTTCATTTAGTTGTAGAGGTTCCTCACTCTTCTTACTTGATGCTTCTAGAGAGATGAATGTAGCTTCAAGACCTTCATTCTTCCTCTTTCCCATTGTTACGGATCTCCTTCAAGCGATCAAGCTTCTGCAGAAGGACCACCCTCTGATACCAATTGTTGGGAAAAATACTGAGAGGGGGGGGGGGGTGAATCAGTATTTACTGCATAATCAAATCTTTTTACTTTTTCATTCCTTAAAAACCCATACGCTACTTTCCTTCAGTAAACTAGCGTATATACGCGGATCCCCTTTATGAAACTAGCGTATACACAGAGATCTAGATCTGTCATTAAATCTTCACTTATATTATTCCATCATTCTTTCATCAGATGTTCAATAAACAGTAAACATGTGCAGTAAGAACAGAATAAACCATCACACAAAGCATCACACATGAACACCAGGATTTTTAGGTGGAAACCCAAATCGGGAGAAAACCACCGCTGCAGTTGCTCATCCTTCAATATTTTATTATAGAGAAAACATCTTACAACATATGTGCTGGCGCAGACTTGACCAGCACGCAGGCACCCACCTGCGCTCGTTTACCAGCCTCTCCTCGAAGGGAGCTCCAACCCCCTGACTCGTTTACCAGCCTCTCCTGGAAGGGAGCTACGACCCCCTGCTCTCGTTTACCAGCCTCACCTGGAAGGGAGCTACAACCCCCTGACTGAAGGCTACAACCCTCAGCACCACCTTGGACCACGTTTCATCAATTTTCACACTGGATCCAACAACTTCAATAGAACACCACTTGTAGGCCACATTTCATCATATTTCCAGACTAGACCCTTTCCACACTTTTAAGCCCAAACATACATCACCAACAGATACATATCAACACAGATCAGATAGCAGAAACACAGCAGAACAAATCAGATATTTCATACCCCTTGCTTCAGCAAACCCTAGTTTGCATACGCGCTTTCCCTTTACTGATGTCGCGTATATACGCGCTTCCATCCACACAAACCAGCGTATACCTCAGTGTATAATTTATTGCGCATACGCGCTTTATCTTCGTTGAAGCCGCGTATATACGCGCTTCCTCCGCGGCGAAGTAGCGTATAGATCTTCAATCATTACAGAGCAGCATACTTCATCAAATCAGATATTTAGTTCAGATTCAACTCTTTACTTCAGATAGATGTTTGCCTCATCACAGATCTAATCACTCCATAAACAGATCTAGCAGATACAAATACATTTCAGATCTAGACATCCCGCTTCATCATTTCTTCATAGGTGCATCATAGATTCAGATCTATCATCAAACCTTTACCCTTTCCATACAGATATACTTCATAGAGAAGTATTCATTCAAGCTCAGACATCTTGCTCACACACTCTCATCATTTTCACAATGAAATTCTTTTCCTTATATATGTTTATCCTATTTCAATACCATGAGCCCCTTTTTCAATACCATGGGCCAAAACAATACCATGAGCCCAAAACTACCTGGACGGGGTCAATTAGGCGGATCATTACCCAATACAATGGGTCAATACCATGGTGGTTACCCTTGGTTTTGCACTTTTTGAGCGCTTTAGCCCATACGCTACTTGGAACGTTCCTTTCCGCGTGCATACGCGACTTCCCCTAGGCCAATCCGCGTATACAAAGAGACATACTCTTTTCATCATATTTTGAGCATATTCTGAATTCCTTTCTTCATTGCCTTTTGTACACACTGTAGATACATCATATTTTCTTCATCAGGAACATATTCTCTCAAGCACAACTTCATCAAGTAAGTTGTCATCATCTTCATCAAGAGGGTTGCCTTTCAAGTACAACACTCAGCATCATATCATCAACAAACATCATATCACATCAGATACATAATTTACCAAGTCCATCAAGTCAAGAATAACTTCATCAGGTGGATTTCCATCAAGGACAACACATGTCAACAGTCGCATGTCTTCATCTTCATTCAGTGGGTTGCCATCAAGGACAACACTCTGCATCATATTTCCAACACAATCTCGATGGCTACCTCAAGCGTCCTTGTCTAAGTCCCTATAGGCTTCGTGGGTGACTTTTGCATGCCTACACACAAGTCTTGTGTAGAAGTACCTACCTGAGTTGAAAACTTCAACAACAGTAAGCTTATGCTTAGTAATATTAACCACCATAAATACATTATCATGATTAGTAATAGTATTTTCATCACCTTGTAGCAACAATCATGCGCCACCCAACCTTAAAGAGAACCTTTTTGAAGGATTTCAAGTCTGTGTCTAACATATATTCTAGATATATGTCGTATCTCAAATTAGTAATTAGATGTTTATCAACCCTGTGGGAAATATTATAACCTGAAAATTGCAATGATACCCTTGTCACATGGTTTCCTCTTATCATCCAACTATTTGGTGTGATATTTTATAGCATTACATCACATAGCTTTATGATGTTTCACTTGCATACAAAAATTGATAAAATAAGTATAAGATAATTTCAGGGATAAAAAAATAACACAAAAATGGAAATTAAAACCTAAAATTCAACAAGAAATGGTAACATTTTTATCTTTTGCACCATATGCTATATCAATTTCCTTCCATGTAAAAGTTGTGTCATTACCCACACAATATATTATACCACCCCACTCCTTAATACACTATATTAAACTACTTCACATCATTATGTGCTTGTATTTAATTATTCAATACTATTTGCAATGTATAAATGATTGTGTCCCACGCTTCACTACCTATATGAAGAAGGAAAAATAGATTTAGGTACAAATCAAGCTTAATATATATATATATATATATTACAATGAAGCTAATACCTTTCAATTTTCTCCACCTACCTTTCTCCAATAACATCTCCACTTCAAATTTGATTGTGGAATCAACATCCCAAAAGAGAGGCGCGTTAATATCACCCACGACTCGGGGTCAATTCTCACTAAAATACACCATCACTAACATACATATAGCCTTCAACCATTAATCCCTTTGGATGTGATTTTTTTATAGAAAATTTAGCCTTCTTTGTCTTCAAGTGCCTCTCCACCAACCACATTTATTATGTGTGTATAGGTCCACATATTTCTATCTCTTTGACTAGGTGTACAAGGCAATGTCCTTGTGCATTAAAATAACTTGGAGGTATATACTTGTGTGTTTCATGCATTAGATGGATAATTTTTCTCTTCCAAAACTTGATATCTTCTTTACTAATTTCATAAGATGAAAACCACCTAAAAGTGCAAATAATTCACATGTCAACATAAAATTATACAAAGCAAGTAAATCAAATGTCAACAAGTTGTATAAGTAACAATTTAATTATAAGCTTTTAACAAGGAAGGAGGCATTATGGTTTCATTCTAATTAAAAACGGATGTCTAGTATTAACAAATAATGTATATATAATAAGATGATAAATATTAGATGACCTCAAACATTAATAAATACATCCCAATCATGAGCTTCTTCCCCACCAAAATCACCTTCATTTGTTTATACATATGTTCAAAGAAAATCTAGTGGGAAATTCAATATTTCATATGACCTCCTTTACAAAAATGATCCATTGCTCTTCCAATTACCATGGAAGATTTATTAGTTTTCCGTCACTATAAGAATGATTCAAATGTTGCATTAGCTTGGCTTCCTTAATATCAATAATAACTTTAGAAAAAATTTCATTGTTATTCCTCCCTAAAATTTTCCATAAGAATTGGGTGGCATTCTTTCAAATATGTATTATGTCAAACAAATGAGCTACATGTAGGTGCTCATAGTAGTGAAATTGAATTAATTGGATCAATATCATTTCATACCTTATGGAAGCCCAACCCTAATGACCTTTCAGAAACACATAGAAATATTTTTTTCATCAAAGTAAATAGAAGAAAAAAAAAGTAACAAATATTGATGCAATTGAAACATTTTTATTACCATGATTCTTCTCAAGTGCATTTTTCCATAATTGAGGCATTATGCTTTGTGATTTTTTCCCATCCTCTTCTTTCCCATTGAAGATATTTTTGTCATAGTTCAATACGTATAGTTCTTAGGGAGCAGATTATTGTACTCATAACGCACCTCATTTGCTAAAATTTGAACATATAGACATTGTTCTAAGACCACATACTGAACATGCATATTTTCCTTTGTTGGAAACCCTACAATATATATAATAATATTAATAGAATGACAAAATATACAAAAAAAAAGTGGTAGTGGATATGTATGGTTACATTGCAATTTACATACCACAAAAGTGTGTTTTCCCTAATGCATCATGAATTGTCCAAGTTATTCCAGGGTGTTGGAATTGATTTGGCATATTGGACTGGAGATGTCATACATAATTATATTTTCCCATAACTTTAAAAGTTCATCAATGAGATGCTCAAGAAATACATCAATATCAATAATTTGATACTTGCATAATTTCCATTTATTTGAAACCCTACAAGATATATGATAATGTTAATAGAATGCCAAAATATTTTAAAAAAAATGTGAAGTAATAGAGGATATGCACAATTATGTTCAATTTACATACCATAGAAATATGTTCAGTTTAGTGCATCATGAATTATTCATGTTATTCCATGGAATTGAATTTTTTTTTGTCCCATTGCTTTGGAGATATCATACATAGTGATATTATGTTATAGCTTCAAAATTTCATCACCGAGATGCTCAAAAAATACATCCATATCTCTAACTTAAAACTTAACTAGTTATTTGAAAATAAAAATAATTAATTCCTTGTACATACAAAATATGTAACCAAAAACAAAATGGTGTATTATGAACATTCTTAAAAATAAATATTGTGAACAATTAATGCCAACATTACATGCTCCCTTATTTATTGATATTAAAGGAGGAAGATTATTGTTAATAACAAAAACTGACCAAACTGATTAAATGGATTTTACCTCTCCAAATGATTTGACACCATTAATTGCCATTGAAAGTCTAACATTACGAGGTTCTTATTTAAAAATGTATCATCTTTCCTCAATGTCCCTAAATTAAGAACCATCTCTAAGCATTCACATAACACCATCTCCACTTATCTATCATGCATGATAACATAAAAATCGTGCTATGTTTTTGCACTTGAACAACAATTTGAAACATGCAATTATTGGGATATGATAAAGAACCTTGTAGGGCACTTTATCTATTAATTGATCAGTTTGATATCTTATTTATTATTTATTTCATATCGTCCATCATATATAATATGATCATTAGGACTTGAATCAATTGTGTGATACATTCCTGCAAAGAAAAGTATTCAATAGTGGTAGTAGAATATCACATAACAATCAAAAAAAAAAAAAAAAAAAATATTGAATAATGGATATTAAATCCAATATTTTACGATCACAAAAAATAGATACAAACTTATATTTGTATAAAGTAACATCTTGCACATTTTAGGATCTATGTCATACATGTGTCTAAAATATTGTTCATAACCTGCAAGTTGTCTGAAAAACAACTAGCGGAGGGAAGACTTGTCTTTTAGTTTATGTATGGTGGTTTCTGTGCCTCATCAATTACAAGTACAACATGAATATATTTATTTATCTCATCCATGGATCAATTCTGATCGATACAAACAAAGGTTACGTTGTGAATCAACCTATCTATCCATTCATTCTCAATAATATTACTATTATTTTCTTCTGTAGGATCAACTTGTGTTCTATCACCCTCACCATCTCTACTACAAATTGTGGCATTATGAATTCCAAGTATATATGTTTTTTCTATCTAATTACAAATTTGTAAATATAATTAGAATTTAAAAATTTTAAAAAAATAAATAAATAAATAAATAAATAAAATGATTTCTTTATATTACCTTAAGGTAATATTTAGTTTCTCATTTCAAATGTCCATATTGGTTGCAACGCTTTTTAGTTTTTGACCTACTGATTATTCATCTTTGTGTTATCATTTGATCCAAGGGAACTAACATTTCAAATTGCCAATTAAAAGAAGTTTGGGATGATTTTGAGATGTTTTTCACAATCATTTGTGTGTAGAAAATAAATATATTAATCAAGATCAATTTCCATGATGAGAGAAAATGTTTCTTTGTTTACATCATCTATATAAGCCAATTGGTCAGATGCACCAATTTTTGAGTTAGTTTTGTTCAATATTGTTTTATATTTCAACAATATATTAACTTGTTCATTAGTATATATTCAAATAATTTCATAAATACATAATTTAAACTATGTTTAAAAATGTAACTAGCAATAAAAAAATATTATGGATAAAATTTACCTATAGCATTATGTCACATAATCCCAACTCTTTAGAAAAAAAAAATTCTTTCTTTCACACAATGTCTTTTAAAATTCATTGAAAAACATCTATCAACAAACACGTAAAAATTATAAACTACTCATCGATTTAAAAAATAAAATAAAAAAATACCCACATATGTCAATTACCAATGTTTAATCAATGTACAACCTAATATCATGTGTATGGATATTTGACATCGATTAAGCGGCATCTTAAATGTCGATTGACCAATGCTTGTCAAGAATCAAAAACAAGAAACAAGACAAATTTCACCAATTTTAAAAATATTTGTGTTTTATGTAGAAATTAATTGTAGATTCAATATTGCTCATGTAATTTTCTAAAAAGTAAGACTCAAATCTACTGTAATTCACGATTGAAAAGCAATATAAGAAAAATGCGACATGAATCAATACACATAACATGAGGATATATCTATGGGAAAGCCACAACTAAAAATCCCCTTCCTATATGTATTTGCATTAGTCAGAAAATAGAGAATAAATACAATGCGTGTTCAAGCCTGAACAATCTCTACACAAGTATAATCTATCTCACTACCTCACAAGCTGACTTTGGCCAACACTTTTCCAATTTTGTTGCCTTCCAAGCTCCTATTTCCTTGCGTTATTTCTTAAGGAATAAGCCCCATATTAATTAGGTAAATCCCCATCATGAACTGTGAAATTCCTATAGGTCCTCTGACTGCATGCACCACATGTACAACTTGGATAATTATACAACTGATAGTACACTTCCCTTGAACTCCAATCTCAATTGGGTAACTCGTATTTCATGCATGCATGAGTTAATTATGTTTTTTTATCATTTAATTGGTTCAACACTGAAGTTTCACCCCACTATTAGACCTCCTCCTAGTTCCTCCAACAATTAGAACTAGTTTAACTGACTTTAACTCAGTTTAACTAAATTAAATTATTAAAACTGAAATTAAACTCAGCCTAGGCCCCTAAAATTTAGGAACCAATCTACATGACTCAATTTATTCCCTCAACTCGAATTAACTTATCCAACTAAGTGAAACTAATTTAGTTGACTCGTACAAGTTTCCTTGTGATGTGGAATTACAACTTTCTCCTAATTTAATTTAAGGGAAAATTAAATCAGGACTTTGTTGTTGCTTATGTTGAAGTGAGTGCAACTAATCTCTACTTTATGTTGTACCAAGAAATGGATTTTGACCCAATACTAAAGATTCCTCCTGAATTTCTTTTCTGATCTGAAGGAATACCCGCCCAATCTACATCTTTGAAGCCTCCACCTCCTCACCTGAAGTGGCATCCTCTTTCCTCCAACTGCCTGCTAGAGGAGTGTCCATGGGTTTACTACTCTCCATGCAGAACATCTTCAGTATCATGTGCATACTTGTCCTAAGAGACAAACAGTTCCCCATCTCCTTTCCATGCTTCCAAAATGAGGAAATAATGTGTGAGTTCCATTTCCTTCATCTCGAATTCTCTTGCAAGATCCTCTTTGAAAGATTTGATCAACTTCTTGTCACTGGTTAAAATCAAATCATCGACATATAATACTATAATCAAAAATTTACCTTCAACAACAATATGGTAAATATTGCATCTGCTTCACTTTTGGTGAATCCTGACCTGGTGAAATAGTTGTTGATCCTAGTGTACCAAGCACGGGGTGCTTTTTTCAATCCATACAACACTTGCTTGAGTCTGCACAAATGCGACTCTCTATCGAAGGTCTCAAATCCTTCTGGTTGTTCAATGTAAACCTCCTCCTCAATCACTCCATTGAGGAATGTTTTCATCACATCCATCTAATGGATCTTCCATCCCATCTATGTTGTAATTGCTAGAATTGATTTGGTAGAAGAATGCCTTGATACTAGAGCAAAGGTCTCCTCGTAATCAATTCCCTCCACTTAAGAGAACCCCTTGGCCACAATTATTTCCTTGTGTTTCTCGATGCTTTTTTCTACTTCTTGTTTCACCTTGTAGATCCACTTGGAACCTACCATTGACTTGTTCTTTGGTCTTCGGACCACTTCCCAAACATTTTTTTTACTATGGAATCATATTCCTCTACCATGGAATCAGCCCATATTGTTTGTTGCATTGCTTCCTCGAATGAGGATGGTTCTATCTCAACTATCTCACTCATCAGAGCCATGTACCCAGTGTACCAATATGGTGACCTCCTTTGTCTGCGATGTGATTTGGGTACTCCCACATTCTCTCTAGCATCATGCAATAATCCGTCAACTTCTCTGGTGCAATTCTTTCCATATTTGGATGTATTTGCATGAGTGGGTGCTTCCACTCTTTGCTTCTTCGCTTGTGGTTGTTCCACAACATCCTAAGGTTCTTTCTTTGGAACCAAAAGCTCCATATCTTCATGAAACTGAAGCTCCCTCTCAAGGAAACCTCTCATGGCTTTCTCTTCATCAAAATTCACATCTTTACGAACATTTTTCATCCTGTAAGATGGCAGGTACACCTGATAGTTTTGAGGTGTATTACTGTACCCTAAAAATATGCCCAACTTTGTTGTCAGTTCTAGCTTTTTCCTTGCATCCTTGGAAACATGACAGTAAATTGATGAACCAAATATCCTGAAGTGTTACACATATGGTTTCTTCGTTGAAAAATATTATTCTGGTCTACTCATCCCGAGAATCCGATGAGAACTCTTGTTATGCGCATATACCGTTGTGTTGCATGCTTCAACCACAAGTGCAACGGTAGGCCTTGATCATTCAACATCACTCGTGCAGCTCCCACAATATTTATTTTCTTCCTCTCTGCCATGCCATTCTATTGTGGATTATGGGGTGTTATTAACTCTAGTTTAATTCCTTCTTTTGCACGGAAATTCTTGAACTCATTCAGCACATTTTCTCCACTATTATCGCTCTTGAGAGCCTTCACTTTCCTGTCAGTTTCTTTCTCAACAAGTGCTTTAAATTCAAAAAAAATGGAGAATGTCTCGTTTTTCTTCTGCATGAATAAAATCCAACAATTACGTGAGAAATCATCTACATAGATAACATAATACATGTGTTTGGCACTGGAGGCTGTAAAGAAAGGTCTGCACACATTCGAGTGAACTCTTTCAAGTACCACTTGTGCTCAATTGTCCTTATCATGAAAGGTTTCTTTGGTGTACTTCCCCATTGTACACCCTTTTCATGTATCTCACTGCTCTAGTGCACCCTTGGGATGTCTTGTAGAAAATTTTTGCATGATCTTCAAAGCTCCATGGTCCAAATGGCTAAGTCTCCTATGCCATAACTCACCAATGTCTCGGCTTTGTACCTTTTATGATTTCAAGATCAAAGCAGCATAGTCTTCTATATCCAAATTGTAGAGGTTCTTCACCTGAACCCTAATATGCTTCATTTGTCCTGTGGAGATGTGTCTAAGGAAACCATTTCCTTAGAATATACATGACATCTTTTAATGTGAGAAGAGAACCAAACTCCCTCTGAAAATTAAGTGTATCGATATCGGTCGCGTTATACCTTCCATCATCTCCCATCTCGATGTGCATCTGGATTTCCTTCTCCTCCAAGTCGCTGAAAAATTATTTGATTCCAATCATATGGAAAGAGGCTCCACTATCCACATACCACACACTACCCATCGTCGATGTGACCATGCATGAAATGAGGGTGAAATACACAACAAATTGTGAAGCTAGAGCTTCACCTATCGCTCCTCCTAAGGGATTCTTGTCGGCCTTCTTGTGTAGACACTTCATGGCATAGTGTCCCAGATCATGATAGTGAAAGCATTTAATCTTCAAAATATCTTTATTCTTGCCCGCCAAACCAGAATCTCCTTTGGAATGGGATTTCTTCCCTTTCCCTTTTTTTTGTTTCCAGCCAAGGCGCAGTTCTCCTCATCCTCAATATTGGATGAGCTCTCGTTTCTGTTTCTATGCATGATCTCTTCCTGCAAGATATCAGACCATAACTGCTCCCAACTTGGTAGTTTGTCTCTACCATTCACGGAATCCTAATAATTGTGCCAGCTCTTGGGAAGATCCAACATAGATAGAGATACCATATCTTCTTCTGGAACAGTAATACCGACCCTGCAAAGTTCATCACGACACTGTGTGAATTTAATCAGGTATTGTAGAATTGATTTAGCCTTATGCATTTTGATGTTCCAAAGATTTTCCTTTAGTGCCAGCTTCATGTGGTCATTGTTGTTCTCAAACAAGTCGGCCAGTGGTTTCAACATCGTGAATGTAGTTTCTTTCATGTGTAGATTCAATACAAAATGATCTCGAACTCCCTCCAATATGATCTTCCTTGCTTTAGCTACATCCTTTTTCCACTAAGCGAGGACCTAGGCATCAATTGTTGGGGGTTTAACTACATATTTTTTAATGTAATCTAGTTTCCTGTTATCATCTAATACTGCCTCCATATGGATATTCCATGCCACAAAATTTTTGTTTCCTTCCAGAGCATACTCAAGCATGAGTCCGGTGGAATTCATCTTCTCAGTCCTAGAGAAATTCTGCAACATTAATTTTAAAATGCGAACCTCCTGCACAAAATTTGAATTTTCTTCTCTATTGTGATTCTAGCTCTTATACCATGTAGAAATTGATTGTAGATTCAATACTTGTCATGTAATGTTCTAAAACATAAGACTCAAATCTACTATACTCATCTATGGAAATAAATTCGTGATTAAGAAACAATATAAAAAACATGTGATATGAATAAATACACATAACATGAGGATATATCTAGGGGAAAGCTACAGCTAAAAAACCCCTTCCTATTTTTATTTTCAATGATCAGAAAATAGAGAAGAAATACAATGCATATTCAAGCCTAAACAATATTTTCACAAGTATAATATATCTCACTACCTCACAAGCTTAGTATGGCCAATGCTTAGCCAATTCTTCTTCCTATCAAGCTCCTATTTCCTTGTGCTATGTCTCAAGGAATTAGCCCCCTATAAATTAGGGAAATCCCCATCCTGAACTGCACAATCCCTATAGGTCCTTCTCTGACTGCATGCACCACCTATACAACTTGGATAATTATACAACTGATAGTGCATTTCCCTTGAACTCCAATATCAACTGGGTAATTTATATGTCATGCATGCATGCGTAAATTATGGTTGATTTATCATTTAACTGGTTGAACACTAGAGTTGCACCCCATTGTTAGACCCCCTATTAGTTCCTCCAACAGTTAGAACTAGTTTGATTGGCATTAACTCAGTTTAATTGAATTAAATTATTACAACTTAAATTAAACTCAACCTAGGATCCTAAAATTTAGGAACCACTCTACATGACTCAAGTTAGTTCCTCAACTTGAATTAACTCAGCCAACTAAGTGAAACTAACTTATTTAACTCATACAAGTTGTATTGTGATGTGGCATTGCAATTTTCTCCTAATTTAATTCAAGGGAAAATTAAATCATGATTTTCAGATGCCCCAATCTTTCCTCTCTTGAACTCGAATTTTCCTCTTGAAAATTCCTTTTTCAAACTATCTACATCTTGTTCCTCTATAGGAATGTATCCAACAACATAATATGCCTCTGCACACAATATCGTACATGTTGATACCGAATGTCGATATACTTGGATCTGTCATGAAAAAATAGATTTTCAGAGAGCTTGATACAACTCCGACTGTCACAGTAATCACAGTGGGATCCATCATCTGACCAAATAACCCAACAATAATCTCCTCATCCAGATAGCTTAACAAGTTGTTTGACTAACATCCATGTACCTTGCTTCTGCTGAACTGATATCAACTTATCTATGCTTCTTGTTGTACCAAGAAACTGATATTAACCCAATTTTGAAGACTCCTCCTAAAGTGTTATTCCTATATTATGGACTACCTTCCAAATTTTCATCTATGAAGCCTTGCAGCTACACTCCCTCTATCCATCTATACCAAATACCATACTGAGTAATGCCTTTGAGGTATCTCAACACATGCTTGACCACCTTTCAGTACAGTCTATTTGGCATAACCATTGCTTGACTAATTTGGTTAACTACATAACACATGTTTGGTCATGTGTTCACCAAATACATAAGTGAACCCACAAGCTTCTTGCAAATAGTAGCCTCCACCTCCTCACCTGAAGTGGCATCCTCTTTCCTCCAACTTCCTTCTTAAGGAGTGTCCATGGGTTTGCTACACTCCATGCAGAACTTCTTCAGTATCTCATTGGCATACTTTTCCTGAGAGACAAACAATTCCCCATCTCCTTTCCATGCTTACAAACTAAGAAAATAATGCATGAATCCCATGTCCATCATATCAAATTCTCTTTCAAGATCCTCTTTGTAATATTTGATCAACTTCTCATCATCGGTTAAAATAAAATTATCGACATAAAATACTATAATCAAAAATTTACCTTCAATAACAATATGGTAAATGTTTTCAGTTACTTCACTTTTGTTGAATCCCAACTTGGTGAAATAGTTGTCGATCCTGGTGTACCAAGCACGGGGTGCTCATTTCAATTCGCACAACACTTGCTTGAGTCTACACACATGTGACTCTCTGTCGAAGGTCTCAAATCCTTCTGGTTGTTCAATGTACACCTCCTCCTCAATCACTCCATTGAGGAATATTGTCCTCACATCCATCTGATGGATCTTCCATCCCATCTAGCGCTGCAAGTGCTAGAATTGATATGATAGAAGATTACCTTGATATTGGATCAAAGGTCTCCTCATAATCAATTCCCTCCACCTGAGAGAACCCCTTGGCCACAAATTTGGCCTTGTGTTTCTTGATACTTTTGTCTGCTACTTGCTTCACCTTGTAGTTCCACCTCGAACCTACCACTGACTTTTTCTCTAATTTTGGGACCACTTCCCAAACATTATTTATAACTATGGAATCATATTCCTCTATCATGGAACCAACCCATACTGGTTGTTGCATTGCTTCCTCGAATGAGGATGGTTCTGTCTCAACTAGCTCACTCATCAGATCCAAGTACCCAGTGTATCGATCTAGTGACCTCCTTTTTCTACGATGTGATGTGGGTGCTCCCACATTATCTCTAGCACCATGCAAAAATATTTTAGATTCCTTGGTGTGCTTCCTTCCTTCTTTGGATGTCTCTACATGAGTAGGTGATTCCACTCTCTGCTCCTCTTCTTGTGGTTGTTTGTTATGAAACCATCTCCAAAAATAGAAGAAAACAGAGATAAACGCCTTATAAATAAGCCACTTCGAGGGGGAAACCTCCTTTACATTACATAAATGAAAAAAATTTGGATGATTCAAATGAAAAAACCTCCTTTCTCTATATATGAGTCCATGGGGTCACAATATAATCTTAGCTGACCTAACAATAATAATGTAGTAACAATAGTGGGGTTTTATGGGGCACAACAATAACAATATGGGGACTACATGGGTAAAATAATAACAATAAGGGGGGTACACTAACAACAATAAAGGAATACACTAGTAATATAGGGACCTAACATGCCCCTCTCCTTCAAACAAGTTCTTTCCTCGACGCTTGATTATTTCTTGATGCTTATGTATAAAATTATCATCCTCCCATTTGGAATATTCAACTGGTAATTTCTTCCACTTGCAGAGATAGTCTAAAATTGATTGATTTTGTAGTCTTTGAGTTCTTATTTATGTGACTGCATGAGAAATTCTTTTGCTGCGATGTTGATCTTCCTATTGTTTCATTCGATTATGCACCAAAGTTAGGTTAACCTTTGAAAGTTGGAGAACTTGTTGTTGATGCTCGATGTGATATTCCACTAATTTATCATCCATGTTAGCTTTCATTTGATCCTTCAAACCATCCAAATTGGCCTTCATTTATGCTTTTAGACCATCTATGTCATCTTTGATTTCTCTTTGTAAGATCGAAATTTGTTGCACTTCGTACCGTAGTTTTGATATATAATACTGCAATTCTTCCTCTTCATGCGTCATGGTATAGCTTTCTGAAGGATTAATGGGTGTTGAACTATTTTTAGGGGGAATTTTATAACCCAATATTGATATATATGCTTGAATATGCTCTTGGAAACACTTCAAACTGATTTTTCAAACAAAACTTATGCAATTTGAAAAAAAAATACACACCTTTTTCTTGCTTTTGAGGAGCTCGATATTGCAACTGATGGATCTCTGTAATTTTGAATCCCTAAGAATTGATATTCAGTCTTGTAGTATCCCTCTGAGTATTTTTTCCAATGCCACAGGTCTGACCTGATTTGGATTCTTCAAGACAAAGTTATGCCCAATATCCCACAATGACCTAATTATGAATTGGTTCAGTAGAGAGAACTTGTACGGCGTGACACGTGTCACTATTTCCTCCTTCGGATCTGAAATTAATACACAAGAAACTATAGTCTGTGTAGTTTTGGCTACTTTTTACAGAATTCCAATATGATGCTCAGAGAGAGAGTTATGACGATTTTCCCAAGGTCGCCTCTTTGAGATGAAATTCGGGTGCCTGAAAAAACCCTAACTTCCACAGATCATATCTCTGAAAATATTGTGAACCAAGCTCTGAAATATTTACATGACATTCCTCAGGATTTCATCTTCGTGAGGTAAAAATTTCAGCTTTTGAACCTTCGAATAAAAAATGTTATAGCGCAAATGCCACGATGACCTGTTTGGAGCAATGAAACCCTAGAATCCAAAGCTCTAATACCAAATGTTATGAAACCAACTCCAAAATAGAAGAAAAGAGAGATAAACGGCTTATAAATAAGCCACTTTGAAGAGGAAATGTCATTTACATTACATAAATGAACAATTCTTGGATGATTCAAATGACAAAACCTCCTTTCTATATATAGGAGTCCATGGGGTCACAATATAATCCTAGTCGACCTAACAATAATAATGTAATAACAATAGTGGGGTTTTATGGGGCACAATAATAAAAATAGTGGGGTTTTATGGGGCATAATAATAAAAATATGGGGACTACAGGGATACAATAATAAAAATAAGGGGGCTACACTAACAACAATAAGGGACTACACTAGTAATATAGGGACCTAACATTGTTCCACAACATCCTAAGGTTCTTCCTTTGGAGCCAAAATATCATCATCTACATGCAACTGAAACTCCCTCTTAAGGGAACATCTCATGGCCTTCTCTTCATCAAAATTCACATCTCTATGAACAATTTTCATCATGTGAGATGGCAAGTGCACCCGATAGTTGTGAGGTGTATTAGTGTACCCCATAAATATGCCCAACTATGCTTTTGATTCTATATTTTTCCTTGCATCCTTGGAAACATGACAGTAAATTGATGAACCAAAGATCGTGAAGTGTGACACATTTGGTCTCTTCCATGAAAAATATTCTTCTAGTGTACTCATCCTTAGAATCAGATGAGAACTTTTGTTTTGTGCATATATTGTGCAGGTCTATTCATGTAGGTAAAAATAAAAAAGTAAGTTCTAGAAGCTTTGTTTGAGGAACCTTATCCAAATTAGAAACCTCGAACCACTACATACATGCGCCTCATCCCTCGGTATATGGAACTAATCTCCTTTTCTTAAGGATCATATCCCTTGAAAAGTGGATCTGGAAACCTCCTCATATGTCCTATAAATTCAGCATAGGACTAAAGGAATGGGAGACCATTGGGACTAGAATTTGTAAACTCATGTTTTTGGTTTTGGGTCTAAATATCTTTTCATCAAAGGAAGGAAAGGAGACCATTGGAAGAGTCTTGTAAAATCAAGGCAACCAAGTTGTAAGCTTGTTTCCCTTTGAGTTTTAATACAAAGTAATTTTTCTTTCTTAATTTCATCTATTGTTTATGTTATTTTTTGGATTCCTTGATCACTCACCTGGTTTATAACTGATTATTGATTCATTTATACGTTGTTTGCTACGTAAAGGATTCCATTTACCTTTGATTTTATGTGAGATGCTTTGATCCCTTTGAATGTTTTTGTCTATGCAGATCTCTTTTGAAGCATCATGGAGAAGTTGTGTAAATCATTCAGAAAGAATCTAAAGCATTGAGGAAAATCTGGTTGTGGAAAGCGTTGAAAGGAATTCTACAAGCACTTCGTTAATAGGTAAGTGATCCTTTGCATACTACATGTTTCATGTTTTGGTTATAGGCTAAGGAAAGAGTTATTGTTTTGTCTATTTGTTTCTAGTTTTCCTTTAGTATTCTAGGGATATCGCTCTTATCCGTAAGAGGGATTCAACCGAGTAACAAATTGGTGACTCCACTGGGGAATGAGTGTTATCCTTTATGTCCTTTTGTGACCTTTTATGCCTTTAGACCCTTTTAAGAATTGAAATTTTTGGTTTGAGACCTTCTTCTTTTTTTCCCTTAATTTTCTCGATCCACGCAGTTTCTGGTCAGACGAATAGCGCAGATTTTCTTCAGCAATAGTGCACATGTGCACTGAACTATGTTGTCTACCTGCGCAACCCTATAAAATTTCTATAAAAAAAATTGAGGTTTCTCTGATTTCAGTCTAGATTTTTTGTTTTTATGATCATGTTAGCTTGTTTACAGTCCCGTTAAGTCTCTGTTAAGTTGATTGGGTGTTTTGAATTTTATTTTTTGAGAAATTATTAATTTTATTTCCTTTGGTCATTACTCTGAGGTGTGTCTGAGTGTTAATCACCCTTGAGTGTTATTACTTTTGATCTTTGGAATTATCACCCAATTTTATTTACTTACATTTGATTGGTTCTTTCGATTACATTGGTGAAGGAAAATAATCTTGTTGTTCTTTCGTGGATTTGGAATCATCTTGTGTTTATTTTGGAGAATTATCTTGCATATATTACATTTGCATAGTTAGAATTCTCGTTTTCAGAATATGAATGAAAAGTGTGCATATATTAATTTTGCATAGTTTTCAATTGAATTGTGCATAGATTACAGCTGCATAGTTTATGTTATGAAAAGTCAAGCTTAGATTTAGATCAAATTATATTATTGTCTTTTTGACAGAATTCACTTATCTTTACAGTTTTCGGTTTTGAGTTTTTGTTGGTTTACTGATCTATCAAAAGAGTCTTTCACTTCTGGAATTGGCTATGTGAATCTATTTTCTTTCAGTGAAACTCATCATATGTTCATTTATGCCCATTGTAAAGACTTATTTCATCAATTGAAAAGATAGTGTCTCTCATTCAAAGATAGTCCTGATTTGGATTTGCATGTTTTTATGCTTATTTTAAAACATAAAATTAAATAAATAAAAAATAAAAAATTTCTTTGAATTCATTGGCATTAATATTTTCTTGCTAAAATTAGTGCATTATAGAATTTGTTATATTTTCTCTTATTTATCAATTTTTGCATTGTTTGAAGTGAATGGAACCTCTCTCCTTACTTTAGATAGGATTCATCGAAGTGAAAATATTACATTATCATATTTGATTTCATTCAGTTTTGGGTCAAGTCATAACACCATTGGTTTCATATCCATTTACCCTTTGAGTAAATAAAAATCAATTAGCACATCATTAATTAAAATTAATCTAGAAATTTTTATATTTTCTAGGGCTCATTCTACCAATTTAGATCAAGTTAGTGCTTTGGAATAGGGAAGTAGTTAACTTTCCAAAGCAAATAAACAAACAATAGTATCTTGCGGTAGGGGAAAATTACAATTGTTTCATTTTTTCTCTGGGAAGCTCTTCTTAAAATAGTTAAGCACGAGGTCATATCGGACCTCATGGAGTAATCGTACCTACTTCATTGGTAAAGATAGAATAAGTGCATGCATTAAAAATGGTAAACCTCGGATTAACCAAGCCGAGGAGCCTGGGATCACTTGTCAGTAAACCTTGGATTTACCATGTCGAGGAGCTTTCAAGGTGATTGATCTAGTTACACTGCCCTTGCGTGTAAATCATGCCACAGACTATTCCCCCAGGTTTGATTGTATCAGTTGGTAACCTTAGTGGCTATAATATTAGGATTTTTCCAAAGGTGATGGTGGAGGGAAGGTCCCACTGTAATTGTAACATACATTTACTAGACTCATTTGGACTTTTTGGAGGGTAATATTCACTCAAGATGGCATAGTGGAGTTGCTTGCACCATATTGTTTCCTTAAGCAGGTTGTCAGGGTAACTAGTTCCATCCACTAGTTTTTCACATTGATTTATGTGACGTTGGATTTCATCACCAATTATTGATCTCACTGTGAAAACAAATTGTTTGTGTGTAGTTTAACTCATAGATTTGATAGCATGTGTTCATTTGTTTTTTTTTACTTTTTAGATACCTTAGGTGTCGATTGTGAATTTGAATTGTTAATATTTTTAAATTGTTAATAAAATTCACTAAGTTTAATCTAATGGAAAATTCTAGAATTAACCAACCAAGGAACCCTTACTAACGAGAATCCTAGTCCTTTTCCTTGCTTTGGAAATGTTGGTCCTCCTTATATGGCTACTTTTTCATTACCTGGATTTACCATAGGTTTAACAGTATGGTTGTTTTCAACGTCATTGGCCTCAAATACTCAAATTATTCCACCTAAACTAGATGCTTCACTTCAACCAAGTTCACCATCTCAGCATCACCAACCTCATGTTGACCCTTTAACTTCTTCTCTCAACATGTCTTCCTCCATTTATTCTTCTTCTCTTGGTAAAAGCCTTGATGCTAGTAACCAGGTGGCTAAGAAGAAGAAGAAGAAGCAAGATAAGAAAGAAGTCAACCAACCAACCATGGTTGTAAGTATTGGTAATGTTGAGGAAATATTTGGCATGCATCGCAATACCAAATACCATTGTAAGCTTCGTGAGGGTGACCACTTCCTTATCAATTGGCCTAGTATTCCTAAGGTATTAGAAGTATGGTATGAAAATTATTATCAACTTACTATTGATCCATCAACTAGTGATTGTCAGGTTTTGGGGAAAAAGGGTAAAGTTAGGTTTCCTTGTAGGTTATGCAAAGGGATTCATCATAGACACCTTTGCCCTCATAGGGTTGAAGCCTCAAAAATTTTGGAAATCCTTATTGTTCCACAAAAAAAACTTCCAACTAGTTCCCATAAACTTTCCCCCAACCTACTATCTATTGACGAAGTGATTAATCTAATTCCAAGTACATTCAATCCCACTCTTCCATTGGAGAGTGAAACACATATAACTTGGGTTGATGTACCTTTATTTGATCAAGTGGGCGGCTTTATTTCACATTCATTCGATCCCACCCTCCCTGTAGAGAGTGAAATTCACACCACCCAGGTTCTTCTGGTTACTTCATATTCTTCTACACGAGGGGGAATTTCACATGTTCCCGCATAACCCCCTCTAGGTACTGAGGTATTTTCCTTTGATTGGAGTAAACTTACAGAGCCTCTTATAGCTTCTTCCATCCCTTTCCAAATCATTGTGAAATATTATGGTAAGAATGTGTGTCGCACAAATTTAGATGAAGGTGCTTCTGCTAGTATTTTATCCTCAATTGCTTGGCAAGATTTGGATTCCCCTCAGCTTGTGCCTATTACACAGAATCTGTTAGCTTTTAACAGAACCATTAGTGAACCTTTAGGCATCCTTCCTAAGTTTCCTATTACCTTGGAAGGTAAAACTGTCTTTATTTATCTTATGGTAGTTCAAGGCCCCTTGGATTTCAATTTTCTCCTTGAGCGAGACTATGTCTATGCAATGAAAGCTATTGTATCGACACTCTTTCGTGTGATGTATTTCCCTCACAATGGAAACATTGATACTATTTACCAGCTTTCATTCATTGATCTTAAGTTGACTACCATCAATATGAAATCCCTAGATGTTCCTTATATGGAAGTGGTATTCACCCCACCACTGGTTAATTATGTGGCAACTAGTCCCATGTTTTCAGTTACCAATGTAAGCAAGTCTCTCACTATCTTCTCGACTTATTTTGACTTAAATCTGGTAATTGACATGGTGAACCCCCTGGAGGTATTTAAACGCGATTTTCTTATCCCTATTGATTCCCTCAACATGTGTTACTTCCAGAGAATTGTTCTTCCATCTAATGAAGACCTCTTGGAAGCCATGGTTGAGGTGTGTCCCTTGGCATGTGTTCCTTCCAGTTGGAAGTCATGATGAAGGTAACCATGAGGATGGTTATTTTACTATGTCAACCTCGTTAAAAAATGAAACATATCCTTATGAGGAAAGTTCCTTTTACTGTGTCAACCTCATTAAAAAATGAAACAGATCCCATGAGGATAGTTCCTTTTACTATGTCAACCTCATTAAAAAATTAAACATCTTTCCATGAGGATAGTTCATTTACTATGTCAACCTTGTTAAAAAATGAAACAGGTTTCCGTGAGGATAGTTCTTTTACTGTTTCAACCTCATTAAAAAATAAAATAGGTTTCCATGAGGATAGTTCTTTTACTGTGTAAACCTCGTTAAAAAATGAAACAGGTTTCCATGAGGATGGTTCTTCTACTATGTCAACCAAGTTAAAAAATGAAATAGGTTCCCATGAGGATGGTTCTTTTACTTTGTCAACCTCGTTAAAAATGAAACATGTCACTATGAACATAGTTCTTTTCCTTTGTCAAGCTCGTTAAAAAATTAAACAAATCCTCTCCTAATTGAATTGATTCTTTGACTAGATCTCGTATATTTTAAGTCAAGTCTTTCATCTGATCTCATAAATGAACCTTCATTCCATCCAGCTATTAGTAACCATTTGTCTACTTAGGTGAATGAAATGAAGCTTGGGGGGCATGTGCCCTTGTAGGTTATGCTTGGGGGGAATTGAAACTTATCTCAAGCATAGTTTTTTCTTTCTTTCAAACTTGCGTAAAAATTAAATAAACTTATCTCAAGCATAGTTTTTCTGTGTTTCAAGCTTGTGTAAAAATAAAACCACTCTCAAGCATAGTTTTCTTTATTTCAATATTGTGTAAAAATGAAACCACTCATAAGCATAGTTTTCCTATGTTCCAAGCTTGTAGAAAAATGCAACTTATCTCAAGTCCATTTTGGTTATTATTTTCAAGACTCGTTAATCTCATGAAAATCCCGAGCTTCTTTTTTTATCTTTTTTTCTCATAAAACACATGAAAATGTCGAGTTCTTTTCATCTTTTCCTACTCGTAAATTAAATTGAAAGTCGGCCACAGAGTAAACTTTTATCACTTTTTCAAACTCTTGAAAAACACGAAAAAGTGAAACCTTGGAGTTCTCTTTTAATCCCTTTTTAGACTCTCTAAACATGAAAAGAGCATTGAGTACTTGACTATTCGAACTCATCAAATTAAATGAATAGTCATCTATTCAGTATAATTTTACCCATTTTTCAGAATAATTTGGAATATTTACGAAAAAGGTATGCGTTAACTAAGGATGGTCAATAGAGTTCTCTCTTATATCATTTTATCCTTTTTTGGGCTTAAGGGACTAAATTTATGAAAATGAACACTATGGAGTTTACTTGTGTTTTTCTCCTAACTCCATAAAACTGAAAAACATCGATTTTTACTTTATCTGGGCTCATTAAAATTTTACGTTGAAAGAACTAAATGAGTTTCTTTTTGTGTCTTTTCAAACTCTTTAAACATAAAAACGACGTTGAGTTAACCCTGCACTGGACTCGTAAAACTTAAACAATGTAGGACTTGTCGATTACAACAGGACCGAACCACTCCTTCTTAAGGTTCATTAAAAATACTTCGGAGGACTCATCTGAAGGATGAGATTATATGATAAGCATATGTTATCCTCCTCAAGTTTGTGTAAAAATAAATAGGTACTCGCCAGTAATGGTGGGGGTAAATTGGGAAAGAACATTCCTTTTTGTATTATTAAAGGCAGTATGTCTCTCTTGAACATGACACTCTGTTACATTTATGTCCGAGTTGGGAAATCCATTTGTCTCACAGTTAATCGAACCTCATTTAAAGTCTTCAGTTGGTTTTGGGTATTATCGTTGATTCAAATGCTACCAAGTAAAGTGTCATGTCTCCAATATGTTCAAGAGAAGTCCAACCTCAGTAAAAATTACCTTTAAAATCATAACCTTCAATCATGTCGGTCATCCTTAAGGCAGTCCTGAATCACTCCATTTTGTTCTTCAAAACTTGACATGAAGTTTCGTGTCATGGGCCCTCCTACAACGAATCGCTTCCTATTGACTTCAACTCATTATCTAGGAAGTTGATTTAGAAACCCTTTTCAATACATAAAGGCATGCATGCCTTAATGGTAGGTTTCTCGCTTTCGATGATAGGTTCTCATCATTAGCCTTCAGTCGAATTATTATATGAGTGTTCGACTTCAAAACATCTAATCACACTTCATAGATTGTACTGCAATACCTTGAGATCCATTTTCATTAATGGTGGTTTTTTCTCGTACTTGTTAACGGTTCACATCATTAACTAGTAATTAAGTGGTTTCTGCCATGTTCGACTTCGAGACATTTACTCACATGGTTATATTCGTAGATCGATAGAGATGGAGATCAAGACCCTGGATCTAGTTTCATCCATACAGGCTGCGTAGAGTTATTAAATATTCATGATTTTTAATATAGATCCATTGATGGTTGTGTCCATACTATGTCTACTATTGACATGGATCTTTGTGTATTTCCCTACTGGTTCATCAAGTTATGTTTAATCTGATTATGGGTATGCCTACCTCAGTGATGTTTATATGAAAACATCATATGGTAATCCTTGATTGTTTGTTGTAGGGCCTCAACCAATTGGTCTCTAATCCAAACCTTTGACATGATAAAGCGCTTTAGTCATCAAAAATATTTTTTGGCTTTGCACTTTAGGGGGAAATCTGTTACACTAAAATTTGTCACCATTACTGTCGATTCGGATATCTTTCCATCCGATGGAGTGCCTCAAGTGAATCCCCTATTAAGCTTGAAGTAAAATAATACCATGGACAAAAAGTAATTTTGGTTTTCACTGCTTAAAACCCATTTTTGAGTATTTGCACATTTTTCCTAAACAAAACCCGCACATGCGTAGTTTCTTCCACTAAAAACTGTGTAGATGTGCGTAGTTTCTTCCACTATAAATTGTGCATGTCTTCTCATGTAGGTAAAAATAAAAAAACTAAGTTATAGAAGATTTGGTTGAGGAATCTTATCAAATTAGAAACCTTGAACCACTACATACCTGCACCTCATCCCTTGGTATATTGAACTAATATCCTTTTCTTAAGGATCATATCCCTTGAGAAGTGGCTCATCCTTCCTATAAATTCAACATAGGGCTAAAGGAATGGGAGACTATTGGGACTTGAATTTGTAAACTCATTTTGTTTGTTTTGGGTATGAAGAACTTGTCATCAAGGGAAGGAAAGGAGACCATTGGAAGAGGCTTGTGACATCAAGGCAACTACGTTGTAAGCTTGTTTCCCTTTGATTTTTAATACAAATTAATTTTTATTTCCTAATTGCATCTATTGTTGATGTTATTTTTTGGATTCCTTGATCACTCACATGGTTTATAACTGATTATTGATTCATTCATATGTTGTATGCTACGTTAAGGATTCAATTTACCTTTTATTTTTTATGTTTGATGATTTGATCCCTTTGAATATTTTTGTCTATGCATATCTCTTTTGAAGTGTCATGGAGAAGTTGTGGAAATCATTCGGAAAGACTCTAAATCATTGAGGAAAATATGGTTGTGGAAAGCGTTGAAAGGACTTCTACAAGCATTTCGTTAATAGGTAAGTGATCCTTCACATACTACATGTTTCATGTTTTGGTTATAGGCTAAGGAAAGAGTTATTTTTTTGTTTTTTTTGTTTCTGGTTTTCCTTTAGGATTATAGGGAGATCACTCTTGTGCACAAGAGGGATTCATCTGGGTAACACTCCCACAATACTTATGTTCTTCCTCTAATCCACCCCATTCTGCTTTGGGTTATGGGGTGTTATTAACTTCCATTGAATGAATTATTTTTCAAATTTCTTGAACTCATTCGACACATATTATCCATCGTTATCACTCTTGAGAGCCTTCACTTTCCTGCTATTGTATTTCTCAAGAAGTTCTTTAAATTCACAAAAATTGGAGAATGTCTGGTCTTTCTTCTACATGAAGAAAATTCAACACTTATGTGAGAAATCATCTACAAATATAACATAATACATGTTCTTGGTCGTGGAGGCTGTCAAGAAAGGTCCACACACATCTGAGTGAACTCTTTTAAGGACCTCTTGCGCTCGAATGTCCTTATCATGAAAGGTGGATTTTTTATACTTCCCCAGTGTACACCATTTTCATGTATCTCGCTGCTCTAGTGCACCCTTAGGAAGTCCTGTATAAATATGTTGCATGATCTTCAAAGATTCATGGCACAAATGGACAAGTCTCCTATGCAATAATTCACTGATGTCTCGTTTTTGCACCTTCTCTTCTTTCTTGCTCAACGCAACATAGTCTTATACATCCAGTTTGTAGAGGTTATTCACCTCAACCCCGATCCGCTTCACTTGTCCTGTGCTGATGTGTTTATGGAAAGAAATTCCTTTTCTAAATATTTCATCGTAGCCACGATCTTCCAACATAGCAACTGAAACAAAATTATTCTTCAGACCCAAAACATACATGACATATTTTAATGTGAGAGGAGAACCAAACTCTCACTGAAAATTAATTGTACCGATATTGTCCGCCCTATACCTTCCATCATCTCCCATCTCGATGTGCATATGGAGTTCCTTCTCCTCTAAGTCGCTGAAAATTTCTTTGTTTCCCATCATATGGAATGAGGCTCCACTATCCATATACCACACACTACCTGTCATCGATGTCACCATGCATGTAGTGAGGGTGAAATGCAACTCAAATTGTGAAGCTATAGCTTCACCTGCTGCTCCTCCTGAGGGATTCTTTCTAGCCTTCTTTGTGTGGAAACTTCATGGCATATTGTCCCAGATCATGACAATGAGAGCATTTAATCTTTGACATATATTTCTTCTTGCATTCCTGACCATAATATCCTTTAGAATTGGATTTCATCTCTTTCCCTTTCTTTGTGTTTCCTTCCAAGGAACATTTCTCCTCATCCTCAACATTGGATGAGGTGTCATCTTTGTTTCTCTGCCTGATATCTTCCTGCACGAGATCAGACCATAACCACTCCCAACTTGAAATTTTGTCTCTACCATTCACGAAATCCTGATAACTGTGTCAGCTTTTTGGAAGACCTGATCACTTACTTGTATATAATAAAATATATAGATCATTTACATTATTACAATGAACATATGTGTAAGTAGTTTGTATATTTGAATAAGGTATATACTATATTAATGCTTAATATATAAAAACCAATATTATTATAAAAAATTATTTATCCCAGGGATAGCTCAGTCGGTCAAGTTCTTATTTCCAAGTACCTCGCCTATCGGGAGGTCACGGGGTCAAATCTCCTCAATGCCCTTATGGTTAGGTCTTGCTAGTTTTGTCGGTTGGTAGATCCCTTTGAGTTGATATACCTAGATTTTCCCATGGATGTGGTAGCCACTCAATGTATGTGAACCACCCTAAATATATATATATATGATTTTTTTATTATTCACTAAAAAAAAAATTAAATTTAAGAATCTACACTTGCATTTTTATAATGTGGAAATTTTTTGCACCAAATCATATTAGTGCATTATACTCATTTGACTTCAATGGTGTTGTTCATATCTATTTCTGCATTAGTTTTTTTAAATATTTTTTAAGCACAAATGCTCTAACACGTGCAAATATATCGGTCCTAATAAATCCGATAGATACGCAGTTGCTCCTAATGACAAAAACAACCCCAATTTCTTCAATGATATCATTACCATTACCATCATTATTATAAATTTTGACCATGCAAAAAATATATATGAACTACAACCTTCAAAATATATAATACACATCAATTTTTCTAAATATGGAATACACACTAATGCTTTGAAAATATAAAATATGCATCAGGATTTTAAAATATAGAATAGAAACCAATGATTTAAAAATATGTAATTCACATCTAGGCATTCAAAATATGTAATACACATTGATGATTTCAAATATTATACACAATGGTTCTTTAAACAATAGAATATGAACCAATGATTATTGGTTATGAGTACATCGGTACACCTTAATGATATAAGTGCTGGAAATATATTCAGTACTAAGAAGGGGGGGTGAATCAATAGTGATGGCCTTTAATAAATTTTCACCAATTATAAACTTTTGCCTCAACGTTTATTATTCATGAACATCCACAAAATTAGTTCATTAATATATGTGAGAAGAAATAAACTAAAACCAAAAAAATCATGAGAGATAACCATGAGAAAACAAACATGCACACACAAGAACACAAGTATTTCTTTTGGAAACCCTTTCGGGAGAAAACCACCCTGCTGCTACTGCACTGCTCAAATATTCTATTAATCTTCTAATCAAATTTACATGGATTATATTACAAATATAAGTCATAAGACTTGGCTTCCTCTATAGTATGTTGGCATCTATCAATTCGGAAATATATTTCTCTTACGGATCTATAAACTGCCATCCGTTGGAATCTCCCATGACCAACGATCCTCTCCCAACCACCATTGGGTTTTCCAACTCCTATTGGATATAGAAAACTCTTCCTACTATGAATCACCAAATCACTGTCTTTATTGAAGCCTCGACATGCCTTCACTTCCTCCATGTGAACTACGTTTCACAATATTTCAGACTAGACTCATTTTCTCAACATGAGCAACCCAATATATCTAGCATTCATCACATAAAATCTGAAACAAAAACTTTGTCTAGTGAAGGATATTTATTCTCTTCTACTCACCGTAATCTCAACACACTACTCTCAATTCTCCTCCATTATGTAGCCCCAATTCACCTCTGAATTATGCATACACAACTTTGTAATATCTCTTATCTTTGCTTAAAATATGTGATATAACTCTGCACAAAATGTGTGAGCAGTTGTTGCATACTCTTCTCACTCACAATGCTCTCACAATAGCATCTTCTTGCACTCTCACTACATCCAACCAAATAAACTCAATGTCTTCCTCTATTTATCAAATTCTTGTGTTAATATACTGAGTAAATGCTACAGGTTATGGAAGACTCAGCAATCATTTTCACGTGCTTCATATTTGCTTGAGGAAGGCTTCTTGACCAAATCAATCACTAAATCCGCTAGCCCTTTGATATATTCAACCTTGATCAGCTTCTAGAGGGCCCACAAACTTTTTCAACCATATGCCGAAAATTCTTGATCAATAAGTTACCTCGCCACAATACCAAAATAGGTTGATCAATAAAGGAATGTAGATATTTTCTCTTCAAAAACCATAGTTTCTCCCTTAACACTACTCTACATGTGAATTTAGCCTCCAAGAGCTATATTTTCTCCCATAGGTCGCTCTCCATGTGACTATGGCTCTAAAATTTCTCCCTTGACTCAGAAAGCATGCGACTAGGGTAGAGGATAGTCAAACTTTAGTCAACTCAGCTCATAAACTATTGAAAATTCTTTCAGAGCTTTAAAATCCTATGTAGGACCTTTGGAAGTCTCTGACACCTCTGCACACTTCACCAATTCACTGCAACAACTCCATCATCATCCCAAGTCAAACTAGGTTGACTACGATGCCAACCAACAACCAAACTAAATATCTAAGCCATCAATGATCAAACTTCTCCACAAATAGCTCTGCCATCAATATGCAGCTCTTGAACCTGTGAGATATCCTCCAACACCTCTACAGCCATTGGAATCATATACTACCACATTTAGATCCTCTCCAAGCCCAATATATAATGTCATTATCATGGGAGACCTAATATGGTACCAAGGAGACCAAGCAGACCTAATCATCAAGGCTCCTTAACTCTAAAATTTGTAGTAGCCACCAATATCTGAATGCAGCAACATGATCATGAAGACCATCATCATGGGAATGCCTCCAAGCTAGTGTAACATATCAACCTACCATAAACATCATGAGAGGGCCTCCAAACTAGTGCAACAGACCATCATCCACCCAAGGACCATCTACACCTCAACCATCATCTCGTAGCTAGTGCAATAAAGCATCATCCAACAAGTCATGCCTCCATTCTAGTAAACATATCAAGGATCATCTACATATCATCCATACACAAACTACCTGCAGCCACCTAGACACATTCATAGCCAACTCACCTGCAACACAAGAAACCAGGTTGACATCAATGACAATCAAACACACATCTACAAAACTACATCAAAAATCAATGCCAACAAACTCCTCATTTGGCATTGATGTCAATCCCTAGCTAAAGGAAACATATAATCAACATCCTCACATTCTCCCCCTTTGACAACAATGGAAAAGGGTGAAACATGTCAAAGATGAATGTTATATACTCATATACATGCAAGGGGCTCCATCAACAAAAACATGAACTCAAATCACAATCATATGCAAGTGATCAACAAATGAAGTGCAAGACTGCAATACGACAACACTCCCCCTGGAAGATATGTGCACGAAACTCCCCCTGGACATAAGTTGTTCCCAATCAACAACACATACGAGCCGCAGCATACATATCCTACCAATAGTAATAATAAACTCTCACTCAACAGCAGCAGACACTGAAACACATGCTCTCCCCCTGAAGCAATAGCAGCATAATCCATTTCATAGCAACTGTAACAAAGCATAACAACAACACATAGCAGAAACAACATAATGTGATCTACTAGAAAAAAAAACATTGATCATCTCCATAGTAGTAGCAGCAAAGTATCCAACCAACTATGAATAAACATCAGTGAATACATCCTCTCGGAAATTTACTCCCCAGCAGTAGAAAAAATCATATGCCAACAGCAACAATCACTGTCTAGAAGTAGCATCTCTTTGATGTAGACATAGTAGTAGCAAAACATGATGATAGATCACAACACTATGAACAACCATACTCCATCAAAGTACAATCATCTCCATGGATGAATGTAGACTAATGTACATGGTTGTCATTACCCCCTTCCCATATGCAAGAAGCTACTCCACATGGACCAAAAACTATGATAAAAATATATGCAACACAGTACATGGCCTCATGGGCTTATTACATGACTACAAGACTGATAATATGTGGTTGTACAATACATCAATAACCCCATATATGGCTAAATTGTGACTCTCTCTCAATGCATACATGACTCTAGATTGTCTCTCCATCATAAGTATGAGAGTGTACAAATATAATACATGAAGTACATGGTTGTATCGACACTACTAACAACCATTACATAGTTGAACCAACTCTCATAATTGAATATGCAACAAATGCCAACCATGGATCGTGACTATGAATGACATAAATGATCAGCAATATGTGCCTCATATAACAATAAGATGATAGAAATACATATCCCATAAGAACATGAGACAGTCTCTCCAAAACACCAGCCATAAATCATGATCTCAACAGTAGTAATCAACAAAACATAATGCCCCAACAATTAGCATCTCTCACGAGCAACATATATCAACATCGTGAATATCAATCAACCCTTTGTAGTAATATATGGAATCAATAATAACCATCATATGGAGCATGAACCTCTAAATGATAATCAACAATGATAGTAGAAATAAGCAAATGGTGTAATGACAGTAGCAACATCACATCAACAACTATAAATATCATCCACCATCATGCTTCTCCATTACATCATCTCATGCAAAATATCATCAAATGTAGCGGCAGCAATATGAAACACATTGATCACAAAGATAATCATCATGCACCATCATCTACTATTCTCCATGGCACCATAGCATGCATAATATCATCAAAACAAAAATGCATAATAATAGCCATCCTCATGTCAAATAATGTAGCTAGCATATAAAACATGCACAACTGAAAATAAATCTCCCGCAACGACCTTATTTCAAATAATCGCATAGCATGGAATGCATAGCCAACTCCTCCAAATAAATCATGTAGCCATAGAGATAGTAGAAGCATATAAAGTGATCCCCCTAAACTTGTTCCATATCTCCTCATGATCACACCTTAGCAAGGACAACATCAGTAGAAAAAATAAAATCCAATGATATGCAACAAAAACAACTCCTCAATAGATAAAACTATTCACACACACTTCACTAGTTACGGAAACACCATCAATGATTTTACATGCAAAAAAAAGATGCACCATAGCTCCCCCTGAGGCCATGAAAGACTCATCTTCTTCTTGTCGGTCCTTGTTGCTCCTTCTTCCTCCAAACTTTGAGTGGTTTCTCTTTTGCATGTGGATGTCCAATTGTCCTTTTGTTTGGCCTACTATTCAAAATCTTCGTTCTCTGATTTGGTGGCCTCAAGTGTCTTGGAGACTTGCAATCCTTGGCCATATGACCAAGATTATCACATATGTAGCATTTGATATGACCAAGAAATGGAGGAAAAGTTTCGAATCTTTTGATCCTCCTTTTACTCCTCATTGTATTCAACTTGCATTCAATAGCTTTGTGGCCAAAACCATTGCATGAGTAGCATTAACCATAGAAATGACTATTATACCTAATTTTGGGTGAACTTCTTTTCATGCATGCTTGAGTTTTCTTCTCCTTTGGTTGCTTCTTTTGATGAGAAATCATGATCTCATCACTTTTGCAATTTGTTTCCATATGACCATGTTCTCAACAGTTGTATAATTTTTTCCTTTTTAATCTTCTTTCAGTCGCTCTTATTAGGTAAGAACGTTTAATCTATTTGTCACACTTTGTTGCTTTGTGTCCATGTACTCCACAATTGTAGTATCCATCAATTTTCTTCTTCTTGCATTGCCTTCTTTTCTTATTTTTTTGCTTCTTTTGCTCCATCTTTGATTGTTGGTTGTGTTGATATCTCTTTTTCTTGCTACCATTTTCTATTACTATCATCGATTTTTCTTGTAGCTACAATTAAACTGGTTTCTCCTTTGTGTGTGCTACAATCTGATAGGGGAGGAAGTGGATTTCTTCTCTAACTCATTTCTTAGTGAAACCACTTCTACTTCCAATCTCTCACATTCCTCCTCCCTATTTCTATACTACTTTCTTATTTCTTATTAAATCTTATTTTCCTCCTCAAGCTGAATTGTCAATCCATTTATCTCTTCTCTTAGGCCATTTTCTTTCTCGTCAGTAATCTGTAAAACTATTTTTCAATCTTTACATGCAGTGGTTAGTTTTCCTACTTCATAAGATAATTCCTTGATTACAATCATTTTTTATTCATGTTCAGCCTTAATGTGAGAAACATCCTTCTCATCATCACTATCAAACACAAAAGGATCATCAAAATTATAATTCAAAAATGCTTTCAACATATCACCTCGTGACACAATTTCTTTGGCTGAAATTTCAGAATTTGTTGCTTAATTTTCTGAATTTCCCTCTTCAAACCCTTGGACTTTTGAGACGTCCTCTTCTTACTTCTGGCCATGATCCATGATCTACTCTCCAAGTGATCAAGCTTCAATGAATATCACTAGCTCTAATACCGATTGTTGGAAATATATTCACTATTGAGAGGAGGGGGTGAATTAGTAGTAATGGCCTTTAATCAATTTTCACCAATTATAAACTTTTGCCTCAATGTTTATTATTCATGCACATCCACAAAATTAGTTCATCAATATATGTGAGCAACAATAAACTAAAACCAAAAAAATCATGAGAGATAACCATGAGAAAACAAGCATGCAGACACAACAACACAAGTATTTCTGGTGAAAACCATTTCGGGAGAAAAACACCATGTTGTTGTTGTGCTGCTCAAATCTTCTATTAATATGCTAAGAAAAATTACATGGATTACCTTACAACCATAAGTCAGAAGGCTTGAATTCCTCTACAGTATGTTGGCATCTATCAATTGGGAAATATGTCTCTCTTACGGATCTACAAACTACCATCCGATGGAAGCTCCCACGACCAATGATCCTTGCCCAACCACCATTGGACTGTCCAACTCTTATTGTATAGAGAATTATTTTCCTACCGTGAATCACCAAATCATTGTCTCTATTGAAGCCTCAACACACCCTCACTTCCTCCATGCAAACCATGTTTCACAATATTTCAAATTGTGCTCATTTTCTTAACATGAGCAACCCAATAGCACTAGCATTTACCTCATAAAATCTGAAACAAAAACTTTTTCTAGTGAAGGATCTTTCTTCTCTTCTACTCACCACAATCTCAACACACTACTCTTAATTCCCCTCCATTCTACAGCCTCAATTCACCTCTAAATTCTACATACACAACTCTAAAATATCTATGATCTTTGCTCACAAATATTTGATATAAATCTGCATAAACTATGTGAGCATTTGTTAAATACTCTTCTCACTCACAATGCTCTCACAATAGCATCCTCTCACACTCTCACTACATCCAACAAAATAAACTCAATGTCTTCCTTTATTTATCAAATTCTTGTGTTGAGATACTGAGTAAATGCTATAGGTTATGGAAGACTCAAAAATCCTTTTCACACGCTTCATATTTGGTTGAGGAATACTTCTTAACCAAATCAACCACTAACTCCACTATCCCTTTGATATATTCAACCTTTATCATCTTCTAGAGGGCCCACAAAATTTTTTGACCATATGTCGAAAATTCTCGATCAATAACATCGCCTGGACACCAAAATAGTATGAGCAATGCAAGGAATGCAGAGCTTTTCTCATCAACACACAAAGTCACTCCCTTAACACCGCTATGCATGCTACTTTAGCCTCATGGAGCTATATTCTCTCCCATAGGCTACTCTCCATGCCACTATGGCTCTAAAACTGCTCCCTTAACTTAGCAAGCATGCGACTAGGGCAGAGGATGGTCAAACTTCATTCAACTCATCTCAGAAACTATTGAAACTTATTTCAAAGGTTGAAAAGCCTTTGTAGGACCTCTGGAAATCTCTGAAACCTCTGCAACACTTCACCAAGTCACTGCAACAACTCCATCATCATCCCAAGTCAAAATAGGTTGACTACGATGCCAACCAATAACCAGACTAAACATCTGAGCCATCAAAGTTCTCCACAAACATATTTGCCATCAATATGTAGCTTCTAAACTTGTCAAACATCCTCGAACACCTGCACAACCATCTGAAGAATCTAGTACCACATGTAGATCCTCTCCAATCCTAATATATAACATCATCATCATAAGATACCTAATCTTAACCAAGCAGACCTAATCATCAAGGCTCCTCAACTCTAAACTTTATAGCAACCACTAATATCAAAATGCAACAACATTATCATGAATGCCATCATCATGGGAAGGCCTCCAAGCTAGTGCAACATACCAACCTATCATCAACATCATGAGAGGGCCTCCAAGCTAGTGCAACACACCATCATCCACCCAAGGACCATCTACACCTCAACCATCATCTCCAAGCTAGTGCAACATAGCATCATCCAACAAGTCACACCTCCATGCTAGTATACATATCAAGGATTATATACATGTCATCCATACGCAAACCACTTGCATCCACATATACACATGCATAGCTAACTGACCTGAAACCCAAGCAACTAGGTTTACATCAATGACAATCAACCAAACATCTGCAACATTGCAGCACACATCAATGCCAACAATAAGTGCTCCAAAAAAATCTTACATTAGAACCATTGACTTCCTAGATATTTTAGTTATCATGGAAATCTATTAAGCCCTCCACTAAAGCTTTTTCTACCAATAGCGAAGGTTTTTTTTAATAGTTTTTCTCAATCTTGTAACAATCTAAAAGCCTCCATTAGGTAGTGTTTTCCTATAGTGGATCATTCATACATGTTTGATAAAACTTAATTCCTAACATTATATTTCCTCGTCATTTCCTTGAGTACAAGATCCATAATGACCATCCTTCGACCAAATTCCAAGGCTTGCTTCAAAATATGGAGTTGTTTCCATGTGTTGTAATGCATGTTTATAAATGTGCCACACATATGTGAATCTGGTATCATGAACTTCATATGTTTGAGATTAAAAACATGAAAAAATGAAATATGATGCAATTTACCAATTTTTTCTAACCATATTTCTATGCATAGAACATAATATTTCCCTTTATCTTAGTATCCATCAATCCCCAAAAAATTCCTATAAAAGGAACTAAGAAATCGATTATCATAACCATACGTGATTTAAGATGGTAATTCAAATTGTACCCATATATTATGAAATAAAAATAGTGTAGTCCACTACATTGACATCATATTTGTGCAAGGTAGCATCATTGTCATTTTCTTGAAGCAGTCCATAACTTCTTCCCATTTCCCATACTCAGTGTTGATAGACAATTAAGGAAATCCATGGAAACTGACTCTCATGGAAACCTCCAAGATGAAAGTGCAACATATTTCCTTATGTTTTGTTTGTTTCCCTTGAGATGTTATAGATAGAAAAAATTTTGACACTTTGCAACCATATGTGACATCTTAAACCAATAGAAATGCCTCCACAAATTTAGAATTATTTTCTCCACACCAAAGTATTATGATATTTTGGAACATTGCACCTTATGCAATAAATTTCATTTTTGTTGACCTTGAGTAACATGTATGATAGTTAACTTGTACATATTCATTTTCCTTGACTAAGTAATTGCAATACCCTTTCTTTGATATGGTTGTTGTACAGATTTGCGAGAATTTATGTGTGTGCAAAATCTAGTTAATGCATGTAAGCTTATTTGAAAAAAATGACTAAAACCAAACTATTGAAATTGTTTAAACAATCTCAATCCAATGGTTTGTGGTCCTACGAGCAATTGTAAAACCTTATTTGTGTTTTTTTCTAGTGCTTAATCACAATGTTGAATTGTTGTAAATCAATATTCCACTTCATTGGTGTGCATTCTTGGTTTTGCGCCATCAGTGGAGAAACTACAAAGGCTTATGTTGCATTGTGGATGAGATTCTCTTTTCCACAAATAATCTCACCAATGTATCATTGCTTGAAAAAATGTGAACATTTCTTGGCCACACATTAAGGAATTCAAAACCATGCTTTAAAATGTCCCAAAGTTGTGTGTGATGGTTCTTTGTTGTTCCATGAATATAACTTGCATTGCTTGTCAATAGACATCTATCTTAAGCTCAAAAGCTTCCTGATTACTAGGTAAAACGAGAGCTAGAGAACTCACAACTCTATAGGTGATCTATTTGAACACTTCCTAAGAGATGGTTTCCCCACTAAAGCTGACTTGGTCATGACTTTATGCATTGTGAGTGTGTGTGAGATGGGAAACCTATGCAATGAATTTCCTAGGATAACGAACCTTTCCCGTGAATCTTCAAAGTCATGAATGTTAGTCATCCCATGGGGGAGTAGTTCAATTAGTGATCGTCATGTTATGAAGTATTGTGTAAAGCAAGAGATTACATTCAAATCACCCATGGGTCAAGCCAACAAAAAAAAAACATGAATGTTAGTCAACAATGTCTAGTTGATAATGGATGAAATCCTTGTTGTGTTCACTTGGTTTTTGTGCATTCACTATGTAAGTTTGGCGATCCTTTATAAGTCTAAACTCATATCTACACTATTAATAAGTAATATTTTACATTATTAATAGGTTGCATCTTGATCCGATACATATGGATGCCACAAGTCACCGGACATTTAATTAAATAACATCAAACTCTACTCTATCAAAATAATATGCTAAGATGGAAAATTTTATTACAGCAATTTCGCTAAATGTAAAAGTCCTTGTTTGTTCAGATTTATACCAAAATTAAGATTGAAGGTGTGCAACTATAGGTAAGCTGTATTTATTTATTACCACTATTAATATGGGATCTCATTCATCGCCATTATAGGCTTATTTGTTATCTTGATCTTGATCTTAATGGAGAATATTATTTTCCCGCTTTTTTGAGAAAGATGCATAGGTGCCATTAAAGAAATGCTTTATGATACACAATTAAGTACTAATATCTCTCTTTCTCCATATTATACAATGATAAACTTCTAGCACTTTTTAGATGTAGCGTACAACTTTCACCCTTGTACTATCATTTACACTTGCAATAGTTGTATAATGGCACAATTCTCTTCTTACAGCACCCTTTTCTTCTTTTGGTAATTTGAATTTAATAATTTGTTTTGTAGTCTTGTTAAACAGCTTCTTTTACATGCCACCTTCAACAATGGTTTGTTTTCCATGGTTTGAATTTACACAAACAACATTATTAGGTGTCCTCTAATTGTTCTTAGTGTAAGTTAATTTAACCTTTTGACAAAGAATATTCAAGAGTGTATATGTTGAATATCTTATGTTCCATTTGAATTGGTATTATCAATGCACCAAAGAACTTGATTATCAACCTTGCTTATTTTTCCATCACTTTGAGTCGAATTGTGTTGTGGGTGAACTATCAGATATAGGCATCTATTGTTTGGTTGTTTATGTGAAAAATATGCCATTGTTGTCATTGTTCCTTCCAATAATTGGCAAAATATAATCTATCCTTGATTGGGGCTTTAATAACACCCTAATTCATGGCTAGTGTGCCATCAAGTTCAATTTGTGCTCACATAAATTATCCCACAAAAGCAAAGATTTTCCATGCATACATAGCTTTGTTAAGGAAACTATGTCATTAGTTAAGAATTTTGCACTTCAAAAAAGAAATCTAACTATCCCACTTAATTATTGTCACAAGGTGCCCATTTAACCATTATAGGCTAAACTATTTACCTTGGTTTCCACTCCAAAAGAGGACCTAGAGGGAACATTGGACCTTCTCTAGTACTGTTTGTTTTCATAATTTAGCTGTGCCATAGGGCTTTCAATAATAATATTGTGACAAAGGATGTAAAACTTTCCAACAAAACAGTGATTTTCATTTACTGTTATCTAAATTTTGAGTTAAGAGTAGAAACTTTGTCTTCGGGCATTTTAAAATTACTACATTTGGTTCTCCTTTTATTTCTTCACCTGAGAGTGAGCCTTAGTGATAAAGTGGGTAGTAATTCAACAACTACATTCAATTTGATCCAAAGGTGCACCGAATAGAGTTACATAGTCACCAAAATCACAGCAAGTATTCAACTTCCATACATAATCAATAAATTAACACCAACTATGTAAGCAATCATACAATATCACAAATGAATTTACAGAAAATTGATACAAAATACATGAAAATTTCAATGAATATCAACTTCCAGTTCTCACTAAAGGATGTGAAATATTGATAGAAACAATGTGAATCTCAATACCAACTATCAAGTACAATGCATTCATCACTAACACAAAGTATGAGCCAAATGAATCTAATGAAGAGAATCAACTCCATTATATTCTAAGAGGGGATAAATAATACATGTAAGGCTATAATAAGTGTTTCATATATCATTTGTTCATATCTAACAATACATTAAAGTACATAAGTCAATAATATGAAAGTCTTTAGAGAAAGAATACATCAATGTATTGATTCTTGAATTCATTCCAAAGCTCATTCAAAAGTTGGTAAAAAAGTTAATATAATAAAAATTGTCCACTCAAAAACATCACAAAACAACAATTAAATTATTGATTTAATATTTTCTCAAATTATCCATCCTCATCAAAATCTTTATGTCAAACTAAACTAATTACATCTATTAAAAAAAAATGTTCACTCAAAAACATCACAAATTCACATTGGCATTGTAACACTTTAAAATACCCTGATTCATGTGCACCAATGCAATGCAACTTCTCATATGCTTAAATTTATACTAGTATTTTGGGTTGAATAGGAAAAGAGGATTTAATGTTTTTTTTTTGGTAAATTTCATAGGGCTTTACCATTTTCTATTTATCAAAAAACAAAAATCAGATTGCATACATATTCTGAAGTAATTAGTAGCCTCAACCTGCCCGAAGGAAACCAGGTTTGTTGGCCACATGAGTGAGTTAAAAGCCAACTAGTATTGGAATTGTTTCTTCCTTCTACTTGCCGCTATATCTACTTTACTATGTCCATCAAAGTTTACCAGAAAGTAGTAAAAACTAGCAGCAAAAATCATTAAAAACTACTAATATCTAGAGTCACCCATCAGAAGAGTCAATAGGAGCTGGATCCTTTGCAGTAGATCATGGCATATATACTTGTTGCATAGCTTGTAGTTGGCGTTCAATCCTCCCAATTCTGGCCATGGTATGATACTGAGACTTGCCAATTTATTTAATTCCCTGTTTAATTTGTTGCAGAATTGAAATCACATGGGGTTTCCTTCCGTTTCCTGCATGCTAGTCATGGCCTTTGCCAAAACACATTTGAGTTTCCAATAGGTATGGATAGATTGGTGAAAGAGGGATAGCCTACCTCTTGTGTTCCCGGGGTCCGAGATGAAGTCCATGGTGGCTTCCTACTATTCCATGTCATCGTCTTCATGGTTGCTCTCTCTTTCCTAGCCTTGTATTATGTTACAAACTTGAGGTGGGTTTCCAGTTGTATATATATCAAAAATATTCTCCATTACTTCTTTTTTGGTTTTTCTTCCACGTTTACTTGGTCCCACATTCTGAGTTGGTATCTTCTGCTTTCCTTTTTCGGTACCCTGTCATTTCCCCAGTTGACCTTTTGCCATAGTTTTGAACTGACAAGCAAACCCTGACAGCTTCTATGTAGTCCCTGTAAAACTGTGAAACAGTGTTGTATATGGCAAGGCAAAATCAATAACAGAATATGGTTGATATTTGGTGGAACCCACTACATCCTTATAGGCAGGCGGAACTTCAGACATTGTCATGCAACGAGCAACATGAAAGTCAAACAGAGAAGTTACAGAGACCATCTTGCTTACACGAGTTAGCCGAAAACCTTTGCTACAAAAAGAGTGACTAAGACATTTCAGGTTACTACTGGAGCAACCAAAACCCAGAAACTGAGGAGAGATTACCCTGATGCCAAGCAGTGGTGGATTCTGCTGAGGAGGGCTACTATGGTTTACTAAATTATCATTGTTGAACATACTAACCTGCTCATAGGCTTGAGAGAAATCATCATTGCTAATGGCCCAAAAAACCCAGCAAGCGCAATGAACCCCTCACAGACAGGAGCACAAGAGGGCCTATAAATGAGGCTCATGGGGAAGCAAGGAAAGAAAATTTAACCGCGAGTCCATCGGGCATAAACCTTTAACAGACCTTTCATTATTGAGTGGATTTTGTAACTGAGTTTCATAACAAAATAGAGAGTTTGACTGAGTCACCTTCAGGGATAATGACAGGGTTCTGAAACAGGGGTCAATTGCTGGGGCTAGAATTAGCAAAACCAGCATGCAAGCCATAGTGACAGACCCTTCTTTGAACTTGAAACAGAGAGAACTAAAGAAATTTGGAAACTGAAAGTAGGACCCGATACTTAATCGAAAAACTACATGCAATTCATAAAAACCATCCACAAACATGATGTCATCTTTGTTACTAAAACCAGGCACAGGTAATTGAAAAATGTAGGTTGCAAGAGCCATAACATACCAAGTTAACCGTCCACGCCGCAGACCAGCCTCTGTATCCCCGGACCTCTCTGAAAATCGCCTGTCGAGAACATTACCTCACAGCGCCTTACTTGGTCTCCTTAACCCTATGCTCGAGTGCTTTTTCCAACAAAGCCTAACAAAATTTGTTGGCGGCCAGTTTTTCTGTAGATTTCCATAATGTTAAATCATGCCTCGTACCTTCTACCAGTCATTTGTCGCTGGAGTCGTTACTCGACGTGACAAAGTGTTAAATACACACCTCTGCGTGGCACCAACCTTAGCCCAATCTCCTCCTCGTAGCACCCCAATAGGGAGAAAAGAGGATTTAATGTTGATCTCATAGGTGGCTTTTCTTTTTATCAGGCAAGAACCAAATCAAATAGGATGAAATGGCCAAGCCTAACTATTGTTCTTATATCATTCTCTAAAATATGAAATGGAGCATCTTACCAATGCAAGCATGTGGGGCACAGCTGTACTTAACTAACACCTCTACAGAAATAAAAAGCTTATAATAGCCGAGCTGGACTTAACTAACACTTCTGCAGAAATAAAAAGCTTATGTTATAAACGTAAGGAGGTGTTGAGCACTCTCTCAAATCTCCCGATTCGTTTCGCGGCTGGATGAATAGGAGCGCTCAATTCCTTGGCAAGTTTCTGTTTGTGCTCTTGTTTCTCAAAAAAAAATTGCCATTGGCTCCCCCATCCTTGTTTGTTTTGCTTCGTAATTGCTGTTGTTTTGGGTAGTCTGAACAGTGCTCTCACTGCCACCTCTTTGAGATATAGCGCTCACCTGTTTGTGTAGAGGCAGCTACTGGCCTACTCGTCACCTGCACCTACTCCTGGCGTGCGAAAGTGATATTTTGGCTGTTTTGATCTTAAAGAATGTTGCCTTTCTGATCAGTTTTCCCGTTTTTTCCCTCGTCTCTAGGAGCACATTGCAGTGTTTCGATCAATTGATTTGGCCCGATCAATTGATTTGTTGGGTTATCAGTTTGATCAATAATTTTGGTGCCCTTATGATCACACCTTTTTGGTGCCCTTATGATCACACCTTCTTAGCCAGTTTGGCGATGTGGGCTCCTGCAGGGGATTTGATCTGAAAAGGAAAAGAAGCAAGCACTGGTGTTTAGCAAGCATGGCGTCTTGATTGTATTAAGATTTGCTTTGGCTCTCTGAATAGCTTTGATCCATTGAATTTTCTGCGTACGATGGTTGGGTAGCTGTTGACCCATTTCTCAGTCAGTGCAATTTGAGCCCTCGCCCAACTCCCTTACGCCCATTTGCAGGCTCTGATCTTTAAGAAAGTATGAGTTCGCATTACATCAAAGAGGACCCAATGGAGGACTCTGATAGTATTTGGCAATGGTGCAGAGCTCGCAAGAAGGTTTTGCCAACGAGCAAAATTCAGTCAGATAGAGTTTTTTCAGTGGCTAAAATCTGCTCTCTTGCAGAAGGGTCGTGTTCAAACATTCCCGAGAGGAACCAGTGCATGGATGATTCTCCTGTTCGCAGATCTTCGACAACCTTTGAAGGAAATGCATTGCAATCCAGAGCTTATTGCTGGAACATATGCCCGCCAGTTCAGAATTCAATTCCAGAAGTTGGTCTATTCAAGAATGGGGATTCGATAGAATCCCCAATATCAGTAATCCAAGATCATATATCATCATCTGAGACTAATTCAGATACAATGTCAGATCATCCTCTGGGTCTTGAGGGTGAAAACCGAGTCCAAGATCTGCCGTTCCATCAGAAAAAGCGGGCATCCAAATCGAGAGCGGGGAGAAGGGGCCAAGAGGCGGCTCTTAAGAGTTTGTTAATAAAGGGCAGTTCAGGTCAGTATACCGCTTGCAACAGGGAAACCTCGGTAGAGACGTCTTCATCTTGTTCAATTTCTAGGGTGGTTGCGGAAGACATGCGACTGCATAATGGAGAAATCAGGAGATTGAGGGTTGTGTCTGGCTCGGAAACCAGTTCTAGTTACAGAGATTGGCCCTGCCACCCGCGTGCTAGAAAGAAACCCAAGAGGGATCAGAGCTTGGTTTCTGCGACTGGCAAGAGACCTTTCGAAATTGAGAGTCAGGAGGCCATATCTGAAATCCTATTTCCAGGACTTCATCTTTTAGCTGATACCGTTCGGTTGCTGGAGAATAGTGTGGCTGGCTTCCCTGAGAATAACACCGCAGAAGAGAAAGGGATTAGAAAGGCAATCTTCATTCCCACAGGGATACCATTCTTGCAGAAGAGAGTACCCAGAAGAGCCACAAGTGCTTTTAAACGCCGCCAGCCCTATGCTCTGCAGATGGTTGATGTTTTGGAGCAGAATCTGAGTGCTGCCAATTCAAAGCCTCTCTTGACAGCTGATAACATCTACAAGCTTGGCGACCCTGCGCACATAAAGCAAACTGAAAATCAAGTTCTGGGTAACGAGGCGGTTGAAGAACAAGCGGTGATCCCACAATCACGCTGTTCAAGGAGAAGTAGATCCCAGGCCTTACCATCCAAGTACTGTGACTCCGTTCTCCAGCCATGGAAGAGAGGTACTAGGAGATAGTTCAAATCTTCATGTTTTCCGATTGAGTACGCCCTTGGGCTGACATCATTGTGTGATTTTTTCAATTGGTTCATCTGAAAACCTTAGTTATATAAATTGGCTGGCTTGTATCGAAGAATAATTGGAGGCTGCCTGCTCAAATACTGAGGAAAACCTTAGTTATATAAATTGGCTGGCTTGTATCGAAGAATATTTGGAGGCTGCCTGCTCAAATACTCAGGAAAACGAGATAGCGGCCTCCAGGCTCCACCCACTCTCACTAAATGAGAGGGCCATTGATAGGCCCCTTTTGCTTTTTGGGCTCTCTCCTGTATTCGAGTGTACATTATGACACTCGCAATTACATTTCTTGCGAAATCTGAATTGAGCATATCCGTTCATTTGTTTAGATGCTTCTCGTTCAAGGTTGCCTTTCAGCTCTATTCCAGTTGTAAAACTTTGGAGCACACTAGCTCTTGTTAGTTGTTAACACTTTTACTTGTTATATATCAAAATTCTCTTACGGTTAATTACAGTCGATTGAAATTGAGCTTTTAACAGCCTATAACATGAATGTTGTACTTCTTGGTGCTATTTAATTTTCTGATCGAGTTGAAGATTGAAAGTCATTAAGCTGGTGCTTCATCAATTAAACTGAATCTGTGTTCTGATGGTCTAGCCATTGCTCAGAAGCAAAATGGATTGGCTTCCTTGATGGCAGTCTGTGCTGAACTAACTCTTGTTCACATTATCCAGGCACACAAAATTTCCTTTTGAAATTATTCTTAGCATCACATTGACTACAAATAATGTTGTTTTAGTCCTGTAGTCCCTCCAGTTTTTCTTTCCCTTTTGTAAATATATATGTTTCTGAGCTTGCTTTAGTCCTCTACCTAGGCATTCAGTTCAGGCTAGCTCTCTTTTTTCGTATTTTTGGAAGCCACTCTTTGTAAGTGAAACGTGCAGTTCTTGTTACTCGTAAAGAAAGCCATATTAGATGTAGTAATTATTCAAGCTAATTAATTTTTTTGGTCCTCTGTTGGTACTCTGCTCCCATGTCTATGAATCATTGTTGTAGTCATTGTTAATCATAAAGAAAGCAATGGTAGGTTTAGTAATTATAAAGCCCTGAGGGATAGTTTAATTGTGTGTTCTCGTTGCTAAGTATCTTGATGATTAGGAGGTTATGGAGTCAATTATTCTGCATGCCAGTATCTTGATGATTAGGAGGTTATGGAGTCAATTATTCTGGATGCCCTTGTGGTTACGTTCTGCTAGTTTGGCCAATAGGGTGTAATTCCTTTGGGTCGATCTATCCAGATTTTCTATGAAAAAAAAATTTAATAATTATTCAAGCGAATTCACTTTTCCTGTACTTCCAGTTCTGTGTATCATTGTTATCTTCAAGCAGTGTACCTCTGAGCATAACTAATACCATCCAAAGCTGGGGTTCTGAGGCACTCAATTTTTCAATTACAGAAATCAACCGCTTTTATAGTTTTGGGCAAGTTAGTACCTTCTGATCCATGGAGGATATTAGAAACAGGCATAGTACATTCCTAGAGATAATTGATCTTAGTCTATCATGGTAAGAAACTATCTGGCCGATGTGTCTCATTGAATATTTGTTCAGAAGTGAAACTAAGATGGTGAAATACAACTATGATGGATCCTTAATCATTGATCTATTACACACCGAAAGGGATAAGAAAAGTTCCATTGGTTAAGAAAAACCCAGATACAAATCTCTCATTGTTTAAAAGTTCCATGATTAAGCTGGAGTTATGATAGTTTGGTTTTTTTGGGTTTTGTCTTTACAGTTTTATATTGGAGCTTTATTTTTTCTCTCTTTTATTACATTAAGTTGTCACTGCAATTTGTTTTTACCATTTTAGTTTATTAACATCATTCACCCACCACTTTAGTTTATTAACATCACTCACCCACCATCACATGTGACGCATCTCATCCCAATTGGACTTGATTGTGCACCAAGAGAGACTGTAGAGTGCACCTTGCTTCTCTGGATGCAATGATCAGACATAATGTTGAAACTCCTCGTAAGGCATTGGGAATATACGAAGCAAAGGTCAGTTTTAGTATTATATAATGATCCTTTAGGTGGCCAAATTTCGTTCATCTGGCTGATATGGAGTCCGTGGTCATTAATTAAATTGGTTTTAGTTTTTTTTTTTGGCATATTGACAATCATGCGATGATAGATCTGAGATTTTTGTGATCCATAATGTAGATAAATGTCTTTCGGAATAATCACATCATCGAGATTTAATCAAATTTTGATGATGTGATTATTCCGAAAGACATTTATCTAGATCCTAGGATGCATTTTATTTCTTGTTCTATTAAAAATTAATGTTTTTCTTTTACTTTTGTTTGTAGGCATGTAGTTAGCTATGCGGTTAGCTGCAGAAGTAATATTAGAATGAAGATATACGAAGAGGCATAACCACTTTTCTTATCCTAGTTCTAACATCGGAGTTCAGGGACAAATAATAGTCATTTTCATGCTGCAAATTGTAATTTCAGAGGTAATGATGCAACAATTGATTAATTCCTGATGTTCTTATGGTGGACCGGTAGAGTAATTTTTAACAAAGTAGCATATCAACAGCATTTCCCGAGGGAACATGTTATGTCAAGGTGGGATTTGATACGAGAAACAGACAACTGGACAGATATATCTATTATTTGTTACGGCATATTCATTTTATCAGCAACTAGTAGCTTCTTTATCTCAGGCCCTTCAACTTTACAATAATAGAATCTGTAGCTCCTACTGCAGTGACTTGGGTTCAGTTGTCTTGAAGCTACTAATGGTCCATCTAATCAGTATTGACTTAGGCTTGATACCTTGCTCCTTGGAGATGACTCCATGTGACTGTAATCACTGCGTGGATTCCGTATTCAACATGCTGGGGATCAAAATGGAAGACCAAGTGATACGTGCGCTATTCAGTTGATTTTTATATGGCAATCACAGTCAATAATAGTGACTTTATTACCTTTAATCAATGGTGGACGGTGTTGAGTTTATCGATTCCTTGTTCTTATTTTCCGCAAGGTGCAACTGGAAAACGCCGAAGCCTCTGTCGCCATTGGAGGCTTTCAATGGTGGCAAATCCCCAAGTTCAGTGTTGATATGGTCAATTTCGCGCTGTCGTCAACAAGTGATGCCGGCGCCTATGAGTGGGTTGTATTGAGTTGCATCAGGAGTATCAGCATAGAGGGGTTGGCAATTGTTAAGTGACTTCAATTGGAAAACTAATCTGTTGTCTCCATCAGGTCAGTTAGGTAGTTGCTCTATAGTTACCATCAGATGGTTAGTCAACTATAACCGCTCATTGACAACCCAATGTATAGATTGACCTTGAATGGTAGTGTGCTGTTAAATTTTTCAGTGCCCCTGCATGCTGAATTCATTGTTCAGTGTTGTAATCGATGCTGTAATCGAGTGCTATTCTCTTGGGTTTTTGTAATTACCCTATTGTTGGGTTCTGGATCTATTGATGATTGTAAGTTGATTATTTTAGGGATGACTATTGCTTCTCCTATTTGTAATCCTCTGTGCTAATTAAATATATTCGAACCGTGGACAATTGCACCCAAAAATCTCTCTCACTGTTACTGTCAAGTGCATCCTTATTAGTATAGGCTAGATATTTATGCACAGAATTCTCTTACTGTGATCAAATCTCAAGTGTATGCTTAACAGTATAGGCTAACATTCTCTATCTTACTGTGATGTAATGTCAAAGTGCATGCTTAACAGTATACGCTAAATGATGCCCTTTTCCACATGTAATCTTGCAAGAAAAGAAAGAGGTATCTATGTTGAAGTGATCAATATGGTTTGAAGATTGCTTCTCAAAGTATCGAGTTTGAAAACTTAAGCTCAATGGTTCTGTTGCACATTTATACTGATAACTTTCATATTAGTTTAATTCATGTGGATCTTGGATTTGCTTGCAAAGCTATCATGGAAATTTTGGGTTAATTCGGTAGCATTTTGATTTGCTGGAGTAGCTATCCATGATTGATTTGGTTTGAAGATTGGTTTAGGTAATATGTCTTCCGTATATAATTGCTATTTTTAAGTGATACTCAGTAAAACTGCATAATTTAGGATCATTTTATTAATCTGGGTATATTTGATAAGTTCAAATTATTTTGTGTATTAATTAGGTGTATTTGAGGGGACTGGGAGGAATTATTATTTATTTATTCAAATTCAATTTTTAAGCTTAATATAAATATAAAAATTTTGAGTATTATCGTTAAATCTAAACAATTTTTTTTAAATCTGTTAGATTTGCTATTTTAAGTAGTGGAATATGAAAAGCACTTTTTTTAGACTCTGATTCTTACTTATTTTCACTTTCAATTCCCTACCATCTGCCACACTTCCAATCTTCTTGATTTATTGAGCCAACCTACCGATAACGATCTTGAAGCACTTATCTCATTTCTTTGACCATAAAAACAAAATTTTGAAGAATCAAACTTAAATTCTTTCTCCTTTCTTGAAATCTTAAAATCTAATAAACCAAATTAATCTTAACTAACAATAACTATCATCATCATATATTTAGAAAATGAGTTGACGATCACTCTATTTAAAGATCATTCAACTTTGTAATCTAACACAGCAATAGCATGGTCCATATCATGGGGTCCTAGCTCTGATATTACAAATTTCACTTGACATCAGGTGAAACCATTTTTTTAATAAATTTATTCGTCTTTTTTAATAAATATATTCGTCTTCAATTACTGATGCCTCTCTCTCAAATAAGCAGCCAGTGAGCTTGTTTGTAAGCTAAGGCCATCATTGTTGAGAAACAGCGCAGACATGATTAATGTTTCTAAGTAATTATAGCTTAGAAAATAAGCACAATTTTTTTATAAAAAAAAATTAGAGTTATTATTTTGTTAGTTCATTAGTATATTTTTTAAGTGAAATATTAAAAATTTGTTTTATGTTCTAGAGTGGAATATTATAGTTATTATTTTGTTAGTTCATTAAAGATTTGTTTATGTTTTAAAGTGGAATATTAAGTTATTATTTTGTACGGTTATTTTAAAAGTTAATTGTTTTTAAAATATTTAAATGTTATAGTTTTTTAATTTAATTCATAATTTAATGTGAGTTAATATTAATTATAAATATACTTTGTATAATATAATATAATTAAATTATTTTTAATAGTATTTTAAATAATAAACTATAATTGAATTGTTTTTTAATATTTTAATTTTATTGTAAAGAATTATTTAATAAAATATTTATAGCAATTTATAGATTAAAAAAAAACATTATGAAAATAATTTATTGAATGGTTCAATAAGTTAATTTTATCTCTCAAGCTAAATCTATAAGATTATAGTCTAACTTTAAGATGGAGCAGCAACAACAAAAATACTTACAATGAAGATGATCCAACTTCAATTGTAAAAAGAATGCAATGCATTTTAAGGCAGTTTGTAAAGATAAAAGTGGAGCTTTATGAAAAAAATAAAGTTACCATTTAACCACATCAAAAAACACATGAGATCTTATTCTTATGATATATAAATATTGATAGAATATTGCATCTTAAACATTTATATCTTATACATTGTTCATTAGATACATGAGAGATTGACTTGTTGAAGGATACAAGGCTATCATGATTCACAACCACATGGTTATGTGGCGGAAAAGCACAACCAATGCAAAGATGAAAGAACATGGAAATTAACGTGTTCATTCAAATTAAATGTGTAAACCCATTCACACAATTGCAAAAAAATGGTCATAACACAAACAAGGGAAAAAGAGATTGCTTGAATTCCAAAGCTTGGTTGGACTTAGGTGTGAACAATTGTTAGATATGTTGGTAGACTAGTTGGAATTGTGACATTGGGTCTAGATTAAAAAAAATATTCACACAATAAAACTAATCAAAATTACCTCTTATTATATTAGTTAAAAAAAGTGGAACCATAATACAATAGAGTGAAAACATGAATAGTTGTTCTAAAGGAATACAAAATATTTTGATGCTTTGGAATGCACCTTCCTATTCACTATTACATAATCTACCATTTAAGGAACAAGAAGAGATAAAGTAGTAAGAAGACAAGTTTGTCACAATGTTAGAATTATCCTAGTAACTCCATTGTTGAATTGGATTGCGCAAGTGCAATGGATTGTGGTGGAATACCACCGTTGCTTAGAATTTGTGAAAGCTTTGATATTCCTACGAAGGATATGGCGTTAACCTTTTGAATATGAAAAACATAGCGAAATCAAATTTCTCATCATGGTTATACCATATTTTAAGTACACATATTTTCGCTAACATGGTAGGTAATGAGTTCAAATCTATCATTGACTTATTGGACTACAACATTGTTGATAGTGAATTCCCAAGTTGAGATACATAGGATAAAATCACAATCAAAATATAAAGTGTAGTAAGAAAGATGAAGTGAGGGTAGTTTTCAACATGTTGAAAGTTGGATTCTTTTGGTCATCCCAAACAAATTAGAAAGATGAAGTGAGGGTAGTTTTCAACATGTTGAAAGTGGGATTCTTTTGGGCATCCCAAACAAATTTCTCATTTTTAAGAAAAAGGTGCAACAAACCATAAGCTCAAGTATCATAGTCAAAAGCAAGAAGCTAATTTTCTCTTATAAACTTTGAAGTTCACCTAGGGTTTGTAGGGGTGATAGCAACACTTCACTCTTGACCATGTTAAAAAATTGGTATTCATATTTTTTGTCAAACAAAAATGTGGTGGTGTTCAATAATTTTATTGTCCTTCAATTAATTTTCCATTAATTTTAATTTTGAATAAATAATTGTTTTCGAAGACTTAACAGAATTAAGAATTCAAAAACATATTTTTAATATAACTATAATTTTTTTTTAAATACAAAATATAATTACAGAAATACTATGATGAAAAAGTAAATATAAATTCTATATTGCATATAAGTAAATAAAATAGCTAAATGTCTATAAACTTTTGAGATACTTTCCACTCTTATTGTCATATGTTTCTTATAGGTTGAGATACTTTCCACTCTTATTCTCATATGTTTCTTATCGGTTGGCATTCCTCATAGTTACACTTTGGATTTTCTCTTTGGTTCTACATATGAACATTCCTTGAGTTACAAATTTCTTTATCAATAGGATTTTCCATTGATTTCGTATCTTATTAATAATCATGTGTAACTTAATTAAACTAGAGTCTTTTCATGAGGCCATAAATATTAGGCGAACTGGTTGGTAGTTATTAATAAATTGTAATCACAAGGCATTATGAATGAAATATAAAAAAATTAATTAATTGTAAAAATTAAGTCATTTATTAAAAAAAAAATCATCTAAAATTACTTATAAATAGGCATTTTTTTTTTAATTTTGTGTTGCATAATAGCTTCACCTGTACATCAAAAACAATATATATATATATATATATATATATATATATATATATATATATATATATATATATATATATAAACACAAAAACAAAACAAAAAAACATTTATTAAAAAAAATTAGAAATAGTTTTTTCTTGTTTAAACTTTGTGTTGGATAATATCTTCATTTGTAAATCAAACACATTTTGCTTATATTTAATCATTTTTCAATAAATTGATTTATTACTCCTCCCTCTCTGTCTACTCCTTATTTTAGGGCTTGCTCCTCATAAACTTACTCTTATTTAATTAATGTTAAATAAGAGTTCACCTTATCAAAAGAAAACATATTTAATAAGGTAGATTCTTATTTATCAAAATATACGGTAAAGCCTTATTTAATATATATTGAGTGAAAACTTTAAAATAAGTAAAATGTATACATATAAGAATTGGTTCATAGCATACACCTATAATGAGAAAATAAGAGAGAAAACTTTAAAATAAGGATAATGTATACATATAAGAGTTGGTTCATAGCATACACCTATAATGAGAAAATAAGAGGCCAGTAGTTTTCTGACCTATAAAATTTAAGAGTTTGTAATTTTACTACACCCATAAAATTTAAGAGTTTGTAATTTTACTACACGTCAATGTTGACAATGTCCTCTCCATAACTAAGTGGACCAGCATCAATCCCAACTTCGAAATAATGAAACCTAAAAGGTGTTCAAAAATTACACAAAATATGCTTAAGTAGATTGATTCAATTTTGTTTTGAGACATCCTTCAAATATGGCTCTTAAATTTTCCAACTGTTGGACTCATTTTTTAATTGAGCTATGAGGTCATCTAAATAAGAAGAATGCTAGTCAACAATATCATGGAGAGAATATGGCATGTTTTGTTGAAAGGTTACAAGCATTTTTAACACCAAATGACATGGCTTTATAAGCAAAAGTTCCCCAAAGTGAGTGAAAGGAAAACTTATGTCAGTTTTGTTTCCAATTTTCTATGGTTGTAACTGAAAAAATGTCCATAAAGGATAGGAATTTACAACCTACAATGAGCATTGATAATATAATTAATGAAAAAATCATTAATAATATAATTAATGAGAAAAGATAAAGTTATCCTTAGGGAAGGCCTTGCTCAGATCGTGAAAATTTTTTAGACCCAAATGGTTTCTTATTTTTTGGTGATATGGATAGGTTTTGAGAGCTAGTAAATGAATTCAATAGGATAAAAGAAATCCACTTTGAGTAATTTGTAAATTTCATTCTTGCATCGTGGTGGGGTATAAAGGACATCATTTTTGCTTCAATTGGTTTTGAACCACACCATGATTCTATATGGTTCTCCCTGATATTTCGATCTAAGCCAAGGATTTCATCATAAGACCAAGTGAAAAAGCTTCTGATCAGGAAATCATGCATTTTTCTCAAAATTGAAAGTGTTTGAAACTGTACCGAACCTAAGCGACCGGGTAGATCTCATCGCTACGATTATGGCGCCGTGAACGGTTCGAAAAACCAATGTCGTATGAGGGAGATATCGCGTTTTGTTCGTTTTCCAAAACAGGCAAAAAATGAGCAGAACAGGTACAGTGCTGATGTGGCAGGTCCAGTCAGAAATGTGAGAATTCTCCTCCAGAAGAATCCAATGACATCGCGCCAAGTGGCACCACCAGAGTTGTCGAGGATGACTAGGAAGTGAATTTTTTTTTTAATTCCTAAGTCTAAGTTGATTTTATTAATATTGGCATTTCATTTTATGATGGCCAATGGGGAAGGGCCATGTGGCATGCCATGTACCCCCCATGGAAGGCACGTTGGATTAAGGTCGAATGGTGGAATTAATTGGATAGTCGAATTATTGATGGACTAAGGTTTATGGTGGGATTAAATTGGACATCTAAATGGAGACAAGCTCCAAGTCTAGCATAGAAAGACGCATGGGAGTTTCAAACAAAATTATTATGGTGGAGTGGGGGTCAAACCCATGACCTACCGCCCACCAAAAAACCTTCTTACCATCTCTTCTACGCGTTGGATCTTAACCAACCATGGTCTTCGCACTATCTTATGCTTTATCTGCACGACGATTTGGGGTTGGAGGGGGCCAGCCCCCTCCCCATACATCCTTCGCCCATGAATCAATGGCTATCACCAGCGCGCAAACTGTTGACTCCAATTGCCAGCGTTTATGGTTACACCTTATCACATACCACGGTTTCTCTGTCAGTTATGTTAAACGTTATTCATAACTCCATTTCAGAACTAATATACCGTGGGTTACAACGTGGGTTCCGCCTACAGTTGCGAGTGGACCGTAAGGGTTGGGTTGGCATGTGGCCACACACTCATAACATTTAATTTGACGGTTATTTGTTTGGCGGATTTAATAGCGCACCACCAAAAAAGTCGTATATCTACTATTTTAACTCCAGTTAACTACAATCCTCCACTTTGGGTGGAGTTTTTCTAGCTGAGATTGGGAAAATGGATAGGGAGGTCAATTTTCGACCAATTTGGGTGAAACAAGAGTCTATCTAGACTAATTTGAGCATTCTGAGGCCACTAGTGCAAAGAAAACAACCATTAGAGGCTTTTAAACACATGTTTTTGCAATTTTGAGCATAATGACAAAGAGGGACATACCATTGGGAGCTGGACCAGCAGATGTAGCCCAGGAGGGGTGAACTGCTTCATCATGCCTGCTGTGTAAAACTTATGTGTGATGTTATTTCTCTGTTATACATTTTTTTCTAGTGTTATTTAGGGTTATTTTCATGCTTAAAACTCACAAATTCATCTATGTTTCATGGTTAATTACTCATTCCTTAAGCAAACAAATGGAGACAAATTGTACATGTTTTTATTACTGAAAGGACACTTAGCACAGCAAACTAATACAGTCCTTTCAGATCAGGTTGGTATCAGAAATAGAGTTTAATCTCCCAAGGAGTCTTGTTGTTTACAGGGTTGCAAAGATTTTACAATTTCTTGTTTTGCAAGTCTGACACATGCTGCTTACTAGGCTCAGCTTGAGAGAGGAAGAAAATTGGTGGAAAACTGAGGTTCTCAGTGAGCCAAGCAAGGAGGGAGCAAGGTCACCACATTCTCCACACTAGTTCTGTCAAAAGAAGCAACGTGACAAGGGGATGCCTCCAGGAGAAGAAGAAAACCATGAAGAGGTGGATCCCAAAGAGGGAGAAAGAATGTTCAAGAAAGCATTCCTTGACATGAATGGAATGGTGAGAGTCCTTTATCAAGAAAGGAATGACATACTAGAAGGATAAGGATCCAAACTTCACAAGGAAGGTCAAGGAACATCAAGAGGTCACAATGATGAAGACAAATCAAAGAAGGGCAATGGAGGAAATGGAGGCAGTGGAATGTCACCATCCTCACCCTCATCATCATCATCCTTTACGTCATCTTCAGTACACCAGTCACACAAGTCAAAGAACACTGGTAAAAGTCCTTTTCTAAAACTTGATGTTAAGTTTATTTTGGTGTATTTAATGGTGAAGTGGTAAGAAAAGCTTGATAATTTAAGTTTTAAATGAACAGAGTCTATTTGAGGAATTGAGAATCTTCTGGTGATGATATAAATCAACCTTTCACTTCATTGAGAATGGAAGGTGTAGCACTTGTTTGGTGGGAAGCCAAGAAAAAGGAGGAGATCAAGAAGCATGGTAAGATTATTCTATCATGGACTGATTTCTTTTTTGCAATAAAAAAATAGTTTTATCCATTAGCTCACATGTAGAAAGCCATAATGGACTGGAAAAATTTTAAGCAATTGAAAGGGCCTGTCAATGCAAGTCTTTTAAAATTTTAGGAGAACCATATATTAGGGCTAGATTTGTAGAGCCAAGATACTTTGTTCAAATACATAGCTACCTAAGACATACTATTCTCATGTTTAACCCTACAAGTCTAGATGAAGTTTGTGTTCAGGCCACACATCTAGAAGCTAGAGGGAAAAACATTATTGATGAGGGTATGAAGAAACCTTTTAAGGGGGAAAACAAAGAGAAGACCTAAAAAGGTAAGGGCAAAAAGAATGCATCTATCAAGAAAGAGGGATAAAAAGTGGTCTGTAAACATTGTTCAAGAGAAGGCCATGAAGAGAAAAATTGTTGGAAATTACATCCTGAAAAGAGACCCAAGTATAACAACAACAAAGGGAAGCAGAAAACTACAACTACAACTCAACATGACTTAGGAGAGGATTCAGGTGATGAATCTAAAATTACAACCATGGGATTGAAGAACATGAAGGGGAAAGACATTGGAACAAAACATGGTACTATTACATCAAACTGCCACATACAAGCTCCAAATGAAGAAGAGAGAATTGAACTGTTTCATGTGAGGGTCATATCCAAACATACCAAGATTGACACACTATTTGACAGTGGGTCACAAGCAAACTTAATCTCTGAATACTTGGTCAAGAAACTTAATCTTGAGACCATTCCACTTCCAAAACCATATCCACTTGGGTGGATTTGTAAGGATGCAAACTTACACGTTTCAAAGAAGTGCATATTGTGCTTTGCAATAACTACACATTTTGTTGACACAGTTGAATTAGATGTGGTTCTGCTTGATATTACAGGTATTGTGTTGGGCAGTCCTTACTTGTATGACAGGAAAGCGATCTTCCGTCGCCATGAGAACAAATACCATTTATTCAAAGATGGAAAGGAGTGCATTGTTAGAGCACATCGCAAGAAGACAAACATTGCAATGATAAATATTGGGCAGGTAAAGAGGCTGGTGAATTCAAGTAAGAATTTTGTTCTTCTAATGATTAAGCCTAAATTTGATGCTAATCATGAATCATTTGAGGATTGTGATCCTAAGTTGAAATCAGATTTATATGATGTAGTTGATGCGCATCATGAGATGTTTCAGGAGCCAACAGGATTGCCTCCAAAAAGGGAGATTCAATATGAGATTCAGTTGCAACAATATTGTCCTCTTCCAAACATTGGCATGTATCGCATGTCGATAATGGAGAATATTGAAATAAAGAGGCAAATCAAGTACATGTTGGACAAGGGACTCATAAGGCCAAGCACTTTGTCATGTGGTTCACCCATAGTCTTGATTCCGAAGAAAGATGGGACTTGGCGCATGTGTATAGATTTCAGAGCTTTGAATAAGATAACGGTAAAGAATTGATACCCACTCCCAAGGATAGATGATTTTCTTGATCAGCTGAAAGAAGCAAAGTTTTTCACTAAGTTAGATTTACGAAGTGGATATCATCAAGTAAGAATTGCAGAAAGTGATATATGGAAAATTGCATTCAAAACCAAACAAGGACTCTTTGAGTGGTTGGTTATGTTGTTTGGTTTGTGTAATGCACTTGCGACTTTCATGCGTGTTATGGATAATGTTTTGCATCCATTTCTTGATGAATTCGTTGTTGTGTATTTAGATTATATACTCATTTTCAGCAAAACAAGAGAAGAACATGTCTTGCATGTGAAAAGGGTGCTTGATGTTTTGAAGAAAGAGAAATTATTTCTTAAGATGTCAAAGTGTGAATTCGGAAAGATGTCTCTGGTTTATTTGGGACACATTGTAGGAGGAGGCGAGTTGAGAATTGATCCTTCTAAAGTGGAAGCCATTGTGAATTGGCCCACTCCCAAAACAGTAACCAAGGTAAGAAGTTTCTTAGGCGCAGCTCAGTATTGGAGAAATTTTATTACTAACTTTTCTGCCATAGCAGCTCCTATGCATGCAGTGAAAATGTGAAGAAAGGCTTCCAATGGGGAGGCAAACAACAGCAAGATTTTGAAGCTTTAAAATACAATATCAGTTCAGCTCCAAACCTTCCATTACCAAATTTGAGACATCCATTCGAGACACAAAATGATGCTAGTGATTATGCCATGGGTGCAGTACTTTTGCAGCATGGTAAGCCTATCGCTCTTCATTCTGAAACATTCAATGGTGCTGTAAATAATTATCCTACATATGACAAAGAGATGTATGCATTGGTACAAAGCATCAAGAAGTGGAAACACTACTTGATGGGTAAAGAGATGATTATACATACAGATCACCAACCATTACAGTACTTGCGGTCGCAAACAAAATTGCAGCAATCACAACATTTCAGGTGGATGAGATTTCTTCAACAGTTTCACTTGATTATAAGGTACAAGAAAGGTATTTTCAATAAAGTTAATGATATGCTTTCAAGGCCAATTATAAGTGCTTCTACTTTACTTAAAAACGATTCTATTGTACATGAGAGTTACAAAGAACAATATGCACATAATGTTGATTTTCAAGATGTGTATGCTAGTTTGAGTGAAGGGAATCAAGTTGAGGAAAATGATTATCACATGCATAACAATTTGTTGTTTCATTTGGGTAAGTTGTGTATACCACAAGGAGGGAGGCTTAGTGTCATGAGAGAGGCTCATTCATCTCTTATTGCTGGACACTTTGGGGTAAGCAAAACAGTGGCGTATCTATAGAGGTATTGCTATTGGCCTCGCATGATAGATAGTGTGTCATGTTTTATAAGAGGTTGTTCTATGTGTGCAACAAGAAAGCTTAGCAATAGGAAGCTTGGGTTGTACATGCCACTACCGGTACCATCAAGGCCATGGGAGAGTGTCTCCATGGACTTTGTTGGAGGTCTACCTATGTCAATAAAACAACATGATTATCTTTATGTAGTTGTGGATAGATTCAATAAAATGTGTATACTTATGCCATGTAAGAAAATCATTACTGCTGAACAAACTGTTGAACTTTATTTTCAACATGTATGGGTTCAGTATGGATTGCCAAATTCTATTGTTAGTGACAGGGATTCCTGGTTCGTTGGGAATTTTTGGTTCAATCTTTGGAAGATGATGGACACAAAGTTGAAAAAGAGTATTGTTTTTCATCCGCAAACTGATGGAAAAACCGAGCTGGTGAACAGAACCGTTGTGCATCTATTGAGAGGATATTGCAGCAAACATCCCAACTTATGGGATGAACAACTACACTACATTCAGCACGCTTACAACCGGGCAAAGCACTCTTCTACAAATACTTCACCTTTTGAAGCCTGCTTTGGGTATTTGCCGAAATCGCCATTAGACTTCATCTTTGAGAAGGATGTTGCAATTGATGGGCATAGTGATATTGACAAGGCTCAAAATTTCATTGAGAAAATTCATATTATTCATCAACAAGTTCAAGAACAGCTTGAGAAGAGTCAAAGTAAATACAAGGAGAGGCATGACAAACATAGATTTGATCACAAGTTTCAAGAAGGAGATGAGGTATGGTTACACATAAGCAAAGAAAGGATGCAAGGAGAAGGTAAAAAGCTCAAGCCCATTCACTATGGTCCATTTAAGTTCATCAAGCAAGTTGGTAATAATGCATTTCAACTTGACTTGCCTTCATATATGCAAATGTATTCAGTTGTCAATGTTGAAAATTTACGTTTGTATGAGCCTCCTTTGATTGATGATCAAGGGAGTGATGTTTAGAAGCCATCTATAGAAGATTTCTCGCCATAATTTCTGGATGAGCTCTAGTAGGATACCATCCTTGACAGGAGGACACGCACTTCTAAGAGGGGAAGTGCCGATTACCTTCGAGTTGGGCTCAAGGGCAGTAAACCAAGCAAGGCAAGGTAGATGGAAGTTGAAAAGGTGAGAGAGTTGTACCCTCATCTTCTGAACAGGTAATTAAAGTATTTTTGGGTCCAAAATATTCCCAAAGGTGAGGTGTGATCAGCAGATCATGTATTTTTCTCAAAATTGAAAGTGCTCGAAACTGTACCGAACCTGAGTGACCGGGTAGATCTCGTCGTTGCGATTTCGGCGCCGCGAACGATTCAAAAACCCGATGTCGTGTGAGGGAGATATCACGTTCTGTTCATTTTCTAAAATAGGCAAAAAATTAGCAAAAAAGGTATAGTGCTGATGTGGCAAGTCCAGTCAACAATGTAGGAATTATCCTCCAGAAGTAGCCAATGACATCACGCCAAGTGGCACCACCATATTTTCCGAAGGTGACTAGGAAGTGAAATTTTTTTTAAATTCCTACGTCTAAGTTGATTTTATTAATATTGGCAATTCATTTTTTGATGGCCAATGGGGAAGGTCCACGTGGCATGCCACATACCCCCCATGGCGGGTAGTTTGGATTAAGGTCGAATGGTGGAATTAATGGATAGTCGAATTATTGATGGACTAAGGTTTATGGTGGGATTAAATTGGACATCTAAATGGGGACAAACTCCAAGTCTGGTAGAGAAATACGCATGGGAGTTTCAAACAGAATTATTATGGCGAAGTCGGCATTGAACCCACGACCTACCGCCTACCAACAAACCTTCTTACCAGCTCTTCTATGCATTGGATCTTAACCAACCATGGTCTTCGCACTATCTTATGTTTTATCTGCATGACGATTTGGGGTTGGAGGGGGCCAGCCCCCTCCCCATACATCCTTAGACCATGAACCAAGGGCTATCACTGGCGCGCAAACTGTTGACTCCAATCGCTAGCTTTTATGGTTACACCTTATCACATACCACAGTTTCTCTTTCGGTTATGTTAAACTTTATTCATAACTCCGGTTCAGAACTAATATATTGTGGGTTACAACGTGGGTTCCGCTTGCGGTTGCGGGTGGACCGTAAGGGTTGGGTTGGCATGTGGCCACCCACCCATAACATTTAATTAGACAGTTATTTTTTTGGCGAAGTTAATAGCGTGCCACCAAAAAAGGTGGATATCTACTATTTTAACTGCAGTTAACTGCAGTCCTCCAGTTTTAGTGGAGTTTTTCTAGCTGAGATTGGGAAAATGGCTAGGGAGGTCAATTTTCGACCAATTTGGGTGAAACAAGAGTCTATATAGACTAATTTGAGCATTCTTGAGCCACTAGTGCAGAGAAAATAGCGATTAGAGGCTTGTACACAGATGTATTTTCAATTTTGAGCATAATGACAAAGAGGGACATGTTATTGGGAGTTGGACTAGCAGATGTAGCCCAGGAGGGTTGAACTGCTTCATCATGCATGTTGTGTAAAACTTATGTGTGATGTTATTTCTCTGTTATACACTATTGTTCAGTATTTTTTAGGCTTATTTTCATGCTTAAAACTCACAAATTCATCTATGTTTCATGGTTAAATTACTCATTCCTTAAGCAAACAAATGGAGACAAATTGTACATGTTTTTATTACTGAAAGGACACTTAGCACAGCAAACTAATACAGTCCTTTCAGATCAGTTTCGAAACTAAAATAAAAATAAATGCACCTTGAGTAATTTGTGAATTTCAACCTTGCACTATGGTGGGGTGTAAAGGACGCCATTTTTGCTTCATTGGTTTTGAACCACATCATAAGTCTATGTGGTGCTCCATGATATTTTGGTCTAAGCCAAGCATTTCATCATAAGAGCAAGTGAAAATGTTCCAAAACTGAAATAAAGCTTTGTAGGCTTCTTTCCTCAACCATGTCATCGACCCCAATATGGATTTCTTCATTGATTCCAATATTAACGGAATATAAATAGCCCTCATTTAAATAATGTCCATGTTAACTTTTTGAATGCATTGGGCATAAAAATATGGGGTTTGAAGCTATCAACATTACCTTAGGGAAGGAAATATTTGAATTCCACAATGCATATCTTCAAGTGGAGATTGTCCCTATGTAAGATGATGATTTATGATGGATTTCGTCCCAAGGATGATCAAAATCATGCATACCCTCAATGTTTTCCTCATCATGAGTGAAGATGCAATCGAGGGAGGTGAATTTGTAAATAGGGTTGAATATGAAGGTGCGACATTTGAATGAGAAGATTTATTAGAGTTTAACATGAATATATGGCTTTGATACTGGTTGGAAAAGTTGAGAGAAAATAATATAGATGAGGGACAAATCTGTGTAATTGACTTATGAGAGAGCACCATGGTGCACCTTGAACAAATATGAGTCACTGAAAATAACAAGGGAAACATTAGTGATATTTGAGATTGAGTAGGTATCGCCCCATAAAGGGAAAAACATTTTGAGGTTTCAGATTATGTTGGATTCACAATAGGTAATGTGGTTAATGGTGACTACTTTTCCATCATGGGGCAATTACATAATGTGGTAAATCAATGAGGCAACCATATGCATGGCATAGATGTGATTACAATCCAAAAATGTGTTATAATATATAAGTGTGCCCACAATTTTGACATCTAGCAACACTATTTTTTCCTCTCAACTCAATGGGGAGGTTTGGTAGTGTTGAAGAATGTAACTAGGTTCAGTCTTCATTATTGTACTTGAGTCAAATGAAATAAATATATCAAAAGAAAATCAAAAAGAAATTTTATTATTATTAAATTGACTTGTTAAATCATGGGTTTCATGCTTGGGTCAATTATAGGTCAAGCCTCCATTCTATGTTTTAGGTTGTTGTCAAAGTTATTTATTTTTTGGTCAAAGACTCCTCCATCAAGTCATCCTCTTTAGCAAATTCATCAACTCGGCCTCTTCAGCAAAGTCTACAAGTTGGCTTCCCTAAATATATTCATGTCGGCCTAGTACAGTGACACACCTCTTCAAGATTTAATTTGAGCTCATTTATGATTGACGAACCACTGTATATACCAGTCTAAGCTCCTCACATTGAATCACCTCATAAACTTGGGGTAATTGCAGAGATAGGTTCGGATAACAATTGCAAAGACAAGTATTTCATTGAAGGAGCTCGAATAGGTGATATTAACTTCGGTGATATTACAGTAAGCCAACTTCAGCACTATCACAAGCTTAGTGTTAATACAGTGACCAAAAGTAACCACAATTTTGATACTACAATTCGATGCTATCACATATATGGTTCGATGCTATTACATGGAGATATTTTCAGTGCAACCACATTGGTAAAGGTTTGGTATCATACAGCAAGGAGATATCTCAGTTCGGTGTTACCACAGGTTTGATGTTACCTCAGTATGAATATTTTGGTGCCATCACAGTAAAGGTTTCGGTGTCACCACAGAGATAAGATCTCGGTGTCATGGCAGTGACGAGGTTTCGATGGAATCACAGTGAGGAAATCTCAGTTTCATGACAGAGATAAGGATGATTTCGCTATGCTAACACAGTGAAAGGAAGAAAAACAAGGATTACTTGATGGAGGGAGTCTCTTGTCTAGGGCCTTGGTCGTCTCATCTTGAATCTACTGAAGGGAGACTTTTGACTGGGTTTTCCCCAAAGAGTTGGGTTTTTCCCTGGCAGCGTGCCTACATATTGTGTCCTCTTTTATTTGTTTCTTGACATTAGTCTTGATGATAAGAAAAGATAAAACAAAAGAACTAATAATAATAACGAAAACTTCACAAGATAATGTCATAATAAGAGAATTAATTTAACTTCCACCTCCTTGGATTTCTCAACATGGTATTAGAGTTATGGTCATGATCAAAGGCAGTTTGAAGATCAGTTGGGTGCATTTGTTGAGCATATGTGTATTAAATATCAAATCAAAATGAATTCAAAAGAATCCTGAAAAGCATAGTGAGACAGTTCGGTCACTTTAGAAAATGAGTAACCATTCTCAGTACAATTTCAGTGATACAAGTTCAGTGTAACTTTAGGAGATAAGTTTGTATAACATTTTCAGAGAAAAGGTCTCGGTGATGAAGAAGGTTTCAAGACTATCGCAGGAAGAAGAAGAAGGGTCTCGATACTTCCACAGTATTATGATCTTGTGACCTTGCCTTGGTGTTATTTCAGTAATGCTAAAACAGTGCATGAAACTTGTTTCTATCACATTGGTGATAACACAGTGGATAAAGTCTCAGTGCTATGAATACATTTCATTATTGTTACAGTGGAGGAGTTCGTATTGGTTGATGATCTCTTCAATCTCATTCATATAGATTACATAATTCGGGCTCAAGAACGTGTTGAAGCACTAAGTGTTGAAGATAAGGTCAAGACATGTCTATGAGTTCAATAGAGAATTAAATTCGATCCACATCTTGTCAAAGGAAAGGAACTTGATTCTGTCACCCGTGGAGATCTATGTCTACAAGAAATATGATAAGGGATACTACAGGACCAAGGAAAAGGCCATCTCCACATAATTGAAGAATTCAAAGTTTGTTCTAATTCAAGTTTTAAGGAAGTTCAGGTATTGTTAATATGCACATGCAAGTCTAATAAGTTATCAAAGGTATGTATTCACAAGGTACGTATATACATAATCTTTTAACTTTTGGATGATCCTTGTTTATGACTAGTCTAGGATAAAGATTGTAACATGCATTCTTATCCTTTAGGGATTACAAGTAATCTAGGATTTCAAGTAGAAGTCCTTGATTGAAAGAAGGAATAAATTTTATAGGATACCATCCTCCATGGTTATGCAGGGGATCTAACTTGAGAAATGAAATCATGTTCATGGTATCACGTGTTTTTCTTGAAAGTATGTATTGCAAGTATAGAAGACCACGGCTTACACTTCAAGGAATTCCTACAAGGTTTGTCAATAAACATCTCCAGGTATGTCTTAGACCATACATTTTGTAAAATTATCTTCATCTTATTTTGAAATTTATGTTACTAACATCGTTATGTCTAGCTCTCTTGAATCATGAAGATTCTTGTTCTGGGTGATTCGTCATCTGATAAATATACTCTCCTTGTATCTTTTATTGGTTGTATAAAATAACCCTAGAAAGGTTCTCTAGAAGACCCTAACCTAAGGGTATGCTAATAATTTGAGAAACCCTAAACCTACTTAGGGTTATTGATGAAGAAATTTCTATTATGTTGATGATGTCATGTTTGGGGTTTTGGTAAGATCATGAAAACCCTAACTTGTTAGGGTTGAAATGATGTTGTCTAAAATCCAAAACCTTTGAATTTTTGGTATAATAGGGATTTTTTTTTTTATGAACCAAAACCCTAGGTTTTGGTTGGGTCTACAAACAAAGCCCTTATTACAAAGTCCTAGGAATGAAACCCTAGGCCCTGTGTTCATTTCGTTGATGCCCTAGCTTGGTCTAGGTATATGTCTAATGTATTAATAGTGTCTGACATATGGTGTGCCTATGCTTGATAATGATTTCCTAGTTATGTGTGTTGACATAATTACTAATGGTAATAAGTCCTAGGGTTTGATGAAATCAGAATATGGAATAGCTAATTAGATCAAATGAAAAAGAAACTGCGTGGTTGGGGTATTCTCTGGCTCAACCTTGCTGGAAAGGTTATCCTTATAAAGGTTGTTCTATCTACTCTCCCAGTATATCAATTGCAATTATTCAAGCCCCGGTCAGTCTCCACAAGAAAATCGAACCCGTCATCAGAGGCTTCTTATGGAAGGGAGGTAAGAATGAAAAAAAAAAAATCAGTCCCGTAAGATGGAACCAAGTCAACCCTTCTTATGAAAAAGGAGGAATATCCATTTGAATTCCAAGATTTATAAATTTGACCCTTGGTGCAAAAATAATTTGGAGACTAATCACAGCAGACTCAAGATGGTGGAAACAAATTATAGAAGCCAAATATCTAAATTTCCCTCTATTCTCTATCCTCAGTGAAAGAATCCTAATCAGGCCCTGTTCTCAAATTTGGAAATTAGTTAAAAAAATTCTCCCAATTGTCTTTGAAAACACCTCTAGAATTCCAAGAGGAGGGCAGGATATTCACATTTGGTGGGATAGTATAATGGGCCTGCCTCCCATTTTGAATCACCAAGAAATTAATCCACTAATGGAATGGATGATCAAGAAAGGAATTATATATTTAAATCATATTTCTAAATGGAACCAAATTGATGGTTTATGGATAGGATGGAAACCACCCACAATTTCTCCAAATCTAAAATCCCATTGGTATACTTTACTGGGTTTTTTGAAAGGTATTGCCCTTGTCAAACTTGGTCAACAAGATTCTTTTAGGTGGAATCCTACAGCTGGACAATACAGTGTTAAAACAAGGTACTCAAAGCTTCAAGAACAAGGGAACAATCAATACATCTAGATTTGGCCCCTGTCGAAAGCAGTTTGAAAGATCGAAAGCCTTCCAAAAATCAAGATATTCATTTGGACCCTATTAAAAGGAAGGATAGTAATAACAGAAAACCTTAAAAAAAAGAGGAATTATAGCCCCCTCCAGATGTCCCATGTGCATGGAATAAAAAGAAACCATCCATCACCTATTCATTGGTTGCAAGTTTGCAAAAGACTATTGGACTATGCTCGTCTGTCCAATGGAAACCAATATAAACTTTAATCTCTTCATATTTTATTTCTAAATGAAATGGAAAATTAATTTCCCTTACTCTTTCAAAAATAAGAACACTATCAAGAGGTTTTGGATCAATTTACCATCCTTCTTACTTTGGCACATACGGATTGCAAGAAATAAGCAAATATTCCAAAACATCAAGCCTGATATAAGGAAAATTATTGCCAAGACTTGGGCCCTAGTAGCGGAATTCTTGTTTTCCAAAGGAATTAAAAATATGGACATCTCTATTCTCCAACAAGAATAAAAAACATGGATTAGCCTAGCAACAGAGAGATCGAATCTTCCCTGAGTTATTCACAAAAAAGATCCTCTCAATCACAAAAACTGGAAAATTCGTTTAAAAGAAAAGGAATTCTTGCTTTGGATCAGTGCCCTAAAGAGACCATGATTATTTTTCGATGGTGCATCAAAATAAAATCCGGGAAAAGCTGGTGTGAGAGGTTTTATAATGGATCAAAATCAAAAAACTAATTTTTCATTTGAATAAGGTCTCGGCACTGAATCGAATAACAAAGTTTAAGCCTATGGGTTTTTAATGGGCTCCCAAATTATAAAAAGAAGTAATATCAAGAATCCAGTCATCTTCAGTGATTCCTCCATCATCATGCAATAAATGGTCAACAATACCATTCCAAAGAACACATACCTTGGGTAACTCATCCTTGCATTCGGGCCAACATGGAAAATTTGGGATCAGTCTCCTTCTACCATATTTTAAGAAAAATAATAAAATTGTTGATGATTATACAAACAAGGAAGTCAACAGACCACGAGGAGAATCTAAAATTGAGAATGATATCTCCTATCAAATCATTCCTTAGTCTTTCCTTTCTATCTCTACATGAGCACCAATTTCTTGTGCGTCGGATAATCTATTCTCGTCTTATGATCCTCCTCGGCTTTCTCATTTCAAAACTCCCAAGGAAACTGTCCTTTTCTCCAGCTCACTGTTCTAGGCAGATTTTCCTATCCAACCTCGATCACCCTCCTCATCATTTTTCTCCCTTGTTCGTCTCTTCTGCTCCTTGTTTCTCCTCCTTTCTTATCCTTTTCTGCTCCCTTCATCCTCCCTGATCTTTTTTATTTTCCACCCTCCCTGGGATATCCCTACCTTTTCTTGTTGTTTGTTGCTCCCCTTTGGCTCTCGGCTTTTCCTGCACTTCGTGCCCCTCGCCTGAACCGCTTCACTTCTCTACCCTTCAGAAGCTCTCTCTACTTCATTTCATTTTTCTTTGATGCATCCCTTCCATCTCATCTTATATGTATTTTCCCCTCTCTCTTTCCTCTTTTTTGTCTCCATTTGCCCCTCTGATCCATCTTCACTCCCAATCATAGACTCACCTAAGAACAACCCATGCCCCCATTGCAATGTACATAAGACCATGTTCGAGCACATCAGAGAAATGCATCTTCAGCTCCAAGATCAAAACCGTCCTGGGCACCATTATCATATACTAGAGACTCAATGACTATAAGCAGGAATTTGAGTGATTGAATAACAATTGTGTTCATCTTGAGAACACTGTGAACTTTCTTTGTGATCTAATCACTAAACAATCTGGAGAAAGTTCAAATTCCATGGATCGAAACAGCAGGAATCTGACCCAAGATGAAAACATTGTAAATCAGAAGTGATCGCAATCAATATGTATCAGCTCCAATCAATTGATCATATGCATTTCAGTTTTCCTCAGCGTCTATTATTCTCCTGATGTTGAGTCTTCTCCAGCTTTCAATCTTCTTCAGGTTCAAGTTCCAGTGCCAAATCATAGTCTCAATCTCAACTTTAGTTATGTTCCAGTTTTTAGTGTTAGTACATAAGTAATAATGAAATGTAAATCCATTTTATTATTATAGCAATATGTTAGGATCTATAAGCTAAATGCAATAGGAGGTTTAGGCAGTCTTGATGTAAGGGAAATCGATGTAAAAGATGCATCAAGATCCATGCTCCCTTCCTCTCTTTTGTTCCCTTCAACATATATGTACTTGGAAGCTCTGCTTCCTTTTTTCAATATAATATAAAATAACCGACTTTGTAAAAAAAAAATCTTGGGGTTTGAAAACAAGCCCTAGACAAATTTTGAATTTTCTAGGATGATGTTATTTGGGAAATTTAGGGTTTTTCAACTAAACTCTAGTAGTAGTTAAATTCTCTAGTATAAAATATATATATTGATTGTTGAGAATTTGTAGATAGAAAATTTGGGGTTTACATTAAACCCTAGTAGAAGTTATTCATGTTGATCAAGTTGTAATTGTTTTTTAGTTGTTAAATCTCATGTATGAAATCTAGGGTTTACACGAAATCCTAGTGGGAAGTCTAGCATGTGATTTGTGAAAGTTATTAGATACTTTTCTTTTCTTTTGACTTATTTTTAGGGATCACTATATGAAAGACCTTGTCATCTGACATATTGATTGAGTTGCTAATGTGATTTAGGGTTTGTAATAAAACCTGGGCTAGAAGTTAAAGTATTGAAGTATAGTCTCTTGTTGATTATTTTTGTATAGTATAATGCTTCCACTACTATAAGGTTTTGTTATGACTAACCCTATGCTTCTATATATTTGGTTATCCTTGCTATCTAAGTTGTGCAAGTACATCATATACAAGTTGGTGACGAAACCCGTAAAATAATTTGATATGATAAGCATGATAAGAAGGATGGAAGCCATAAAATATTCTCCAATACCGAAAGAAGAAGTTGATTTCCCTATATTAAGAGGGAGCCTGGATAGAAGAAATCTCCCCAGTTAAGAGGGAGGGCATAACATAATTTTGATTGGAGAATACATTCTGAAGAATATGTTGCCACATGTGAATTAGGGAAGGAAAGTGAATGATTGAAGAATCTTCTCTCAAAGATTCCAGTCCTATAGAGATAAGTTGAAGAGCAACATCGAGACCCCGAAGGTTTATTTTTTCGATATATATTTGAAAGTGTATTATTGATTTGGGTTGTGTTTGTATAGGTAAATCTCTCAAAAATTTTATAGCATGTTGGTTATCGATCAATTTGATTGAGCGAGATTTTTTGTTGAGGCTTTGTGAGTGAAGCATTGCATGGGAGGACATCGGGTTGGCACTTATTTTTTATGTCTGGTAGGGAGGGTGCAATCGGGTGAATGCACACCTAGATCCCTGGGTTGATGGTTAGTAAGCTTGATGGTACCTAGAGAGGCTAAAAGTTTTAGTCGATCTTAGTCCGATAGATTTCCCTAGTCAGGAATATAGTCGGTGGCATTGTGGTGCCTAAACTTTTGAGAGACCAATGGATAGATTTCCCTAGTTAGGAATATAGTCCATGGCATTGTGGTGCCTAAACTTCTTCATAGATAAAGTGAGATCTTCCATGTACCTCTTTGATTATATGTAAATATGAATACCTCCCTAGTTAAGAGGGAGTGTTGAAGAATGTAACTAGGTTCAGTCTTCATTATTGTACTTGATTCAAATGAAATATATTTATCAAAAGAAAAGCAAAAAAAAAAAATATTATTATTAAATTGACTTGTTAAAGCATGGGTTTCATGCTTGGGTCAATTATAGGTCAAGCCTCCACTGTAGGCTTTAGGTTGCTGTGAAAGTCATTTATTGTTTAGTCAAAGACTCCTCCATCAATTCATCAACTTGGCCTCTTCATCAAAGTCTACAAGTCGACTTCCCTAAATATATTCATGTCGACCTAGTACAGTGACATGCCTCTTCAAGATTGCATGTTGGCTCATTTATGATGGACGAACCACTATATACTAGTCTAAACTCCTCGCATTAACTCACCTCATAAACTCAGTCTAATTGCAAAGACAGGGTCGGTTAACAATTGCAGGACAAGTATTTCGGTGAAGGAGCTCGAATAGGTGATCTTAACTTCGGTGCCATTACAATAAGAAAACTTCAGCACTATCATAGGCTCGGTGTTACTACAGTGACCAAAAGTAACCACAGTTTTGATACTACATTTCAGTGTTATCACGTATATGGTTCGCTACTATTATATGGAGATATTTTTGGTGCAATCACAGTGATAAAGGTTTGGTATCATCACAATAAGGAGATCACTCAGTTCGGTGTTACCATAGGTTCAGTGCTACCTCAGTGTGAATATTTTGGTGCCATCACGGTAAAGGTTTTGGTGTCACCACAAAGATAAAATCTCGGTGTCATGACAGTGATGAGGTTTCGGTGGAATCACAATGAGGAAATCTCGGTATCATGACAGAGATAAGGATGATGTCTCTATGCTAACATAGTGAAAGGAAGAACAAACAAGGATGACTTGATGGAGGGAGTCTCTAGTCTAGGATCTTGGTCGTCTCATCTTGAATCTACTGAAGGAAGAATTTTGACTGGGTTTTTCCCTGGCAGTGTGCCTACAGCTTGTGTCCTCTTCTATTTTTTGTTTGACATTAGTATTGATGATAAGGAAAGATAAATCAAAAGAACTAATAATAATAATGAAAACATCACAAGATAATGTCATAATAAGAGAACTCGTTTAATTTCCACCTCCTTGGATTTCTCAACAGGTAGAAGACCCAATCATTCGACAATGTGACCATCAAAGGCTTGCAAAGCATGGTTGATGGAAGGACGTAAAGTAAAACTAACCTTTTTCCAAGTGGTGATGGAAATGGCACATGTTGAAGCTTCCTCGTTCACAATGCAATGGTCAATGCTTAAGTTCTTGACAGTGATAAGATTTTGAAAGACAACATTGTGTGGGAGACATTATTTTGGCATTGTCTAAAATGAAAGAAATAAGAGAAGAGTTAGTAGCCAATACTCGTGAAGTCAGTCAACAAAACCTTTCTTTGGCAAGGGTGGTTTGGATAAGGACTTCTAAAACTATCTCAGAGGAAGGGGGTTGGGCCAAATCTTCAATGATCCTATAGTTTTGTGTATCATAACGTGATGGTTTTGAATGGGAGTGGGTGGCCTATGTTATGTTAATCATCCACCAATATGCTTGAATATTTTGATTGATTTTGGGAATATATAGAACATTTGAAGGGAGAAATCATCAAATGAATTGAAAGCATTATGAAAATATTTTTCTGAAGGGATTGACCATTTAAATGCCATCTTGCAAGAATCTCAAGCCATTAGATTGATCCTGGTCCAAAATTTGGCCAAAAATCTAGCAATTCACTATTACACAATTGTTCACACTTGCAAAGAAGATATTAGGAAATGTGAAATTACAGTGGGAAGAATAACAAAAACCGATGACATCAAGGATTAGTTGAAGTGAGGGGCTCATATAATTCACATTCCACAAGAACAAATTAGCTTTATTTTTTCTTATGTTAGGCATTAGGCATTAGCACAAAACCTTAACTCGAATTAATTTTGGATCATGATAAAGGGTGTCTTATCAAGAAACATACCCTTTTAACAATTTCAAGGACAAACCATTCTGCTAAATAATGGAGGATGATAACATTGTTGGCTTGTGGTATAATAACCCCACTTATTAGGACTTGAAGGGATGAATCCTTTAAAGAGAAAACATGTATATCAATACCACACATGAGGACTTAAAATAATTACGAGAACCCATTAGATGCATGATCATGTATTGTACTTGGACAAATTAGAAGCATGAGACCTAATTGTCGCAAGGGGACAATATGAACTCAATGGTGCATCTAGCTAGGTCAAATGATGCCACATTGTTATGTGACTTGTTGAAGACACCAATTAGGATATAGGTGTGTAGTAACAATGTTTTAATGGAGACTAATTGTTTTGCAATTAGAATAATGTAAATGGATTTACCACATTGTTATGTAAGTTGTTGAAGACATCATTTAGAATATAGGTGTATAGAATATTTTAATAGTAGACTAATCATTTTGCAACTAGAATAATGTTAATGGAGTTGCTACATAGTTATGTGAGTTGTTGAAGACATAATCTAGGATATAGGTGTGTAGTTTGTTTTAATGGTGATTAATTGTTTTGCAACTAGCATAATGTTAATGGGGTTGCAACCCACATCAATTTGCAACTAAGATCATCCTAATGGAGATGCAAACCACATTGTTTTGGGCTCTATGTTGCTCATTGGAGAGATTTCATGCTGAAGGATACTAGCAAATTTTATCAAAGTGATTAAATTTGCTAAAAATATCACCAAATTCATATATTAGCATTCATCAATTATCAACCTAACTAGGAAATGCATAACCAAAAGTTGGTAGGACCCATGATCACACATTTCGTTACCAACATCTATTCAATCCATTATTAGTTGTATGTCGGGTTTGAAGATAATGTCTAGCTTGATGAAGGATAAGCCAATGCATTTCAAAAGAATTAGGAAAGGCAAGCTATTTTAAACTAATTTACCAAGATTCTTGTTCATACAAAATGGGGGGGTTTGTTTAGTGAGAAAACCTTTGGCAAAGCTTTTTTATTTGATGGTGAAAAAACCCACAACAAGCTTACTAGATTGATTGTTTGGACCATCAATAAGGCTAAGGACATTATCAAAACTTGATATGGAAAGGATAAGGTAGAGTTCACATATCTAATGACCTAGGGTGCAATTTGTGGTGGATGAAACAACATTCTCCATTGATGCAATGCAAACCACATTGTTTTGGGCTCTATGTTTTGCTCATTGCATAGATTTGAAACTTATCAACAAAAATTATTGTATTGAGAAAGTGATCAAATCTACTAAAGATGACACCAAAGTCATCTATATAATCATTCCTCTAATTCTCCCTCTAATGAGGAAATGAATGGATAATTGAAAGTTGGTATGACTTGTGATCACATGTTTTACTACCAGTGTCATTTCTCTTCATTCCATCATCACTTATAATAGGAGTTGAAAAAATATTCTCTTCATTATGTTCATCACTTATAATAGGAGTTGAAAAAAATGTTATTGTTTAATTAATGGTAGTGTTAGTTTATTTGATAAAAATAAAAATAAAAAGGAGAAGCTAATTCTAAACTAATTTACAAATATTTTTTTTGAAATGGAATTAGAGTATGTTTGTTTAGTAAGCAAACATTTGGTAAAGCTTCTTAATTTTTTTATCGTGAAAAAACCCACAATGAACTCACTATATGGGTCATATGGGCCATAGAGACTACCAAATCTTATGGAAGGTTGACAAGCATGAGTTCAATTATATAATGATCATGGTGTGGTTAGTTGATGATAAAACAACATTATATAATAGTCATGATGTGATTACTTGATGATAAAACAACATGCACCATCGTCTCATTCATTCAGCAAGGGCCCACTTCAAACATTTTGTAATATTTCTGTGATTTTAATTTCAATGGCAAGGCTATAGAAGGATTATTTCCACCATATTTTTAAATTATTGTGATTTTAATTTCAATAACAAGGCTATGAAAGGATTATTTGTTTGTGTTCAAAAATTGGTGCATAATCTAATGATTGGATAATCATATGAATAGAGATGTAAGTGTAAAAGAGGGGACCACTACATTATTTGGCATTGGCATGGCAAATCATGGAAGAAAAAGGATAATCAGATGAATAGAGATGTAGGTGTAAAAGAGGGGGCCACTAGATTATTTGGCTTTGGCATGGCAAATCAGGGAAGAAAAACTATACTGGCATGCAAGCTTAAATTTTAGCTCAAGTTCCGATGGCTTTTTATATTTTTTGGTTTGGTATTGGTTGAAAATGTGATCAAGTCAATGTTTAGTAGATATATTATAGTGGGAAAACCTACTTTACAGAGATGTCTTTTATGTGTTTATCTAGACTATGACACAATTTAGTATACTTCAAAAATACACTCAAACTAACGCAATCGGTCAAGACATCAATGCCTAAATATGGCTTTGGCTTTTGTCTACTACAATCTTCAATTGCAGGTGTCCAAAGAAAATCTAGTATATGTGAAGACTATTAAGTAGATAACATTAAGCCAATGTCTAACTAGTTATTAAAATCTAAGAACCATGTCATAGAATAGTTAATAGAAACTAAGAACCATGTCATAGAACAACGTGCTAGATAATTAGATCAAGACAATAGTTAATAGAAACTAAGAACCATGTCATAGAACAATGTGTTAAATAATTAAATCAAAACAAGGAAGAAAAATGTCTAATTAGTTAATAAAAACTAAGAACCATGTCATATAGAAACTAAAAACCATGTCATGAGAAATGTGCTGCTAAATGATTAGAATAGTAAATAAAAACTAAAAACCATGTCAAGAGCAATGTGCTAGATGATTAGATCAAGACTTGGAGAAAATAGTGACAACACCATAGGACTAAATCCTAGTGTCAATATCAAAATCATACTCTCACGAAAAGTCCAACTCCATAAATATGAACTTCCACCCCAAGGGACGACAAACCCCTTTACCCATAATTAAAAAAATTAATGATAATGTATTTCATGTAAAAAAGGCAAAGAGAATTAATGATATTTCATGTGATTTTGTTTTGACCTTTTCAATTTTCATTTTTATACACTCATTGTTTCCTGATAAGACCCCTTTTTTGCTCACCTAGATCAACCAAATCTCCTGTGCATTCGCATTATGAGGAATATTGAGATTTGCCCAGGATTCCACCCTTGACAAAAACAAATACCTATGAAAAGATTTCCACCCTTGACAAAAACATATACCAATGGAAAGGTTTCCACCCTTGAAAATATACATATATTCTGGAAAGGTTTCTGCACTTTCCAGAATTATGAATCTGTGAAACAATCCTGAAACACGCATAATTAATGGTCGTCAAGAATCATAGCTTGATATTGAATTCGAGGTAAGAAAACTCGAGCAAATTAAGCCATTCTAATGATAACGAGTACAAAATTAGCCCCAAGACTAAAAAATATGAGTCCTTGAAACAATCCTTAAACACAATTAAATGATCATCAAGAATTAACAATCATAGTTTGATATAGATATCGAGGTAAAGCAAAACTTCAAAAAATATACGAATCTAATGATAATAGGTGGAAAATGGCGCTACTCTTTAAACTGTAATTCATAACCTCGCATTGATGTTCAATACCATTATAGTTTTTCCCGTGCCTTAATAACAATGGTGCAAAGAAATCGACCAAGAATTAGCAATCATAGCTTGCTATGGAAATCGAGGTACGAAAAACTTTAAAAAATATACCAATCTAATGATAATAGGTGGAAAATGGTGCTAAAACTGCAATTCATAATCTCGCAATGATGCCAATACTTGTTTTTCTCATGCCTTGATAACAACGGTACAAAGAAATCGATCAAGAAATGATTAAATGATCATCCAGAATTAAGAATCAGAGCTTGATGTAAAAATCGAGGTTAGCAAAACTTGAAAAAATATATCAATCTTAATGATAATACGTGGAAAATGGTGCTGCTCCTAAAACTGTAAATCATAATCTCGCATTGATGCCAATATTATTATAGTTTTTTCCATGCCTTAATAACAATGATGCAAAGAAACTGAAGCAAATCAAACAACAATCATTATTTATATTGGACAGAAAACATCAGATTGTAAAGTTTTTTGATCCAGATGATAAAGAGGTCTCAGAATTTCAGGGAAGACTCCAAAATGGCAATTTCAAAGGAAGGAATTTACATTAGTAAATTATTGCTCCAAGAATTATATCAACTTTCAAGTTTCTCTATTACAATAAGGGGCTATTGTTTTCTCCCTTCCTGATTTTTATTGCAAACTATTGCCTTTAATGAAAATATATAAATCCCTGATACCACAGAATTCGCATTGCTTTTTCTGCCGGCAAGGAAAAGTGATCCATTCCTTATCCTATGACTCACATCTCCAACATCAGAAAGGAACAACCAGATTTGCATCCTCAAATAATGCTACATGCAAACAACAAAAGGAAAGCAACTGCTTGCCCTCATACATATAACACAAGATTGCTCCTCAAATAAAACAGCAACGCTAAGGTGACCACCGGAAATGACACACCGATTCCAGTAGTCAATCTGTAATCAAAAGCTCTACAGCTCCTCAAAGTATTCAATCTCCAGTTTTTGATGACCAAGCCAGAAAGTTGTTTGCATTTATGTTAGAAAAAAAAAAAATCCAGATTACACCTATCAGGTGCAGTGGTTACAAAAAAAAACTCAAATACCTGCCTACCATACTCATTTAGAGAATGAAATTTCCCAGGGCAGCGAATCTCCCGAAACTCCTCCACTGTAGGACAAGCTTATCAAAAAGGGCAGAGTTCTCTCGAGCAAAGCATATAGCCTTTACTAATGAGGAATATTAACCCCTGATCAACTCAAGTGACAATGTAGCTTTGTTTGTATAAAAGGTATGAATTGATTTTGCTTGGCCATTGCAACTTTGACAGATTCCAATTTTATTCTGCGCATCTAGAGCTGAACAACGTAGGTAGTTTCACATCCAACTATACGAAATGTTTCAACTACCTTCTTCAATAAGGAACCTTTTACAGGCTTCGTAGCACATAAAGGATATACCTGCAGCTGGGACCAACTTCATGCAGCTTGGACCTAAGCCCTTGTATAGACCAGGCATGCCTTCTTTCTCAAGTATACTGGATAATGCATGGAATAGATTATTATAAACCTGTCTTCCACTGAGAGCACCTACTTGCATTTGTTTTCTTGCAACTTCCAGAGGAAAGGTAGCAGTACTTGCGATGGCACCTGCTGCAGATCCAATAAAAAGGGTTGCTAGATTCCCTATTTGCTGTTCTTTTGAAAGCTTCCTATAAAGCTTTCGTAATGTTTCATAGGCAAAATAATTTGTTGCAGCATAAGGCACAACACCTATCAAACTTGGTGTGAGACCCCTATAAAGTTCTTGGGGACCTTCTTCCTGAATGATTTTAAGAAACGCATCTACAAGATTATCATAGACACCTCTCTGCAATCATAAGGAAAATCAAACTTATCTGCTGTTATAATTAAAAGGAACAATTATCTTTCTCTAGAACACATAAATTTGCATAAAATAATGCATGACTAACTCTTTAACTCTGGATTTTGGCCAATTTATGAAACACCACATGAACATTGAATTTCATAAACACCTTGCTTAAGAAAAGGCTAAGATTTATCTTTTACACTGTTCAAGATATCCCTGAGCATTATGTGGGGTTCAAAAATGCTTTAGTCTTTTTTATGAGAATTTCGGATATTGTTCTGAGAATACTTGGATAAAGGGTAGATTAGGCTTGGATAATAGCAGTCTGGGATTTGAAGCAAGGGTGAAATATAGGATAGGTGGCCTTCTGGAAAGATCTTTCCATCTGAGCTTTGGAGTAGCCATTCGACAGAAGGGCTCCTCTAATATGGGTTTTTTCACTATTTAAATGGTTATTGTCGGAGAACCAGAGAGCTCTCCTGACAAGGGTATTGAGGATAGCGATCTTTTGAATGCATTGGTGGTGAGAATAGGCATGAAGGTATCTATCTGTGTTGGTATCCTTTCCAGAGACTTGGAGGGAAATGGTACCATATATTTCTTTGGAGAGCAGGGCATATAAAATATACTTAAATTCACTATCCATCTGAAATCAAAATGCCGTAACAAAGATACCTGAATGGTCATTCGAGTCTTTAACAACTCCAGAGGATATGTACATAATGTAGAGCACACTCCTGCAGCTGCTCCAGCAACAGGGGAGACAGAAAAAGGAATACGAGGTGTTTCCCCTGGTTTAGGGGTCAAGAACTTCTTCACTGTGTCGTATGCAAAAAGCTGCAAAATCACAAGTAGACCACAGTGCATCAGTCTGGACTCTGGAGATGAGAATCAATCAAAGAAGAACAAACAAATGAGACACCACATAACAAACAAGTTTAGAAGCACCGAAATCTCTTCTAAAAGCAACAACCATTTTTCAAAGGACATTGCATACAAATCTACATTAAAATCGTGCATTCCTTTTAGAACAAATATGAGCTAACGGAGTTAATTTAAAGTGCAGCCAGTTTTGGAAAAGAACACAAGAAACTCAAGAGAAGGTTTTTCTATAAACACGAATCTATAATACATAAGGATGAATTTGAAGAAAAATGCAACTATTGCGTTTAAAATTTTAATAGTCTCTTGCTTCAGTACATTGACCAAAAAATTCCCAAACAAAATCACCTACAAAAATTGTATCTACATCGCAATCCAAATAAATAAGCAAAGGAGCAGAAAATTTATGATACACAGAAGAGTATGAGTTGAAAAATATATCGACAGATTCATACTTGTTGATAAAGAATTGAATGCTTTTGCAATGATAAATTTAAAGACAGATCCTCGTAGGTATAAATAGGTGACATTTCTTTCTAATAAATATTAAATACTACAGATATATTTCCGGCAAACATAATTAATAATTTAATATTTGAAATCTTACATATAAAATTTAGGTGAATACCTATCATAATATGATTTAAGAAAATTATCGGGGAAAGAAATTTATACATTTTTTACAGTCTACAAAAAGACATACCCTGGATAATTTTATTGATGTCCAAAAATAACCACAAAAGCAGATGAATGGGACTAAAAGAGTACACCCAGTGCAAAAAGCAACTCCTGGATCAATACTAAAGCAAAAGAAGATAAGCACCAAGTTCCTAGCTAAATGCTAAATCTCTAGCTAAGAGAAGAGAAGACAAGATCATTTTGTTAATGTCCAAAAATGATGACCACAAAAGTAGGTCGATGGGAATAAAAGAGTACACCCAGTTTAAATTTAAAGTGAGTGCAAAAGCAACTCCTAGATCAATAGTAAAACAACAGATAAAGAACTAAAATGCCTAGACAAAAGCTAACTGTCTAGCTAAGAGAAGATATAAAATAAGATGAAAGTACAAGAAAGATTCTAGAGACTGAAGAGTCTCGGTGTTGAACCAAAGAGAGGATGTCAACATATGTTAGCACTTGGTATCAAAGATGAGTAAGGGCACTATGAGACAAGCCCCGTGGGACTCAACAATAATGGTGAAAGGGCCAATGCATTGGGTGACGATATCTTCTGAGGAACACTTAACACTAAAAGGGCCTGGCTACAAGATCCTGGAGGAGGGACAGAAAAGGAAGGAAGTTTAGCACTCGTAACATCCAAGGCCATGGGGATGAAACTCCATATGGAAGCTTAGCTGCTCAAACAAACCTAGGCAGTACTGTGTTAGATGAGAGGAACCTGACACTAGGACCTGTCACCCCATAGAGTTGATATCTCAAGCGGTGTATGCAATGTGCCCTGGAACAGTATCTCCTCATGGGTCTCATGGACGTTGATCAGCCACCTAGCAAGGGGCAAAAGGAGACCTGAAGTCTCACCAATATGGAATCTAAGTATAATGGATCTCTTCCTATCATTTATTGCCCACATCAGATACGACAACTAGAAAGTGTGAAATGATTCCTTTGAAAGTCATTGTCTGGTATACATGTAGAGAGTAAGGTCTGTGCCCAAATACTTTTCTCGTTAAGTGAGCAAATCGTCTGTAGTCAAAATGATGAAAAAGGAGAGCAAGGAGCTCCTTAATTCCTGAAATAACCAATAATATCTAGCTTGATCTCATATAGTGTAAATGGGACAATGAAAATTATATGCTCCTCTATCTCTGGGCCTTGTAAATATGGCATAACTAGCATACCCTATCCGGTACTGGGATGTGGTGATCTGTCCCAATCTAAGATTTGTCAGAACCCATCCAAAACTGACAAAAGGGAATCCTAAATGCATGCTTCCAGGCTCTGCAATATGTACAAGGATCAGACAATGTGATCATTTATCAAATCAGGTAAGTGCTCAAAATAGAAGGCCATCTTAGGCCAATACATTTTCAAGGCGCTATACAAGTGACCTAGATATATTGTTTATAAATGTCCGCTCTGAAAGCTTGCTTCATGTCCTGCTTACAACTTGGGAGGTGACCTAGCACCGCTAAGGAAGAACAAAGTGCTAAGTAGGTGTATCAATCCTTCCCCAACGCCAAGTCCCCAAAGATCCAAACTCTATGAAGGAATGAGATGAATCACAAGATGGCCTCGAGGTGAAGAGGATGGACCCTAAACTCCGTTTGAACAATAGAGTTGGGGAATAATCTGCTTACATCAAATGATGTGCTTAAGAAGGAGGATCTACAGTCTCAACTCTCTATCTTAGCCCAGTCACTCTGAAACAAACTCAGTCCCTAGACCTTTATTGTCATGGGAAAAATGCCCTCCTCAACCATATGGGGTTCTCCCTAAGGTGAGGTCCCAATTAGACTTCACCTGTTTGAAATAGGGAACACATCTGAATTCTAACCCACCAACCATTGCTGAGTTTTAGTTATGATGATTCTAATCTACATCAAAAAAGAAAACGTTTCAGGAAAGAAAAAATAAAGAACATAAATTTCAAATACAAGAGTAGTCCATAGAAGAAAAAATTCTTACAGTAATCCTAGCATTGTAGCAATAACAGTAGTCCATAGTTTATCCACCACACCAGAACCACAGCTCCTCATTTAAGTTGCCTAAAAATGGCTTCTCCTTTTTCAGTCTTCACAAAAGAATTTACGTAATAGTTTGCACAAGCAAAAAAACCTTTTCTCTTTTACAAGTATTTCCTCAAAAGAGTAACTACCTCTTAGGTTTTGTGCTCCTTTCTTGACAATCAAGCCTTATTGACTCCCTTTTCCATTCTCTTTTCCCTAAAATATTTCACATTCTATATTTAGCACCATCTGAAAATCATAATCTGTTTTGGGCTTTGTCTCGAGAGTAAGCCGTCTCAATTTAAGGTTTTGAGGATATATCATCTATACATGAAAGCTCTTGGTATAGACTAGTCTATGCCATTCTTAAGTGTGTTGATAAATGTTAAAACTGGACAACTAGGTCCAAACTCCATGTTGTGATGCTCAGATGAAGACACCAATATTTTTATTGGGTTCCTCCTTCGAAGAGGTGCAAGATCGATCTAAAGATCATCTTGATCCGATGAGCAGAACATTTATTTTGAATTTATTTTTAATACTTTCAAAATATGTGCAGGTTGGCCTTAAGGTTTTACACCACCAGCAAATGTGTCACACACCTCAGTGATTGATATAAATAAAGTCAACGTTGGAGGACATTTCACTCATCTTATCCTCACACATCATCTCTCCTCTTCTGATTGGTTCGAGCTCCTTGGAGGCAGTTTCATTTCTCACGTGGGAAAGAAGGACGAAGAGGAAGCTGCTACAGCTAGGGTTTCCACGCAAGTTTGACCAGTGTTAACTTTGGTCAACGCATGGTCCAAAGGAGCTGAATTTTGGTGGAGACTTTGATTTTGGAAGGCCGTACATTTTGGCACAAGAACCGAGGTCAAAGGTTGATCGTAGACTGTGCTGCGTTGACTTTTATTTGTTGTTGTTGTTGTTGTTGCCGTTGCTGCTGGTGCTGTTGCTGTCGCTGGCATTGCTGCTGGTGTTGATGCCATCGCTACCGTTGGGGCAGTGTTGAATTTTTTGGGGTTGACTTTGAGTTGACCGTGTGGTTGTTTTGAGGGTTGTTGTGACACATGCTGGGTTGGCTGACCAAGGAGACTTTGCTGGTTGAAGCATCCTGTTGACCGTCGTAATGCACCACCACATTTTTCTGTTTCTTGTTTGTCTTCTGTAGATCCACTGGTATGTCTTATCATCGTTTTACTTGATTGTTTATGTGATTGTTGTAGTGATAAGTAAAGTTGCATCAAGCATAGAACATCTACATAAATTTACATGGTATCAAAGTTGAGGTGAAGACAAGCCCTATTTGTAGCAATCGCCAAAGAAGAAAATGGGTTCCACAAACTATGGCTTCAAGGAGGATGACAAATTGACTGGGAAGGATGACTTCCATGCTTGGAAGATGATATTGGATCTCAAATTGGAAGACCAAGATGTCATGGACTATGTGCAGGGTAAAATCCAAAACCTCCATCCACTGCTACTGCTGCTGCCAAAACAAAGTACAAAAAGGGGGAGATCAAAGCAAAGCTGATGATCAGGGAATCCATTCATAAGAGTCTGGTGGCCTACATCTCTGAGCTAGGCACATCCAAAGAGATGTATGATAAGTTGGTCCTCATGTTCAAGGCCAACAATGCAAATCAAGTGCTATTCTTCAAGAATCAATTGAAGAATTTGAAGAAAGGCAGGGATGAGTCTGTCCAATCATACTTTTTGACGCTGACCAAGATCAGGAACAATTTGCTGGCTATTGGGGAGACAATAGCTGATCGAGAGATGGTACTCACCGCACTTGGAGGGCTCCCATCCGAATGGCATGTGTTCAACACTACCATTCTCAATAATAATGTAATACATGACTTTGACGAGGTACTGTCGAGATGCGTTCAAGAAGAGACAAGAATGAATGAGTATGAAAATGAAGGGAATGTTGCCTACGCTGCTCATTCTAGAAAGAAGAACTTTGGTGGTCCAAAGAACAAAGGAAGAGTAGGGGCACAAGGAAAGAAGGGCAAGTGTTACACTTGTCATAGGCCAGGTCACTATGCTAGAGAATGCCCTTTCAAGAAGGATTCTCCTAATGATGATGACAACAACAACAACCGGAGGGATGGCAATCAAAGGAACAACAGGTTCCAGGGAAAGAGGAAGGCTCCCTCTGGCGGAAATGATCAACCTTTCAAAAGGTCAAGAAATTCCAGGTATGAGGAATCAAATGTTGTTGATAAAAAGAAATGAATTCATTCTTGTATCTGCCCTCTCTGTTGCATCTCCACCCGACACTATGGATGTCTGGTTGATAGATAGTGGTGCCTCAAGGCACATCACTAGGTTCAAGGAAGCACTCTCTGATATGGTTGAGAAGGATACTAATCTGGAAATTATCCTTGGAGATAATGCCACATATCTCGTGAAAGGGACAGGGACTGTGACCCTCCACTTGTCTCAAGGTCAAGTCCTCCGCTTACAGGATGTACTCTATGTACCTAATTTGAAGAAGAACCTTGTGTCTATATCGACCATGGAAGACAAAGGTTTCAATGTGGCATTCACTGATGGAAAGGTGCGCATGTGGAAGAAGAGCTTCAAGGAAGCTATCACGTTTGGGTCTAGAATTGATACACTCTACCAGGTTGGAGGAAGTCCACTGGGAGCAATGACATGAGATGCTATCCGACAGACCGATAATGGCATTGAATATGAGTCGAATGAGTTCAAGAACTTTTGTAGAGGAGCTAGCATCAAGGGGGAGACCACAATGTTTGTGGGCTACGGCAAAACTTCAAAAGCCTATAGATTCTATGTGCCCGGTCAAAGGGAAGTGGAGATATGCCACGATGTCACCTTTGATGAAAATGCTTCCCTGAGGAAATTAGTCAATCTTCTGAGATCTGAGGAAGATCATGAAGCAAGGCCTAGAAATCAAGAGGAACTGAAGGATGAGACGATGCCTGATATTAAAGGACCGATGGACCCGATTGATCCACCTCCTTCACTAGGAAAGAGACCATCATGGCTCAGGGACACTCTCGAGGATGCTGAGGGACATATGGCCCCAAGGGGGACATTCCGTGAAAGCAAGAAGCCGAGTAGATACCAAGGGTATCTACCAGCCATGAGTACTATTGAACAATCTGAGCCTGGATCTTTTGAGGAAGTCATAAAGCATCAAGTCTGGAAGGATGCTATGCACAAAGAGTATAAGTCCATAATGAAGAATGATGTCTAGGATGTGGTTCCAAGACCGGAGGGCAAAGCAGTTGTCACCTCGAAATGGCTCTACAAGATCAAGCATGGATCTGATGAAAGTGCTGAAAATCTCAAGGCAAGATTCGTTGCCCGTGGCTTCTCTCAAAAAGAAGACATAGACTAAGATGACATATTTGCACCTGTGACCACCATCCAATCTATCATAGCCCTTGCTGCTACGCAAGGATGGAGTCTTCATCAGATGGATGTGCAGACCGCATTTCTGCATGGTGCGATAAAGGAAGAGGTGTATCTGGAGCAACCTCTGGGGTTCAAAGTCCAGGATTAGGACACCCATGTCTGCAGGTTGAAGAAAACCCTCTATGGGTTGAAGGAAGCACCCAGAGCTTGGTACGAGAGGATAGATAGCTACCTGATGAAGCTGGACTTCACTCATAGTAATGTTGATCCGAACCTTTACTTCAAGACTGATAGGGAGAAGCCTCTCATTCTGGTGCTATATGTGGACAACCTCTTACTGATAGGTGCTGACCCTCTTATTCATCAGATCAAGAGGGAGCTTGCTGCTGAGTTCGAGATGAAGAACCTAGGACTGATGCACTACTTCCTAAGCCTAGAGGTCTGGCAGAGACCTGGCGAGATTTTCCTTTCTCAAGGAAAATACATTGTGAAGCTTCTGGAAAGATTTAGTATGGTGGACCGTAAGTCCGTGTCGACACTGATGGAGCTCAACATTAAAAAGTTGAGTGGCAGCGCTGCTGGGCTCGTGTTAGCAAATCCCACTGAGTATCGTCAACTCATAGGGGCCCTGATGTTCTTAGTGAACACCCGTCCAGACGTATGTTGTGCAATGAACACTTTGAGTCAACACATGTTTGATCATAACATTCACTGGGTTGGTGCCAAGAAACTCTTGAGATATCTCTAGGGCACGACAGACCATGGACTGAGATACACTGCCGAGAGCATGACACTCCTTGGATATACTGATGTCGATTAGGCTGGCAGTGTGGTGGATCGCAAGAGCACATCTGGATGCTGGCTTCGCACGTAGATCTGCGTCGAGCAGGAAATGAAAGTCGTTAGCCTTGAGCACCACTGAGGCCCTATACTTTGCAGCATGTATGGCCTGTTGTGAAGTCATTTGGTTGCGAAAGCTCTTCAGTGAGCTGTTCAAGCATGTGCTAGATGCCACCGTTATCCTTTGTGATCACTGATAACCAGAGGGGGATTCGTTTGTCATAGAATCCCGAGTTCCACGATCGATCCAAGCATGTTGATGGCTGGTACCACTTTATCCGGGATATGGTACAGCGCGGCGCCGTAAGGCTCAATCATATAGGAATTGATGAGCAGGTCGCGGATATTCTCACACTGCCCTTGGGGAAGGTCATGTTCCTAACCTTCCGTGAGAATCTTGGTATCGTGGAACGACCCTATTCTGAGGGTCCTGTTGGACGATGAGCTCTGGGAGCTTTGGGGGGCTTTGGGGATAGCTTCTCGAAGCTATAAGCAACCACAGGGCTAGGCTTGCCGAACCTTGTTGGTGTGATTGGGCCCCACCGCTATGATGATTGAGTTGGTTCGCCTCTCATGATCTGTGCCCTGTATGCATCCTACCCATTTGAGTTTCGGACTCATGGAAAGTACCTCTCATTTGGCCAATGAGGTGGGAAAAGCTAGAGAATAGTAGCAAAGACTGATGGACGCATCAGAGATTGCTGTACTCTCTATCTAGGATGGCACGGTCCAACCACTTGATCTGGGATCAAGTCCTAGTGAGGTTTCGGACCTCCAACTGACTTCGGGTCAGTGAAAATAACTTCGGGTTAGTATATGACTCTCTTGAGTCCTAGTGAGGTTTCGGACCTCCAACTAACTTCGAGTCAGTGAAACTAACTTTGGGTTAGTATATGACTCCCTTGAGTCCTAGGGAGGTTTCGGACCTCCTACTGACTTCAAGTCAGATAAATCAACTTCGGGTTGGTATGAGACTCTTTGTGAGTCCTATAGAGGTTTCGGACCTTTGGGATGAATCTGTCAGTCGGGAATGATGTCTTTGTGACTGACCCACTTATGTTCTGAAATAAAGAGGCCAGCAAAGCAAGTTACGGCGGGATGATGCACGATGTTTGATTGCACTGGTGCATGGAGTTCTCCCTAGTTGAGAGGGAGTGTTAAAATTGGACAACTAGGTCCAAACTCTTGTGATGCTAAGATGAAGACACCAATATTTTTATTGGGTTCCTCTTTCGAAGAGGTGCAAGATCGATCTAAAGATCATCTTGATCCGATGAGCAAAACATTTATTTTGAATTTATTTTTAATACTTTCAAAATATGTGCAAGTCGGCCTTAAGGTTTTACACCTCCAGCAAATGTGTCACACACCTCAGTGATTGATATAAATACAGTCAACGTTGGAGGACATTTCACTCATCTCATCCTCACACATCATCTCTCCTCTTCTGATTGGTTCGAGCTCCTTGGAGGCAGTTTCATTTCTCACGTGGGAAAGAAGGACGAAGAGGAAGCTGCTACAGCTAGGGTTTCCACGCAAGTTTGACCAGCGTTGACTTTGGTCAACGCATGGTCCAAAGGAGCTGAATTTTGGTGGAGACTTTGATTTTGGAAGGCCGTACATTTTGGCACAAGAACCGAGGTCAAAGGTTGATCGTAGACTATGCTGCGTTGACTTTTACTTGTTGCTGCTGTTGTTGCTGCCGTTGCTGCTGGTGCTGTTGCTGTTGCTGCTGGTGTTGTTGCTGTTGCTGCTGGTGTTGCTAGTGTTGCTGCTGGTGTTGATGCGGTTGGGGCAGTGTTGAATTTTCTGGGGTTGACTTTGAGTTGACCGTGTGGTTGTTTTGAGGGTTGTTGTGACACATGCTGGGTTGGCTGACCAAGGAGACTTTGCTGGTTGAAGCATCTTGTTGACCGTCGTAATGCACCACCACATTTTTCTGTTTCTGGTTTGTCTTCTGTAGATCCACTGGTATGTTCTATCAACATTTTACTTGATTGTTTATGTGATTGTTGTAGTGATAAGTAAAGTTGCATCAAGCATAGAACATCTACATAAATTTACAAAAGTCAACCCAGATTTTCAAGCATCAATGCAGTAAAATACAGGTGAAGGAATTGACCAGATTTGGAGGAAAATTGACAGATTTTAGGGGGGCAGTTTAAACAAATTCAGTTTTTAAAACAGTCAAAGGCACTTGGCAGCAGGGTTCATTTTTATAATTCGATGAAAATATGTTGGGTTTTTTCTATCAAATCTAGATTTCAAGCAAATAATCAGCAGTGAAAAAAAAGCATGATCCAGATTTCTAGGCAGAGAATTTCCTATTAATTCCAGATTTATTTATTTTTAGAGATTTTAATTAATTTTGATTCGTAGGATTTAGATTTCCGTTCCTAGGAATTAGAGACAGTTTGTTGATTGTAATTTTCTATATATTGTTTCATTTTCAATGTAAAAGGGTTGGCTTTTGATGCCAAAACCCTGCCATTTTTGTAAAGACTTCTATTGCAAAATTTTAATTAAAGGTTTCTGGCTCTAGTTTTATGACATAATTTATTTCTTCTGTATGTCTTTCTCTGTGATTTCATAATCCGTTTCTGCATATGTTTAAGGTAATATAGAAGCACTGGGAAAGGCTAGGTTGAGTATCAACCTCCCTGACAACCCACTGCAAAGTTATCATCATTATGGAGACTAGCTAATTAAACAGTCTGTTTAAATTAGTACCTCTACATCATTAAATTATTGCATTTTGTCGTCTCTTAAACATATTTATGTGGGTTACAAAGATTATCCTGTACACATCTATTCTTGTTAGATGATTGAGTATTCTGGATGCATACTTAATTATCTAATTTCTCTTTTATTCCTCTACCAAACTCTTTAAAGCTATGTTATTCTGTTGGAGCTGGACGTATAAAAATCAATAGCTTAGACTAGAACCCATTGAAAAATGGTATAAAAATCAATCAAATAAAAATATGTAAAATATTCAAATTCATTAAAATAATATATATTCATATACATCAATGTAATTCCAAACCATTATGCGCCACATATTTGAAGTTTGCTCGTTTATATTGCATGTAAGGGTTCAGTTAATAAAAATACACTGAGGTATAAGTTTTGAGATACATAAAAGTAAAGTTATAATTTATTATACATAACCATTGAGGCTCTAAATGGTTGAGTCCAAAATTCATCAAACTATAATCAAATGACCACATAGCTCATTTGAAGTTTGGCTCATTAGATTGAGTTGATTGAGTCAAGGAACTTGAAGTTAATTTTCTGTCAATGAATGCCTTCAACAATTGTGGCCATTTGTTGTTTCAAATTATTTGGCACTATTGGGTAGCATATAGGTTTTCCATTAGTTAGCAAAAATTGAACAACCTATTCCCCTTCTAGGTTTCAATCCTAGAATCCAACAATTTTTAGCTTAAGGGGGGTGCAAGAGGAAAGATACCCAATCCTATTTTGCATATATGTTGAAATGTTGAATAAACTATGAAGTGTGTTGAAAGATAAAATGGTCCCCAATTTCTATGTTCTTTGTGTGAGGTTTGATACAATCACCAAACATCTTGAAATGGGGATCCCACTTTAACTTTTAGCATTCAAGTTCAAGTTATTTAATGTAAAATTAAAAATATAAGTGAAGTTAAGAATTTACATTAAAAGTTTAATAATGTTTCAAAAAGGAGGCATATTGGCTAACATGAGTAGGTTGAATGTAGTTGATTAAAGATGAATAAGGTTAGGTTTCTTTGATGATTGGAGGATGAAGATTTTTGGTTTATTTTATTTATTTATTCATTCCTTGGACAAACTAGTTGGACTAATGCTGATCTAATTTTGCCCATAACTGAAACACAACAAGTTTGGACTGTTTTAGGGGAAAAAATGTTTAGCATTGTTTGGTTTGGTTCACATTGGAAAAAATTACAACAATATTAAGAACAACAAAATCCTCAAGATCTACAAGCAAGTTGTAAAACTTAAGAAGAATATGTTCGTGAAAATCAAACAAGAGTTACTATATATGGTACAGATGAACCTAAAACCATTTTGGAAGGAGTTGTAGGTGAATAAATGAGTACAGGAAAATGACTATCACGAGAGAATAATGACTGATTCATCTTGTCGAGAGAAAAATATCTGCGAAAATCAACGATGAGGAAATGGTCTTCATGGAAATAGAATTAAGGAAAAGGCATTAGGAGGCTAGCCCCAAGAAAGGAAAAAACGTTGATGGGCTCCAAGCAAAGCACTTGAAATGGTAGTTGACACATTGCAACGTTACTCAACCAATTGATTTGCAAACGGTGGAAGAGAGAAAAAAAGGGCAACATATTCTTAGTAGTAGTCACGGATCAAAGGTTGAGAGTCATCTCAAAAGTAATTATGTCCTTTCTAACTTATGTAGCATGCTTTCTCTTCCAAGCACTCATAACATCAATGTTGCTATGCAAGTGTGAGATATGGGGGCCAAACATAACCAAAAACATAGGGAATCAGATTGAGAGAGCATAGAAACACTTGATAATAGCCTTATTTAGAATAAAGGTAAGCATGCCATTTGAGATACTTTTGGAAAAAACTAGCGCAACTATATATATTAAATGACTGGTAAACACTGATAGGCATCAAAACACTTACCTCATGTAACATCTCACATTGTCAACATTAAAAAAAACATAAAAATTAATTAAATTATAACGTTGTTTTAAATTATTAAATTATTATAAAAATAAATAATATATGAGTTAAACATATATACATTTTAAAAAACATGTAACGAGATTCTTAACCATGTAGATTCTGAACTTGTAAATAATCATTGATGGAGTGGTTGCGTCCACTCGCACTGGGCTCTGCTCCTCATCATCCTATTGGTCGACCTAATTGCTAACTAGCCGAGACTCAAAGTGTGATACTGGTTGAGGCTCCTTCTTGGGAGCTCTAACTTGCTCTCTCTCTAAGAACTCCCCCAGAGCTTTGCTGTCCTCAACCCTCACATCTCTACTCTGCGCACTTTTTGCCTTGCTACTCAACGGTGCGCCTGTCTCAACCTGAAACTTGTAGAGATTCTTCATCCTCACACCTATTTGCTTCTTACATCCAAAAGCTAAGTGCTGGAGGTAATCCTTACCTTTGCTGAAGATGAAATCATAACTCTTGTCCTCAAGGGTAGCTACTGAAACAAGATTCTGCTTCAGGCCTGAAACATAGAGGACATCTCTGAGATGGAGAGAGCTACCTGATTCCCTTTCAAAACTGAGAGTACCAACTCCCCTAGTTGCGTACATGCCATCATCCCTTAGCTCAATTTGAAACATCATGTCCTCCTTCAGGTGACTGAAATACTCCTTATATTCGGTCATGTGGAAGGATGCTCCTGAATCAATATACCATACACTGCTGTTTGCTGAGCTTGCCATGCAAGCTATCAATGCGAAATTTGTCTCGAATTGAGCAGAAAATGCATATACCTCAGCTAATGCAACCACATTATCCTTACTAGACTCCTTCTTCCGAGTAGGATAGTTAATGGCATAGTGTTCGAACTCATGGCAATGGAAGCGCTTGAACTTACTTAGATCCTTCTTCTTCTACCTCTCCTTGGCCCTTCTTGCCATTGGCCTTGCTACCGTTGCCTACTAGGGCAAAATTCTCCTCGTCCTTTGTCGGAGCTTCTCTACGAGGTCTCATCCCTCTTTGGATTTCTTCTTGAACACAGTCACTCCATAATCTTTCCCAATTGGGAATATTCTCTCTACCACTTACTGCATCCTAGAAACTATACCAAGATTTATGAAGTCCCAAAAGCACAAGACTCACAAGGTCACTGTTTGCTACAGTCATGCCCACTCCACCTAGCTCATCTTGTACCTAAGTGAACTTTGAAAGATATGTGATGATGGGCTCTCCTTTGCTCGTTCGAATACTTCTTAGCTTCTCCTTGAGAGTAAGCTTCCTGGACCTGATACAGATCTAAGATGGCTTTAAACATCTCATATGCTGTCTTCTTCTCATGGAGATGATGGATAATATGATCTCTGATCCCTTCAAGAATGATCCTCCTCGCCTTGGTATCGTTCTTGTTATGTTGGATCAACTGTTGGGCATCTTGAGGTGGAGTTATTGCCTGCTTCACAAACTCAAGCACCCCATTATCTTCCAACACCACTGATATCTGCTTCTCCCATGAGCAGAAATTATAGGCTACCTCTAAAATGTGATCTGACCTTAGTCCTTGGAATGCCATACTGCTATCCAAATAACTGCTCTTCTCCTCAAACTCTAGCACAAGCCTTCTGTGTGATCTGCACTGTACACTAACTGGTCAATGTGGTGCTGGTCTTTATATTGATCCTTGCTCTGATACCATGTTAAATTTCCATGAAACTCTGTAACTACTTAGTGAATTACTGATAACTGAAATCTAGTTAACTTTCACCAAGATACAGAGCTCCTTAACAACTTATAAGTAGCAGAATAAAAACATAGAGATAAAAACACATGCACAAATCAACACACTTATTTTTCTCAAGAAACCCAACAGGGAAAACCTGCTTGCTTGATGTGGCTATTTTATTGATTTTTCTTGAGCACTTTGATCTATAACAAAGCAATCTATCTCTTTGAGAAGGCGTTTTGCTTCTCTCACAAATATCAGCTGATACAATTGATCTTGGCTAGCCTTGATCTTGCTTGATCTCGGTCCTCTAGCACACAATTGTTCCTCTGCAGCCTACTTGACTTGCTCTGCAAAACTTGCTCTCTTTTGCTTGATCTCTATGCATTAGAGGCTACTTAATCTTTGCGCACTAGGTCCCTATTTCCTAGCGCACATTAACCCCTATTGTCTAGCGGAGATCAATTCCTATTTTATAGGGAAAATCCCTATTTCCTTGTGCACGAACAACCTCCTATTTCTTAGGATCCAACTCCTCTTCTCTACACAAA